>CM062201.1:15765000-16337500 GCA_031216445.1 Lateolabrax maculatus
ATGTATCGCATTCGTTGGTTTGGCCTAACGGGGGGGGGCGACTGTGATGTTGGATTAATAGATCTGCAGGCATCAGCGTCTCTTCCCTGTAGGCCCCATGGAAATGTCACTGCTGAAAATAAGCCATTCTAAATAAAGAAGCAGACGTGGCATTTGTTTGTAGCTGCTTGTCATTCCCCAGCTTATTTTAGTTTACAGTGGACTACACAGTAGTGCTGACACACATCTGCTGCTGTGTTGTTACGTACTCAGGTTATTTTTTTTTATTTATTTTTCATACAGAAAGCTTGACGATGAAAGGAGGAAGAGGAGGAGAGAGGTGGAGTGAGTCCTCCCTGGCCCAGGACAGGTTTTAATTAGACCCTTGCAAAACCAGGTACCCTACGTGTTGACTGATGCGACGCAATAGCAACAATAATGAACGATAAATGCGATTAACTAACAATGTTTTTCTTCTTCTCCCTCAGTGACGTCTGTGGTCAGGAGGTGATGGCAGTGCTGACTGAGCTTCACCACCGCTGCTACCCATTCCTACAGATGGACGCGCGTCTCCTGCACGCCTGAGCCTGCACACAGCGCTGCCTCCATCCCCTCCTCTCCTTCTGCCCCTCCTTGCTCATTTCCCACCTCTTCCTCCACCCTCCTCATCCAGCTACCATTCGCCTCCCCCTCCACCTCTCCTCCCCGTCCCTCCATCCATTTCCCCCCACGTTGAGTTTCGCTGTGCCTCTACGTCTTACTTTATCATGGCGTGCTTCGGGCGCTCTCTGGACTCCCCGTGCACACTAGCCTTGCTGGTGGGCTTCCAGTTTGCCTTTGTTCTCTATTTCTCCCTCGGGGGCTTCAAAGGCCTGGTGTCAGTCCTGGTGCACACCACAGAGCCGGAGTTTGATTACTCTCGACCTCACGACGTCTATACTAACCTCAGTCATCTGGGAGTACCGCCTCCCCCGCCTCGCAACTCTGGCACTGGACCCCCTGCCACTGGACCACCGCTGAAAGACTGCCAGATCCCCTCCCCACTGCTGGGTGAGAGAGTGAAACAGGGTTCAAATGTGTGCTGTGATATGTCACACGTGCATGTACATTAAAATGCACAGTGAACTATTGCGTGGGATGGGTCAGACAATCAATATCACTTTAAACCCTCTTTTCCTTTCCTTTCCTCCAGTCGGACCCGTGTCTGTCCACCTTTCCTCTCCTCTGTCTCTGGAAGAGATCAGACAGAGGAACCCGTTGGTGTCGCCGGGCGGCCGCTACCGGCCTCCAGACTGTGAACCCCGCCACCACACAGCGATCGTGGTGCCGTACCGGAACCGGCAAACCCATCTCCGCGCCCTCCTCTACCACCTCCACCCATTCCTGCAAAGACAGCAGATCCACTACAGCATCTATATAGTACAGCAGGTCAGGTTATGTAACAGTGTGTGTTTTGTGTGCTGCAACTGAACTGTGACCATAGTAACATAGCGTAAGATAATTGTCTCACACACTGTGTGCTCTCCTAATCAGTTCAATCAAAGAAAGTCAGAATTGAGCACTTGACACGCGCTATCTCTGTTTCTGACTTCAGTGGGGGAACGCTACTTTTAACCGAGCCAAGTTGCTGAATGTTGGGGTACGGGAGGCCCTCAGAGATGAAGACTGGAGCTGCATCTTCCTGCATGACGTTGACCTGCTGCCTGAGAACGACCACAACACCTACACCTGCCACAAACAGTTCCCCACACACCTGTCTGTGGCCATGGACAAGTTCAGATACAGGTAGAAGCACGGTGTGTATGTGTGCGCGGATGGACCTTTATATAAATGTGTTGTGCTGAGGCATTATTTTCAAGGTTGCACATTGCTGATGTGACCCTCCCAGGCTGCCGTACCCACAGTATTTTGGCGGGGTGTCTGCAGTGACCCCAGACCAGTACATGAAGATGAACGGCTTCCCTAACCAGTACTGGGGCTGGGGCGGAGAGGATGATGACATTGCTGCCAGGTGAGGAGGGTGACTGGGGCAGAGGTCCACATCGTGCATGACGACAGAGTGAACTGTTAAGAGATGTGAGAGATGTGCACGAGTGTTAAGCAACAGAATTGCATGCACACCATTTCAGCCTCTCCACTTCTTGTGCTTTTCTTACCATCTTTTGCTCTACTCATTCGCCTTTTTTCTCATATTTACAGTTTTCATTACCACATGTTTTCCTTTTCTTTGACTTTTATTTTATGTGCCCTAACATCATCTTTCATTTTCACGTCCCCTCCCACTGCTGTGGCTTTGCTGTGTGTCTCTTGGAGTGGGCTCAGTGAGTATGTTTGCATGAACTAGCTTGCAGATTTGGGCTGGGCTGCGTGCTTAAGAGATTTCAGGCATTTTTCAGGCTCATCTAATTTCTGTGCTGCGGTACCTTCTCTCCACTCTGGCTCTTCTAACATTTGTCTATCTGTTATGAGAGAGACTGAATGGAACAAGAAAAATGAAAATGAAAAAGCTTGCACTAATTATTACATAAGGCAAAACTACAAGAATATTTCTTTCATACTTTTTGTAACATTTTTGCTTTTGTGCATGATGTTTGCAACTTAAAATATATCATATACTGGACGTTCACAACATTAGTTACACCATGTTTTGATTGACTTAGATAACTGGGGTGGTACTGTACAGAAGCAACAGAGATGGAAAAAGGGAACCACAGTGTTTTCCACCGCCTATAGGCCATAAAGTATGTTATTCTCATACGTCACCCACAATTCTGTTTGTTTTCATTATTTTTCTGCTTTTAAATGTATACCTTAGAGAATAGATGTCCCCAGATTGAGTATTGCTGTTTTTTAGAGTTATATAGCTGAATTATAGGAAATAGGAAAGGATAGTCAAGCACCAGCCTTTGCTGATCTAACGTTATACTGACTATGAGATTTAGTTTCCCAGTTTTATGCCTGTGAATGAGAATCTGCTGTTCCTGTTGACTCCTGTTGTGTGTTGCTTATCCAGAGTACGTCTGTCTGGTATGAAGATCATGCGCCCTCCAGTGGCCATTGGTCATTACAAGATGATCAAGCATAAAGGAGACAGAGGCAATGAGCAAAACCCACGCAGGTACGGATGGACACACACGCACAAAAAAATAATGTACAGATACTTTTCCCGTTGAGCTAATGTTACGGGATTATTGGGATGTTTTTGAACTATGAAACAACATTTTTCCCATTGGAAAATAAACACTCAATTTGTACCATTAACATTTGTCCTGACTTCATTCTCATTGCTTGGGACAGCAAGTATGTTTTCTTCCCCTTATTGTCCCAAACTGCCCTATCTCCAACCTTTTCCATGTTGCGTTTTTACAATAACATTTCTTATTTTGTTTCTTTTTCATTGTTTTGGGTGGGGTTAGCATTTTACCCAGCTTGATCTGTCAAGCCCACAATTTCTACTGCCCCAGGCAGCATGCTCATTTGTTTTCAGATTAAAAAAGAACACTTGCTCCAGAAAGATTTTCTTTATTAAAAAAACAACCTCCCGCAAATCTGCTGTAGCACCACAAGTCACATTCACATGGGAATATATCTCAAGCAAAATTAAGACTAACTTTGTTCATCAATGCCAGGAGCACTTTATTAACTTTTATGGAGAGGTGGCCATCTGAATCCCATTGCCTCCAGTTTTTGTGTTTATTTTATTTTTTTATATTTAGCACACAGACATGAGAGTGGTATCAATCTTCTCATCTAACCCTTTGCAAGAAAGAAAATTAACAAACTATTCCTTTAAAGTGTGACCCTGAAAAACACACACACACACACTTGCACACAAACCTGTGATAGTATGTTCTTCTTTCCAGATTTGACCTTCTGAAAAGGACCAGACTCAACTGGCACTCTGACGGCCTCAACTCTCTGACCTACGAGCTCCTTTCCAAAGAGCTGGAGCCTCTCTACACCAACCTCACTGTCAACATTGGAGATGACCCCCGTCTGCCCCCGGGGAAAGTACCTATCCATGTGAAAACAACAACCCCCGTCCACCAACGTAGCATCAGCAAGACCGGAGGCACAGCCAAACAGGAGAAGAGGCAAGGGATCAAAGGGGCCGTGGTGGCAAATTTGACTGTGGTCCACCCTGTTGGTGAAAAGACAAATCCTGCCCAGTCAAAAGCAGCAAATCAAACAACACAGGAGAAGACAGATGTGATGAAAAAGGATGGGGTTTATAATAAAAGGACTGCATCACATCTGTAGCATAAAGTGGCTCCCGCCTTCATTTTGATCTGAAAGATAAAATAAGGACAAAATTAAGGAACATAAGGACATAAAGTACACCAGCTTTTTGTGCTCAGTGCAGGTTAGGTATAGTTATGCAATGGATCACATGAAGAAGCCACTTTTGTCTACAAGGGTGCATTCAGGAACACGACTGAGTCACCTCTTTGGTTTATAATCCACTGAATGTGACTCTAGTGACTGACACGAGTCTGTAGTCACGCTCACGACTAGTTTGGGGCCAGGGGAAGATTGGGGACGGACCCATATCGACGTGGAGGTCCAAAACGACCTAGATGAAAATGAGACAGCAAACATACAAATCTCTGCTCTTTTCCAGACAACGCAAGTTGTAAGCAACCCATCTGCTGCTAGCAGACCTCTTGCTTCATCCAGTTTGCTCCAGAAAACTGCTGCTGTCAGTCCACCCCACTCCTCGGTGGGTTTGTGTTTCTGTGCCTTCTCTCTTTTATGCGCATTTTATAGACTGTTATAGTTGCTTGTAGACGCTGACCTGGGGTTCATTTGACCTCTCCTGCTTCGTGGCAAAGGTTAGAAAGCAGGGAGGCTAAAGCTGATCCTAGATCAGAACAAATGATTTGTTCCAGGACTGCCGTTTTATATTTGTGTGTATTGATCAAACGCTGACCAACTCCATAGTTATGAGACAATTCTAGAATTTATATTTATATAGAGAGACTTCTTTATTTGTTTACTGATTTGTTTTACTTTACTTGTCCTCCCTTACAGTCTGGTGCCTCTCTCTCTCTCTCTCTCTCTCTGACATTTAGTTTCTAGACAATCAAATCATATGGGAAAATAGCTCTGTATCCAACCACATAACAAAGTGATGAGATTTCATGACTATCTTTACACCTTGGCATGATAGTTGTTGTCTAGTTTACTATACTCTCCATACCTGGATAGACCTGTCCTTCTGATAGTATCTGTGATTTTATTATTTTTCTTTTAGATTAGTCAGGTATGGGAAAAAAACAAACTTGCAGACAATATTGTAGGCACGTGACTACACATTTGCCAGTTTCAGATTGTGTTTTAATAATGAAAAAAGGTCATAGTTACGATAAAGCACTGTGCATAGATCTAGGTCAGCTTTTTACTAATAGGCCTAATGTCTTCACAGAGGCTTTCAGTATATTATGAGAGACCCTGGTGCATCTAAAAGCTATAAATGAGTGTCTGCCTCTCCTTGTCTTTCTTAATTAATCGCTAGTGTGAGGCATTTGTGTCTTGAAGGAAAGGAGACAAGGAAGAAGGAAACACGTGTATCAGACAGAAAATGTAATTATTTCATTCTGAGGGCTGCCAAATTAGCACATGCATTTAGGTCATTTGTGTTGACCAATAAATCATCATCTACTTTTATGATCTAATAGCCACATCACATCTGAGACATTCTACGTTTTTTCCCCCCATATCAGCCATTTGGAATGTATTATTTGTCATCCTAGTTTACCTTTTGTGAAGGGAGAATTTATCAGGTGTGCTTAGTTTGTGGACAGGGATTTGAATCTGATCATTCGTAGGCCGTAGGATTTCTTGCTGCTATTTGACTAGGGACACTGTATGATTAATTAGCTTGGAAAATGACATACTGTACCACTAATTTCTGGTGTGGAATTGTGTTTTATCATGCTAACAGGTATTATAATGTAATTATTATGCTAATTTGAATGTATTTAATTTATTTATTAATTTATTGAACCACTGATTTTCTGCGACACCTGTTGTTTTGGGGTTGAAACGCCCCTCTCCATTGTAGAGCAGATTATTATCACTTTATACTTAGTTTCCACGTTTCTTATGTTAACATTGTGCCTCATGAAGTAAGCCCACATTACTGAAGGGTTGAAGGCATACTGCTGGGTTACATGGGAGCGCCCTCAAGTGGCATAGTCTTGCATAGCGCCAGCCAAAAGAAACCGAGGAGTGAATGAAACTGCAGTATTGTGACATGAATGTTAATCATTAACGCCATTCACAGGTTTCAGCCAATCAAATCTTTGCATTGCTCTGCGTGGAGGGTTACTTGTTTGCGTAGTATCACATGATTGATCCTGCCAGCTTAAAGGTGTAGAGCAATTCTCTGAATTGTACTGGTTAATAGAACCAAAAAGTACGTGTTTTATGAATGGATATAGTTTTACAGGAGGAATCTGTGTTTATTTATGATAAAATATTAGCTGTTTCAAACAAAAAGTGCTGTACAGAGTACACTGAGCGACAATAAGGCATAATTTCCTAGCTTTATACTACATAATAATTTAGTTGCATATCAATAGATGATATATCCTCCATTTATCATATTGCCTGGGACAAAGCCTGTGTAACAGTGACACACTGAAAGCTTTTAAGGATGTTATTTAATCTCAGCAAATTAATCAGCAAACTGTGTGCTTACCTGGAGATTGTTCTATATTTAATAAATAGGCTAGTTTTTATAAAGGATGTTTTCGCATAAGTGTTGGAAATATATACTGTGTAGTTGAATGCAAATTCAGTAAACAAATTTGGGACTTCAGTGTTTTATTTGATCACAAATTCATTCTGTTATTAAATACACGTTTCAGGAGTGTAAATGTGATTGCCGAGAACCGCCTCACTAGAAAGATGGGATGTGTATGTGTTTGTGGCAAATTAGACACAATTAATACATTACATAATTTATAATGGAGGACCGTCATATTTGCATAATGCAATGATACCTGTTGTCATCTTAGGTTGCCTTATTTACTGACCTTGTTTTGAAGATGAGAAATTGTGTGTGTGTGTGTGTGTGTGTGTGTGTGTGTGCGTGTGTTCATTTGTGTGCTTGTGTAGAGAGCAAGGTCCCCCAAAAAGGCAACAGAAGCGGTGAACTATGATGGACAGTATTCTGACAGAAAGCAAATATGTCTACCAATAAAAACACATAATCAAAAATGTGTTTCTTCCCGCTATTTCTATCATGATCTTACACATTTATGCAATGACATAAATGTAAAGCTACACAAACTCACATACACACTGTATTATAAACACATTTAAACACTTACAGTGATGCACTTATTCGCCCAGAACTCTTAAGGCCTCTTAATGAAAACAGGCTTTAACATTTTGATTAATGCTGCTACAGCTTTAACATTGCAGAGATCAGATGCTCATGCTGGCTGGTAGATCAGCAGTCATATATTATCATCAACACATGCTGTAGCGCAATCTAAAACGGCACTAACCTGTTACATCACCCTGTGTATTGCAGGCCTCAGTGTTCTATGATGGAGGGCATGGAGAGCAGGATTAAAAAGTTGGATATGAGATCATACCTATAAATAGACAATAACCCCCAGCTCTGTATGTTCGATCTGTTTCATAATCTAAAATGCTGTATGACTCACCAAGAGAGGGCAAAACACAAACTCATGAACAGGGTGGACAAAAAGATCACCTTACAACTAATCCCAATGCAACGCCAACACAGACAACAGGACCATATAGTTGAATAATGCCCCTGATGGTCTCAAAACCTGAGTATTACAAGCTTCACAAATGTAACATATTGTTGACACTGCAGGTCTATTGTAGCTGATAATACTAAGAGGTTTTCCTGTTGTTTTGTCCACACCTGCATGATACCTTCTTCAGAAAATGTATTGCCTGAAGATTTCATTTGACCAGTAACCACTTTGGCCACAGGTGACAATAATGGTAAATGCTTAAACATAGTAGCACAAATAGATACAAGTCACAAAGAGAGCAAACTGACTCAAAAATGTCAGTTACACAGCAATATCTCAAGTTAGCAATAGCCGCCCTACGCTTCTAATCATACCAGACGCTGTAGCAGCAAAACTCCTGAGTGTTTTTTATTGCGTATCTACACCACTTTTCATTTGTAAAAGGAAGATTGTGTTATTTCTTATTTTAAAAGTTACATAGCTTAACTTGAATGAATATATATAAAATAATATATGAGGCTGTTTTCTAGCTAAATCCTTGTACAATACTGTATTTTTGGTACTTGATCTTATTTGTGGACCTGAATCATATGCAGTTATATCACATGTTCTCATGTAATAAAAGACAATAATAGATAAACTGTCTATACCAACCACCCATTATCCAGTATGCAATGTTGGGCCTAATGTTATGAGACATCACAGTATAATCTTCTTTTAAAGTCGTCACTCATAAACATCTATCTGTGGGATGTTCTGTGATGCGGTCACTCTGTGATGGCAGCAGTGACGGTCTAGTTTGCACTTTCCTTCCGGTAGACTGACACACTGGCACAGACTGCTGAAGTTACCATGGCAGGCAGAGGCAGAGGGCTGAGCCAGCCTTTAGTCACCTCTTGTTACTGTATGGCCTAGGAGACACAGCTGAGCACACACACAAACACACAAGTCACACACACAAACACATGCAAACAGAATGATATATATATATATATATATATATATATATATATATATATATATATATATATATAAATCCTACAAACCAATGCAGAAGGATGCTCATATAAGTGTGGCACATTAGTAACACAAAAATAAGCACACAGATAGTAAGACAGATGAGCAAAAAAACAGGAAATATCTAAATCTTACACTGTTGTGCTTTCATTTAGTAAATTTGTAAATCATTTCCTAATAACTGGTTGTTTTTATTTAATTATTTTTAAAGTTGTTCGTGTATGATGTTGTAAGACTTTATCCACTCAAATGCTGACTCACAGACAGGTAATTTTAACAAAGGCATATTTTTAAGATGCCTATCATTGTGAACACCCATAAAACATTACTTTACTGAAATACAGATATGCTCAAAACACCAATAACATTGTGTCTTGGATTTTAATATTTAATTCAATAGCTATGATATTACTTCAACAATCAGGTAATGGCTATATAGTATGTATGCCTCATAAATATCCGGTGTGTTATGATTATGTCTGTGTGTTAAGAATATCAAAAATATCTCCATAACGTAATGATGAGGGCCAAACTATTTTAGATCAAAATTGTTTTTGAGGAGGAAATTCAATGTCTGAGTTTTACAGGAGGAACCTAAAATGTTGCTCTGCAGTCACTCTTTTGGTGTGAATCATTGCCACGCATCAATGTGAATATCCATGATAGTAGGTCAAAAACATTTGGTTATATAACCATTCTTAATGTTCTGCTCTGAAAATCATCACATCATCGGATATGGAAATGAAAGATATGAGAGGATGTATCAAGATCCTGAGGCATCACACGCATGGGGGCTGAATAATGAGGAGGAAACGGGATCAGCCATCAGGGTCGTCAGGGTTGGCCCCTCATTCCCGTCTCATCCCACGGCTGCTCAGCTGTTCCTGTCATCCATATTTGCAGCCTCAGTGGACAATTTCCTCAGCCGCAGGCCTTCTCAGTGCTCACAACAACACATAGATCATGTGAATTAATTCTGCTATTGTGGCAGCGCACTGGAGATCTAGGTCATGCAGTCATGTCTCAGTTTTTTTTTTGTGGCGACCTAAAGTCATGTCAACATCCTCCTATCCTCCGACACAATCTGACCTTGACATTCCCAGGTGATTTTCCACAGAGGTGTGTGTGTGTGTGTGTGTGCGTCTGCGAGCCTGCTCCTGTGACCGAGTGTGTGTGTGTGTATGCGTGTGCCAGTGTGTGTGGACATGTGTGAGTATGTCTGTGTCCATATGTGTATGAGTGTTTTAGTTGTAGGTAGCATAGGTGGGATGAGATGTGCTATAAAAAAGAACGATCCTCTGTCTATACTTAGGGCTTGCCTGCGGCTATGTGTGCATGGAGGAGTGGAAGAGAAGATAGAGAGCACAGGAGTGGATGTGGGAGGGTGAGCAGAGTGAGAGAGGCAGAGGGAGGATGACAGAGAAGGGAGCAGGGTGGGAGGGAGAGGGGAGGAGGGAGGGTGCAGCGAGGGGGACTGTGACGCACGCTGATCAGCTCTGCCCGCTGCTGATTGGCCACGGTGACTGCCAGTCAGAGGAGCTGGGAGTCAGGCACTGCTAGGAGAGCAGATTATGAAGCGGAGCTCGACCAGCGGCAGTCTCCTTTCATTGTCTCAATGGCTGCACACGCATTCCTCCTCTGCTCCTTCGCCTTGCTGTCCGCTCTGAGCCGGCCTGGGCTCTCCTTCACTGATGAAGAGTCTCTGCCGGGACTCACCTATGAGGAAGTGCCTGAAATCCTGGACAGAAGGTAAATCCATCCTCTCTATGGCTGTGAACAGAGGAGGGGTGTAGGGGAGGGGGGTGGGGGGAGTGGGGGGGGGGGGGTACAGGGAGATGCATGCGGGGATGCTGGGATGCTGATGTGTTTTCTTAGGGTCTTTCTTTCTCTCCTTTACATCCTTTCCCTTCTCCCAATCTCACCTTGGGTGAATCACAAAACATGAATGCAGGCAGTATTGGTGTATCAGAGAGAGAGCTGAGCTGCGAGGCTTTGTTTGTCTCAGTCTTGGGGACTGCATCACACGCTGCTCATCGATCACGGATGGGGCTGTTGTCTCTGTACAGTAGTGTTGGTCGGGCAGAAGGGAGCAAAATAAGGCTGGGGCAATGGGCCTGCAGGTGAGGTACAAAAGAGATGAGAGGAGAGAAGAGGGGGAGCAGCACGGAGGGAAGGTAAACAAGGATGGGACAGGGAGGAGAGGATGCATCAGGGATGGTCTGTTGGGGTCTGTTTACTGATGCAGTCATTGAGAGAGAGCGAGCGAGAGAGAGAGAGAGAGAGAGAGAGAGAGAGAGAGAGAGAGAGAGAGAGAGAGAGGGAGAGAGAGAGAGAGAGAGAAAAAGAGAGGAAGAGTGGAGAAGGGAATTCTAGCCGGCCATGTCTGCATAATGCACATGCAGTCCTGCAGGTCAAATCTGGATAAAATATTCAGGGCTCAAACCTGGGGGCACTCACAACAGTGTCACAGGGACGGGACTGAGCCGGCAGCCAGGGCCTTTGCTAGCACCGGTTCCTGCCTGCTCACAGAGACATCAAGGCAAAGACCAATAATGTTGTGCCAAAGCCATGTAAGGCTCTTGAAACTATGCCATCCATGGTGGCTCACACAATCCTCTATAGCACAAATGCTTCAAAGCCATAATATGCTGCAGTTTCTGACATAATGCTTTTCAATCATTGTTCAAACAATTTGCCTTGTTATTGCACTTTCAGGACAGTAATACACTCCAGAGAACAAACATTATTGCTGTCCTGCTTTCATTTATTGCACAAACAATCTTATCTGTACTCACATGTAGGCAAGTCTAGGGCACAGATAACTTGGATTTAGAATTCAATATACAAAGTCTCATGGGATTGGTTTCATTTCAGCTCAATCTAGTGTCTGTGAAACTATAACAGATCCCTATCTTAACTTTTCACCACAGTCACGCCGACAGAGAATGGCTGCATTAATTTCTCCTGGGGTTTTGAGCCTATTCCCGGGATCAAACTTTGTACGTAACTCTGCAACGTAACAGTTGCAGTCCCCAGTCACAGCTCCGCTCTCAGTTATGACACACTCCAAGATGCTGTTATATAAGAGCAGCCTTTCATGCCTTTCATTTCAGAGGCCTTGTAGGGTGCATAACATTGGTTGGAAATGTAGAAGGAAAGGTACAGTGAGCTTGAAGCCTTGACTGCTAATAAACATGGGGTTTCAGGCAGAAAATGAAGAGAACATTTTCAGTATGTGTGATTTCTGTGGTAAATGACATGTGTAGTACAATGACAAATGTGGAACTGAGCTATGATTGATAGCCTAGAGCAAAATTATTAAAAATACCTGCCAGGAAAAGACCTCCTGGATGGTTATATATTTTATTATATAACAACCCCATTCATCATCATGCAAATACTTTCTAGGAAATGTGTTAGAAGTACATTTTAGAAATAGTTATGTCTTTATTGTAGTCCTTTGCCTATTCATAACAAAATAATTGAAGTTCAAAAGGCCATAAATAATTTGACAAATTCACCATGTTGACACATTTCAACTGTAATAATCTCTGTGGTAGTCATATTTATAAAACAATCCAAGCATAACACATTTCCACTGAAAATTAATATGCTCCAAATATGGGTACAGATTAGTTGTCCAAAGACTAAGTTGTAATTTTGGAAATGACCTCTTCATTCCGAGTCACAGCCGAATCTATTAACAGCACAGACAAAGATAGAGAATGAGAGGAAACCTACAGAATGAGAGGAAAGCTACTGCAAGATGAGTTTTGCTGCTATAGTTTATAGTTGTTTGCAAATGAAAAAAAGAGCTGGTGCTGTTGTAAGCTTTTTTATTGCAAGACTGCAGACGAAAATAAAATGGATGTCATACAAAGCTGGTCACAAATGTTGTAATGAGTAGCATTAACTTCAACAATAAAAAGCGTAGATGGTATATTTTCAAGGACCAGAATTAAGAGATAACATAATGATACACACAGCTTTTGATAGATTATAAAAAAAACATGTTACTTTAGATGCAAGATGCAACATTTAAAAAGCAGAATAAAATATAAAAAGATCACATTTTATAAATTCAAGTCAATAGAAACGGAATTCAGTTACGAATGAAAACCAGTTACACAAGTCATTCAAATATGACCCCATTTTTAGAGCCTGATACAACACATTTAAATTACATTACATCATTAACACTATAGTATCTAACAAAAAGTGGCCACTGACATGTTTACAAAGACTAAATTCTCAAGCTACAAAATAATCATGTGAAATTCTAAAAATAAAAACACTTGTAGGACCCTATCGGTAACAAGTAAGACATGCTTCAAACTGCACTGCAAGACTTACTCTTGCATGCATGTTTGTTCATATTTGTTGGCAGCAGCATAACGGTATTTTGCAGTTTTAAAAAGTTATCTGTAACAGTGTATAGACAACATGTGCTTAAATTTAGCTTAAAACTGTTAAACACTGACAAACTGACCCAAATATAGACACAGATTAGAGGTCGAAGTATTGGATTTACGGTGGAAGATTGATCAGTGATCGGCTTTTAAAGAAAGATTAAAGGGTTAAAACACAGCTAATTTTAGCAATATTCACATATTATTCAACTTCAAAAAAATCTGTACACCATAAACCAAACACAGCGAGAAAAAATCAAGCCAAAGGTAAATAATCATAGTAGAAATACATGTGCAGTTCCCGGTTTGAATGCACTCACTGTGTTAGGGTGTACACACCAGCACTGTTGCATTTGACCTCAGGAAGATTTAGACAACTTTAGTACTTGACCTGAGGTCAAATTTGAGACTGCAATCAAAGCTACACTGAAATGTCAGCAGGTCTCTGAGCGGCATCTTAGTAAACTCCTAAAGCTTAATCTGCACTAATAAATCTATTAATAGGCCCGCACCTTCACAATGTGGGATTAAGACATGTTTTCCTGCGGTGTCAAGGACACAATCATTTACCCAACCATTGAGTACTTTTTAATGAATTAAATTAGAATATACTTTACATATACCCCCAACAATAATATTGCCTCTGAGATTAACATTACTTTGCACAAGTAGTTCACCTGGTACATTGTGAAATACTATCATAGCTGGGTTTGAAATTTCATGTAGGCATAATATAAGGAAATATGAGTACAGCAACACGTCACCGTAGTTTGATACGCTATTGATATACACAATGACATTGGTTCCAGGCTGAGAAACCAAAATGTAATGGCTAAAGATCCACATTCAATAACTAAATATTGCGTTTTGGGTTCTTGTAATATTTTTTATGAAAATATTTATTTACAGTGAGCTAAATGAACCACATAAAAAAAGTAGCTATTACTCCCCAACAGTAGGATGGAGCAGGATGTAGAGGCTTGGATGGGCTGATCCTGGTTTACAGAGAGCGCAGTGGATCAGTACTCTGTGGCAGCGGACGCGAAGAGGATTTGTTTACAAGTTTGGGGAGCAGGCACCACACCTTCTCTCTGCTCAGCAGCACACAGCAGAGGGACAGATGAGGGATGATAATCAGCTATCAATCTACGGACTGGAATAAGGATGTGACTATGCTCAGTGAAAACCTATTGATCGGGATACCATCAGAAGCACAGATGATTCTCATTGTTGTTAATATTTAAAAGCCAGACACTTACTTATATAAAAGTAACTGTAATCATAACAACGGTCATCATAATTTATTCAGGTTGTATTGGTAATCTGTACATATGGTCTATGTCGGTGCATGTTTTTACACTTGCGTCCGCACATATTTAAGGATGTATGCAGAGGGAGCGAGGTGAGCAAAGGAGTGGTTCTGGCATGGCTTTGATTATATAAAGGGCCTGTTCAGCACCCAGGCACCGTGTGACAGGCTGAGCCAATGACGGGGCCGCAGCAATCCTGGGTTGCTGACCTCGCGAAACTGGCACAGGAACAAACGGCTGGGCTTTAGTTAGCACTCACACACTCCTCTGGCTCCTTTCAGCCAGCTGAGGCCTGGGTAGGTGCAGAGGAAGGAGTGCTTATTCACTCGTGTTTGGGATGGGCTGTGGTGATGGGGTGGGGGGGGGTTGAGGGGGGCGTATGCAGCATGTTTGCAGTGGCACAAACAGTTGTTAATCATTGACTCTAGCTGTGAACTGTTAACATGAATTACTAAATATGTAAATCAGATCTGAAATTTAGATGATAAGGTAAGGTTTCACGTATCAAAGCAGGTGATAAGTGAGCAGCGTCCAAGCATCTACCATGCTACTGAGGTTTCAGTCAGCCAGCTGCCAAAGGCGTAGTGCTTTTGGCAGCTCTTTTATATACAAACCTGCTTACCCAGCATTCACCTGGGCAAAAGTAAATATTTGGATTTAGCATATAAGTAAGGTGTCATATTGTTACCCATGAAATAGTAGATGCTGACATTTCATGCAAGCACATCGCAAGCAAGTTCAAGGGAATGTCTAGACATACGTGTGAGCGTGTGCTCAGACAGACACAAACACGCACAAACACGCACGCACACACACACACACACACATCCCAGGGAGTCTATAATTTAGCCAATCATGATGCTGACGTAGGAGCTGGCACCCGCACGAACACACCGGTATGTAGGTTAAATATCTCGTATACAGGAAATGACAGAATAGTAGCTCCCTGCTGGTTAGTAACTCACACACATTCTACAGACATCACCATGCAGTCTTCATTATCTGTTCAACTGGAATGAAGCTGAATTTAATTCAATTTAATTTGATTTGCAGAGAAACTCTACAGCTCTACGATAGGTGACCCGAAACAAAGGCAAAATCAATGCTATACAACAAAATACAAGAATGCATTTACATGTTGCACACAATGAGCTTGTCTTATTGCATAACGTGATCCTGTGTATGAAACCATCTGTTTGAGTATAACTTTGATGTACTGATGGAAGTCCAATATAATAAATGCAATGAATAAAGGTCCAAGAAATTAGTCTAATAAAGAAGGAAAGTACATGTTTATGTTTGATTATACTTCACAAGGTTATAGCAGCTACACTAATTTAACTAATTAACCTTAAACTGCTGCAATTGACCAGTGGAGCTTAACTTGATTATAATGGTCATGGTCAAAGTTAAAATTTAGTGGACGGGTGTACAGTAAGTCACGATTGTGGAGGTCAGTTCAGATGTGTTAATTAGCACTTGAACTGTCCAGATTTCTGTCAGCTCTGACATCATGCCTTAATCTCTTCATCTTGTTCAGGGCCTACGTTGTGCTCCAATGGACCTGGCCTGTGTTTACCACTAATCCTAATCCGTCTGGCACTAAACTACACAATATTGCCCAAGTGGAAACTGCACCAGACGGGTAGATAACTGCTCCAGGCTGCTGGGAATGATATGTCTGGCAACCTACCTTAAAACTATCAGACACAGGACCTGCTAATACCTTTTCATTTGTTAGCTGCTGCCCAAATCTGCTCACCTTGTTTTGATATTTAATTGCAGTGACATCCAGGATCAATAAGTAATTGTTTTTAAATGTCAGAATGGACTAGTGGTATGCATAATTTCTTCAATCTGAAAAACATAATGTAAATAGCTGTGCCTCAGATCTTGCGCATGGCATCCATGGCTGGCATGGATGAATGAGCCAACGATATGGCCCTTGAGCGAATCAGTGAAAATGTCATAGTGACGTGAAAAGATCCATCATTTCTTGAAGCTGGGCAAAATCCAGTCCAACAATAAGGGTACCCCCACGAGCCTGATAATATTACACATTGAGATCACGTGTAACTCTTCCCTCACAAATCACAAGACTGTACAAGTGCAGGTAAAAGTACAGATAATAGGTTTTTGGTCAATCGTAAGCAGTTGAATTGTAATTTCCTAACTCGCTTTATTACAAAATGGAAGTTGGAGTTGGTCTCCATAGATCACTTAACTACAGTATATGGGGTAGTTCCACCAGTGTCTGGTTCACACTGTGAACAGGCCTTGACAACAGTAGTCACTGCTATTGACTGGCTTTTGTGCGTTTAAATTTAGTATAAAGATTCAGGTCATCCTCAGTCTTTCTTGTGCATCTTCTAAAAAGGCTTTTCCTACTAGATCACAGTATTACTATTCAGCTTAAGACAACAAAGACGATATCAATCACAGATGGAAGTCTTTGCAACATTACTTTTGTTGTGCTGCAATTCATAAAATGATTTGAAATACTTATGAAACCTGTTAAACAAACAGACTGAATTACTGCCTGGTGACATCACACACACTAGTTGTCGTGCCCTCTCCCACAGGTCTTAGGGTTTACCTTTTACAAGCCCATTATAACTGGCTATTGTGTTGAGATTAGCAAGTCAGCCCAGAGGATCACTACGGACATGTCGGGACAGACCACAGTCCCGAGCATTGCTTGGAACAACACAATAAGCAAAACTGGCCATGTCAGCCCGCTCACTAAGCCCATTGCTGGCGTATTGCGTCTTTGATTAGACAGTTAAAAGGATCAGGATTAGCTTAAGTCCAAGGCTATGCAGGGTTTAGTTAGACGAAGAGCACGACAGCTAGGGCAAACGTTTAAAGGAAAAGGAAATGGTTTGTCCTCTGTCCCCTTGTGCACTATGTGGGTCAGTTCTATATCTACAAACTGTCCTTTACTAAAAGCAATATGCCACACAAAGTACTTGAGTTCATACTGAGGGCAGTGTGCAGTCCTGTGTAAACAAGCAGTCTTTGTGGATCATATATGTTACAAAACATTCAATTCAATAGGTCTGTCTTTGTGTATTTAGTTTTACATTATGGTTGCTTTCATATATATTCAATACAACAATATACCTACATTATGCTTATACAGTATATGGTAGTGTGGGGCTATATATATTTTATAAATGGCATGCCATACACAAAACATGTAATTTAGGTATACAGTATTTAGCAACTTAAGAACATAAAGCTTTTCACACTGTATCTAACAAAACTTGTTTGGTATATACAAGTTAATTAGCACATAGCCACACTAATGTGGGCATAATCATTTTTAACTAAATAAACAAACACTGACTATACAAAAACTCATTTTACAACATATAATGTTCTTGGAGTTTTTTTTTTTAATATAGACTAACTTGCAAAGCTGTTTTTTCTCACTGTGTTTGCTGCAGCTGCATCAGTAGACAAAGAACTTTCCTCTTCAAGGGGGAATGCTAAATAAGCATCCTGTACATATTAAAGAACATTATCAACACAAAAAAAGAAGAAAAACCTTCAACATTTCCCTGCATCTTGCGATCACAAGATCTTATTGTGTCTTCTGTCTTTTCCACAGCAAAGAGAACCCCAAACAAGCAACAAGAGTCACATCAAGTAAGTAACAAATCTGGTGTGACACAAGGCCTGATTCAATCAAACCTGCCATGGTAATTTTGACACTGATGTGTTGGATGCATAGTCCTGACAAATGCATTTCATTCTGAATGCTAGGGACAGGTTTGCTCCATTGCAATACAAACAGATTTTGAAGTGTGGTGTGTGTGTGATCCATACACCTCAGTGGCAATTCAAATGTGTGGCTATATTTAGGCACTTTGACAAAAAGGCAGAAATGATGGAGGCATTCCTTTAAATGATATGCTCACAAATCATATGTTGCTATGATGCTGGAACAAGATGAACAGTATTTGTAAACACTGCACAATAGTACCGTAACTGTGAAATAAACTGCTGATGAGTCACTGTGATGACGCAAAACAACTGGAAATAGATAGGAGCCTGAGCACCGAGGTGTATGCAGGATCTTGTTTGCGTGTGTGTCTGTAGCGTGTGTGAAATCGGTTGAACTTTTATGATTATGTTGCAGTCTGCAATGCAGCATTGCAATCAGCTTAATATGTATACTCTTATAATCTTTCATGGTGCAGTAATGTGTGTATGTGTTTTCAGGTCAAGATGGTGGGTACGGCTTAGAAAGTGAAGAGGTTATTTTGACGCCTGAAGATGAAAACCCACTCAGGAGAATACTGCAGGTACACACTCTCTATTCTTCCGTTATTATCTCCACCATCAGCCCTCTATCTTTATCCGTACATAAAAAACACTCACATACACAGGCACACACATTACACACACACACACACACTGGGATGCACGCAAACAAAACAGAGCATACTCACTCAGTCACACTGCTTGACCTTGGATGTGGGACTATTGTTGGTCTCACATTCACCAGAGGTAAAACATCCTTGCCACCCACACGCATAGGACCACTCTGGCAATTCAGTGAAACCATATGCTGTTTCAGCTGATGCATCCAGGCACAGTTACATCTGTTTCATATTGATTAACTGAATCCATGCAGCGGCCTTTCCATAACTACTGTATCCAGTATTGAAGCTTTTGGAAATTGTCATCTCAGTTACCATACCTAACATTTCCAATTATTATTCAAATACTTTATATTAAAAAACCAATGCATAGCCAATGTGACTGCCACTGTACATGTCTTGTAAAATAGTGCTGGATTAGCCCAAATGCCCTCCAATGAGATGTGGCCTTTGAGAAAAAAGATTAAAAAGCTAGAGGGGGCAATTTCTATCTGCACAGTGCAGAAATGCAGTCTAACAGCTACCACGCTATTATATGCAAATTCAGAAAGCTTGTGTTTTCTGCAGGGAAGGCAACACTGCTCCTTCCACACTGGAGATTCAGTGATGGTTGGAACACTGAACTTTACACATTATTGACATTGTCAACGTCCTGGTGTTAAAGCGGAATAAGAGTGCACAAACTCACCGCTTATTTTAGACTTTGTGACGCTAAATAGTCTTAATTTAAAGAAGAGCAGGATCAGTAAAACCTTCAGGACATGCACCTTTTGTGGGCTGCATCCTTTTAAATATCCAGCCCCTGAAATGGGGCACAGCCTAGGAGTACAGTATGTTTCTTAATAAAAATCAGATTGCCCTCTAGAGGACAGGCACAGAATGCAAAACTGCTGCTGCCCACACTTTACCAGTTCACAGTTTCGTTAGTATTCCTGTACTTAATTCCTTTCTTTATATGTTTACAGCCTTTTAACTGGCATCAGCCAGGGATATCTCACAATAAGAGGAAGCTGCTCCAGTCTCTGATGGGGCCTTATGGTCCACTGAGCGTATCTTACAATGGGAAGACCTGCATTCTCTTCAAGGCAAAGCGCCTGGCAATCCGCTACAGGAATCATACCTTTATTGACCTGACTGAGAAGGTCTTTAACCCCAACTTACCCGTAGACACTAAAGGCTCCATCTGTACCAAGGAGAAAGCTACGTAAGTCAAACCTGTGGACAGACAGGGTCAGAAGTACAACTTGGTCTTCAAGGAATTTGTTTTGGTTAATAGTGAACTGCTGCACATACATTACCAGACAGGGTGGACACCTATGGTGTGCTAGACAAACATAACAAAAGCTCACCTATCTACATGTACAACCAAGGCATCAGCATAGGATTGATCATGGAAATAGAAACAAAATTATCTAAGTACTTTATCTAGAAGAGAAGAATAGTTTAATATATGCTGGGGTCAGTTGAAAATTCTTCTGAGTTACTGTGTTAAATCAGATGTTTTAATATTTGTGGTTTTGTTTTGCCACAGGCTTTCATTAAGGTTTGGTGATGTGGAGGATTTGCGAGGTCTAGTAATCAGGTAAAATGCACATGCTTACTTCAGACTTTTTATATCTACCAAAGTCTATTAATTTATCACATTGACCTGTCCATTATTGTATTAGAAATATATAATATATAGCTTACAGGTGCACATGTGGACTGTGCGTTTAACTAACATTGTTTCTTCCGCCAGGCTTCAGATGTCAAACACTTTTTATGAGGCAGCTGGTCAAAACTGGTTCACACTAGACAGTGTTCACATCCACTACAACTGGACCCAGGAAGCTACCTTCAACGCCAGCGAGGTCTACGCTCCTGCCACTTCATCCTACCATTGCCAGCACGTCAGCAGCCTTCACAAATATGACACCCTGCTAGTGCCCAGCTCCCACACTGACACATCCGCTAACTGGCACATCACTTTCACTGATTTTCAGGTACACTCTAGCACAAGGGGCGCAGCCTATGTTGTGTAACTCTTCTAGTAATGTATGCACATTCACTGTTGTGTCAGTCTTTCCCCCCGGTTTCCTACGTGCGTGCATGTGTTTGTATGTTCGCCAGCTATTTCCTTTTGTGTTCTGCCTGTTTGGCTGTCAGTCAGTCAGTCAGTCAGTCAGTCTGTGACCGTCTGTTTGGCAGTCTGTCAATCTGTCTGTACACTGTCTGTTTAGCCATCTGCTAGGCTGTCTCAACCTATCCATCTGCCCAGTGTCTCTGTGCCTGGTAAGCCCAGTAAGAGCCAGTTGTCCTCTTTAGTTCGGCCTAATCTCATCTTTCTGCCTTCCCTCTGTGTTCTTCCAGATCCAAGCCTTCAATGTGCAGTCAGACAAGTTTGCGTCGGCCAGTGACTGTGCCACTTTCCTGACGCCAGCCATCCTGATGGGCCTGGTGACATCTTTGATTCTGCTCCTCGTCTTGGCCTATGCCCTGCACATGGTGGTACACCTCAAGCACATCGACCGCTACGAGGAGCACAAAGCCACCGTCTACTTTCCCCGCAGTCCAGAGGCAGAGTTGCCAGACAAGAACAGCCTGTGAAGGAAAAAGAAGAGCTGGAGGACGACAGGGGGAGAGAAGGAGAGAGAAAGCTGAGAAGCAAAGCCGAGGGGAGTGCAAGTGAATGCAAGAGTGAAAAAGTATCTTCCACAGAATATTTGTTCAACAAAATGACAACTTTGCCTGTTCATATGAAAACCATGTAAGTCTTAACAACTTTTAAGTAAATCCAGACCGTGGTTGGATACTTTTTCTTCTTTCCTCATTGACCTGCATCTTGGCATCCGTATTTTGAATAAGGCCACTGGATGTTCAAGCCTCTCCCTGAGAGATGCTTCACGATCCCAATGTCAAAGGACAAGGACAGTCCCGGGGCCCTGAAGGGCGACAGCATTCACAGGCCTTTACCCCAGTCAGCCATTAAAAACCACAAAAGGCTAGCACCTGTAGCTAATACAGCTAACATCCGATGCTCCCGATTATACATATGTATTACATGGCTCACAAGTGTCATACTACAAGCTTCCATCACACTCATTGTCTTTCCAGCTTTCATTACAGTGTACTTTGTCTAATACTGCTGCAAGAAATATATACTTCAAACAGCCAGTTTTATAGCTGAAATAGCCGTATTAGCTGCATGGCATAAAAAGGCTGGTCTATCCGGGCTAGCACAGCGTTTCCTAATAATAAGGATTACAGAGAGTCTTGCATGAGTTGCAGCTTAAACTAATCAAATATGGCACAAAGACGAAGGAGCTTGAAAAGCTTTTGAGTGTAAGCGAAAAGGGGAAATATTGGGAACCACTGGTCTAGCATCTGGCTGGAGTGAATGGACCGGCACTACTGGCCCTTCAGAGCCTCTGGCGTCTCTCGCCCCCGCTCCCTGAACAAGACTGCTGCTTGGGACTCAACTGTGAAACGGCCTTTTACAGACCAGCCAGACAAAAGGAGGGGTGGGGGGGGGTTCTACAAACTAGCACAACACTGGTTAGTTGCGACGGCACTAACAACAAAACTATCAAAAGACTACACGAGGAACTATGCTGCACAAGACTGCCCGTCTGGGGGCCAGGCAGGATTGCGGGTCTCGCGATGACTCGACTCCCCCCGGGAGTCAAACGTTTGGACGCGGGAGGCCACGGGTCCTCCAGCCACACCGCTGGGTTTGACTGCCAAAGTGAAGCTACAAAAAAAGGAGTTGCCATAAAATATGGCGAGAGACAGAATGAAAATGTGAAAATGAAAGCTAACCGTTACAGCTATGTACAAAACAAAAACACATTCATGTACAGAAGTGTCACTCTGCAGAGGTCTTTTTTTTATATACAATGTAATCATGAAATACTATTAGGTACAGGATGACTATGCTAATCCTCATAAGCAAAAGGATATACAAAGCTGTAGATACATTAAGATCTCTATACGATCATAGCTGTTTACTATCTTCAAATATTGCACAACTAATAAACATAGACAAGTAAGACATTGTGCTATGAGGATTGGTGAAAGTATCAATGCATATGATTTTTTTTACAAAGTATTAACATATTACACTGTCTGTCTATTTGTTTTAAGTTGGGCCAGACAATGTAAGGTCCAGTTTCATCTAACTGTAAATTACAGTACAAATTCCTACCATAAAAAGGACGATACTATGGAATGCCGTCCACCCACTGGGACTTATAGATGCCATTATTATGCCAGAAGCCACACTAGCAGCAGTAACAGCATCAGTAAGTCATTACTACTGATAAAAACACTCAGCATGACAGTAAATAGATATCTTAACATTCGATATGGCAGTTCTGTCAATCTGTAGCAGTGTGAAATGTGTTCTTTGGTCATAAATGTATCCTACAAACTATGAAATGAGCGGAGGCGGTTTGTCCAAGGACCGACTGATGTAGATTGAACAATAAATGATATTCAGAGGAAAAGGTGTGCTGTGTTTGTATGTTAAGTAGTTATGTTGTGCTGCATACAGGAGCACACTAATCACATATTTTGCTATGGTTTTCCTTTTGGTAATTACAAACAAACCTATACCGAACCTATTTTAGTTGTATAATGTATTTCTTTGATCATGTTAATCGTTAACCCGCAGCTTTCCAGGTCTTCTGCCAGCTCTGTCACCCCTCCTGAGTGCCATCTGCTCTCTCCTCTCACCTCTGTCTGATCTAAAATGTCAGGACCCCCCACTGGGAAAGTTTACCGGCCGGCACCTGTCCAATCAAACACTTTTATGCACACTTCATCATAAGAAATCACAGTCATATGATGAGCTGTAATCTCAAACCAGAGCCACAATGCCACCTCTCTATACATATTTTTATTCTAGCAAACAGAAAAGTGCCTAAAAGCTGCTGTGTGGTGGGATGCACTACCAACAAGGTAAATAATCCAGAATTAAGTTTTTATAAGATGCCTTTAAGAAAACAAAAAGTGGATACAGGCAAGAAGACGTGAGGCATCAGCAGGAAGAATGGGAAAAACTGTGGGATCCTGACACTCAGTATGCCTGCATGTACAGCAAGCATGTTGTTACTGGTTGTCAAATATCGCAATGTCAGTTCTAGGCTTACTATATTTCTGTAAGTTAAACTAAAGCAACTTGTGCTATAGTGGAATGTGGATAAATCAGAAAGTTGAAATGTTAATCCTCAAATATTATTTTGAAGTTTTGATTTTTTTTTTCCAACATCACAAACAGTAGTTGGGAATGTGTTGAATTAAAAACAATACTGTGTCACTGTCAGCCCAGCAAAACTCAAGGAGGCAAAGAAGTCATAATTGGATTTTGAACGGGCCCTTGTTTGAATCAGACACGCTGGTGTACTACAGGGACATCTAGTGGCTACAAGTGGTCCTCGCAACTAGTTAACACCTGTAACCAGCCTTTGGAAGTAGTAACGGGTTTTAGTAATGTGATTTCTTTTGTACAGCATTACAATAAAAACAACAGCTACTAATCCCAGTAGGCTCCAATATTTCGACATTTCTGGCGGTGTTAAGGTTTTAGGTTTTACCTGGAGCTCGAGTGAAGGTCTCAGCTGACAGGGACCGGAAGTGTGCAGAGGCGGCAAAAGAGGAGGAATACGTCCCCAGGTAAATTAACCCCAGAGTCCTCTTAACATCATGTCCGTCCTCTCTCTTGCTATCCACTGGTGTGAATCACCTGAGTTTTGTGGGAGGCAGCAGGTTGTATTTCTGAGATCTCACAGGTACGTTTCCCAGACAGACCCGCTTGTTAACCACAACCCAACATTAGCCCAGACTCAACAAGTCATCTCTGCAATGCCTGAACATCAACCAACCCCTGTGGGCATCTTTTCATGACTCAACTCCAACCAGTCATGTAACTACTTCTGTTTTTACTTGCCTGTTGTAGTTTTACTTTGTATTTTGATTAACGTCAGGCCTACATTTCCTATGTGACATCCACAACACTGCCTGTAATGTAACGCCAAGTTACAATATGGTGTGTTCAGGTCTGTTCCATAATGTGCAACATAATTGTTTGGGTGTACCTGACATATATATCCAGCAAATATCATGGAAATCTGCTCGTTGGTGTTTTGATAAGTTGTGTATAGATTCCTGATTAAAGGTTACCCTGTGTACAATATGAGAAGTGTTCTGATTTAGGCTACCTATAGGCCTACTTGTGTACCAGTGGAAGTTTTGGTCTGATGTTCATGCTGAAGAGATGATCGGGGGGTCACCAAAAATATTATGATTAATCCTTTTTAGCCCTGATCAGATACATAGATCTCAACAACTAAATTCATCTTGAGGCCCGTTTAATTAAAGGAGCCAACAATGAGACTATGCAGAACAGAAGTTGAAATTGCAGAGCTTTAACTACATCAAATATGGGAACTTTTGACTTTGCAAAGCAAACACAAATAGTCACTCTCTGGGGTAACTTATTTTATGATGAGCATAGATCATCCTGGCTATTAACATTTCACAGATGTACTGTAGCAAAATGAGGAGGGTTGCTTGAATGACTCTTGAATGAATGCATTGAGCATGTAATTTTCTAATACATCCCCTAGAGGTCAGGATGGCACTGCACTCAGTGATATGCACTGCAGTGAACAACCGCATTCTGTATTACGAGACACTTGTGAAACTTACATTGCTCATAGATGGTCAAATATGGTGATTTTCTCTTCATCGGAGAGACCAGATGGTGCCCAGTGTTTGTATAGTGTTTTTTGTATGCTGTAATTAATTTAAATGTTCAACTGCAGATCAATATTTTCAGACACATTACCACACATTTCATAAAGTTTTTGTCTGTTGCCTTAATGAATAGTGTATGGGTCTATAAGATAGATATAGGACAGAAGCCATACAATAACAGAGAAAAGCTTATTCTCCAAAGTTTGTATACTCTTTAAAGACCCTGTCCTTAAGTCCCTTTTGACCATGTAGATTTGGGATAAATCCTCAGACATAATTTAACAGTTTGATTTAATGGTGAAAAATCAACATTTTCAAACATTTTCAACATCCTCAAATAGTTTTATTTGGATGTGCCTCACATCTGTACTTAGAAAGTGTAACTTCATATAACATGCCCTAGATGTCAGTGTTTGCTTGTGTCACAATTTCTGTTGGCTACCTCTGGATGTGTTGTAACTCCTGATAAATTAAATTTTAATATATTAAGATGTGTACCTACTGGGACAAATTATGAAAACTGAAGTAAAGACAGAATTGAAATGGTGTTTATCTGCTGCAGAGAGTACCATGGTCAAGAACTTGTAACGTGACTAAAACCCAAATTGAACTGCAGCAGCTTGCAACATGACAGAGCTAAAGTTTTATATTAAATTGAAGAAATAAAGCACAAAAACTTTCAAGGAGGAATAAAGAAGATTCATAAACCGCTTTGAACGTCAGAGGCAAAGATTCTTTGTTTGACAGTGGAGCCGGAGACTTTTATTTGACCAAACTTCCCTCAGTGATCCATAATTTCCCTCCTCTCTCAAACATGGACAGAGGAGTCATGTTTGGTGTTTGTTGTTAATCTCTCCCTGTGCAGAACTCCAGAGCGGGGATCCTCAGAGTGCTCCAAGCTGGGGATTCGGACTTTGTGGCCGCAGCCTGTGCAGAGACAGATAGGCCTGCCTGTTTTATATGTAAAGCTGCCAGCCAAAAAGCACAGGCCTGCAGGGTACTCCGCACAACTCCTTTGTTGCAGCCAAACTGTGACGGGGTCCCACTGTCTAAGCTGTTTTGCATTCTGGGACCACAAGAGATGGGAAGGACACTAAAGATGGTAGGTGGGTAAAGTTGGACCTTTTTTTAGGAATCTGTGTTCACAAGCCTTTTACACAGCTGGCCATGGGGCCTGGATGGCAGCATCCTGTTTGAAATAATACGGGCAGAAGACAAAATTACACTCTACTTCTTTTATTTTTTAACCTTTTCAGTTCTTCCGTTTCTCTTTTTATATTCCTTGTATTGTGTGTCCACTGTGGTAAATAGTTAGAGATAATTTTGCTCAGGCCTTTGGTGCCTGGGATTATCCTGCGCTGTCAATCATTGATTACGCCCAATGGGGCACTTTGAAGTGCGTTAGGACTTGGTGAGTTGACTATTAATTGAACCTCACAGTCAAGCCAATCACAGCCTCCAAGTTCTGCATCCTGTATCAGCACAGCCGCAGTGAATGGCCTTCTTTTAGCCTCTTGGGCACGTTATCATTGCAAATGAGTTGGTTATCAACAAGACAGCCTAAACAAATAAACAGTCCAATGGTGGATGTGCTGCTCTACAGTCGCTCAGTCATTTTGTTTAAAGATGTGCTTGGTTGTTTTATGAATATGTGTATTTTGTTTTTGGTTTTTGGGCACAGATAAGGTGCTGCAGAGATACATATTTGCTGTAATAAAAGGTTGAAAATAGATTGTTTTGACAGTTTTGCCAAGTGCTTGGGTTGCGTATCAGAATCTGGAGAAACAATGATAAGCTAAAATAATGACTGAAAGTATACAGTGTTGCTTGATTTGCAGCTGTGTCGAACAATGCTGCCAAACCAATACAGAGAAAGCAGATGCCAAGAAAGTGGTGGGCTATCTGGTTCTGCTCAGTCTCATTGTAATTTCCTGTAACACAGGGCATGGCTCTGGTTCTCTAGGCAAACAGCTCTCCTTTGAAGAATGATTGAAAATATAAATATACATTTTAATAAGGTGCACCGAGGCACGGCCAACGAGACACAAGAGAAAGATAAAAAGGAGATTGCATATCTGAAATAAGCTGATGATGGGAGGGAGGGCGAAAATAAAGGAGAGGCAGAGAATAATGGGGGTAAGGAGAGGACTTGTAACAGCAAGGTGTTTTTTCTTTAATTGAAGTGGCTGGGGAATGTAAAATGGAATGACATGCTTTGGGCAAATCAATTGTGAACATGTTGTGAATGTAGAGCACTTTAGCGCCATTTTTAATCTGCTACAAACAATAATGCAAATATCACAGACGTCTTCGCTGGCTCCCTGTTATTTCTCCACATAATAAAGCCACCTCTCCCATCAAGCCTTTTCTTTCAGGCAATCAGACAGCTGCTTGAGTCATTTCACACTGTTTGTTTGAAGATTGAAGAGAAAATTGACAAGTTTACCCACTAATACAAAAGTCAGACTAGCCACACAATTTGCGTATTGGATTTTCTACTTTTGTTATTGCAGTGGTCATCCCTCAGCCCTCCGGTACCCCTCTCTGCCTTTCTCCCGTTTCTCACTCATCTCTTGTTTCTATACTCCCATCTTTCCCACCCTTCTATTTTTAGGTAGAGTGCCTTTAATTATGCATGTTGTCATAGTGCTTTTAGCATTACTGTCGTTTAAGATGTGTGTATCTCTCTCTCTCTCAGACACACACACACACACCAAAATTCCTGCTTTCTGTTTGTTTACCTGGCTTCCTTTGCATGTGAACACAACCCCAGTGTGTGGACTCAGTGTTAAGTGTAAGCTATGAGATGCTTTGGCCCTCAGGAGACCAGCAGTGCAGACATTGACAGTTTAGAAAAAGGGAAATCCCACATACATACACAAACACAGAAGAGTTACATTCTAGTGCCCTCTCCTTTCACACCTGACGTAGTGCTCTCTCTCGGTTGTTTGGAATATCTTTTTTTCTGTTGTTATAAAAGTTAGTTATCAAAAAAATCTGTTATAAAATTAACTGAATGTTGCCAGACATTAAAAAATCATGCACAAAAATGTGCAAAATAATTCTATGTGGCTATGTGTGTGCCATGAGATACCCGAGCAGTCAGCCCTTTGACTACACAGTCTGTGAGTCAGCCTGGCTCTTGCATTTCCTCACAAACCAGAAGAGTGTAGAGCCATGCTGATTTGACACCAGGGTGACACTCACTGATTTCCAACAAGACACACTCTAAACAACAGATTATATGGCCCGACAAATCTTCCTCTTTCTCTGCTTCTGTCAAACTGTGCTCCAGTTGCTTTCAATTTACTGGCCTATCTTTCTTTAGCAACTTCTTATGTCTCTCATTTATGCTTAAGCCTCTTAAAAGCAAATGGCTTCCATTCTCTGTGTGTCTTCTTTTCACCTGTGTTCTCCAACTCCATTGTTTTTTCTCATCTCCCTATGCGTCCTTGTTTTCCCCTTTTACTTGTTAAACTCTATCCGCCCTCTTTCTCTTCTGCTTCTTTCATCTCCTCTCCGACCGTCTCCGTCCCTCCTCGCCCAGGCACTTCATTGTTTTGATATATGACCTAATTACTTGGCTAATTGAGGTTCCTGTAGCTGCCACACAGTTTGGTGGTGGGGAACTATATCTGGTCGCCTTTACACTATACGTGAAGGTCATGGTCAGTGTGATTGTTTGCTAAACATCCTCTCTCTCTGCCCGGCATGGTTCACAGGCAAAAGTACAATTACTGTCTGAACACCCTTGGCCATTATAGGACTTGCAGTCTTCCATCAGCTCATTTCTCTTTCATAAATGGCTCAATGTTCTGATTCTTATCTATGAGCAAAGGAAATGACTGGTATATAATTGCTTTAAAACACAATTATGTTCACTAATATGCATCCCATTCTGTAGATTCTTTCGATGACAAATTAATCTTTGGTGTCCTTTTTAAGAAAGCCTAAAGCGCTCATTTCACTCTCTCCTCCTCTGACTGCTTTTCATGGGATATCTTCTCCTCTGCATTTCCCGCTCTTTTCTTTTGCTGAACAAGCTGTTTCTTTCTTTCACTATTGACAGCTTGTCAGAAGACACCAGATGCAGGAGTGCGCAGGTCTACATCTCTTCCCGATCTGTCTGCTGTACAGGAGCTTGTCCTGAAATTTACTTACCTACATTCTGGTTAATTTAATCAGAACAGCTATGTTGATCTTCGGATGCATTTGCAAAATATGTAATCACACACTAGCATACAAACAAACTAAAATAAAATTGCATTGTCTTGTTAAAGGTTCATTTTTTTTCCCCAGGTTTGCTTATCTCTTATAATATTACCTTTTCTTATATTTTCCCACCTTTTTAAATAGGGTAAATTAAAAAAAAAAGATTAAATAATTTAAGTCATTAAAAAAATGGAATAGAGGACTTCAAGTTTATAATCTGCTCCTGGAGGCTTTAGGGCCCTTAGCAGCTGCTAACTGTATTCTGCTTATGCCTAAGGCAGCTATGCAGATATTCACAGGTGAAAGTCTGAGAGAAAATGGGAACATTAACCATGATTGATAGTCTCTTGCACCATTTATCAGAGGAGGAGTTTCTGAACTTTTTATCACTCAGGAACATCTTATAAACTAAAATGTATATTATATGCAATTATATAGTAACTCTTTTATTCTGGATTAGGTTATTAAACATCTCTAAAGTATAGATGTTAAATGTCATATAATAACAAGCAGTTTCCTAAATGTGACTGAATGGTACTCTGTGGGAAAAACCTTTCTCACTTTTGTTTAGTGTGTTAAAAAGGCATCTAAAAATCTAAAGCAATTTTCTAAAGAAGAGATGCCAGTCTGCAAAAATTAGGCTACCTTTCACCAGCACCGGAGGAATCTCTCAAGAGTCACAGTCAATCTCCGAGCATAAGCTTTTTAATCATCTATTCAACCGAGTGTATATACTGACAGCCACTGTTGAAGATGATTTCTCCCAAAAGCCTTCATTCAGTTCCCATCCGCTTTAACATTCCTTTTCAAAGAGCTTACTTGTGCAAGCACAGTCAGCCTTTCCCAACATTAGAGATCAAATGTTTAATTCAAGGACACAGTTTCCAGTAAGGGAGGAAAGCCCGGTGATCATACATTTTTCCTGTCCTGATTTCGCAGGTGACACACCAGGCACAAACTCACCTCTCTCACGTTGAGGCTACCACCGCCCCCTGCTGTTCATCGTGGCAAAGCTTGGTGCAGTTTGTCCTTGTTTTCCGAGCCCATGAATCTTGCATGCCGTGGATATTTTGATCCATGACAGTGCATATTCTACAGGCAGCTGTGTTCCAACTCATCAAATACAGTCGCTGGTTTCTCTGCCAGTGCTGATGGAGGAAAGTCTTTGGCATCTCATTATTAATTGAATTAAGGGAGGTATTTCTGGAGCAAGGTGAGTTCTGAGCCTGGTAACAAAGAATTATTTATGGTGTGCTTTGAAATTCCCATGCGCTAATGGGACTGAGCCCATCACTGTCTATGTGGATAAGAACATCGATGCTCACACACAGATAAGACATAATCTCCCGCCTTCTAGTGTAAATACAAACCAGCCCGGACAGAGATGCTTTTGCTCAGCACTAGCTCAAAGTGTCAAACATAACAACCTCATCTCATAATTTAACACATAAAATAGACAAAAAGTGATTAGATGTGTAATAGGGACTATTTTTAGACTGGTAGTGTGGGAAAATGATATTCATAGTGGGAACAACTCTCAGTTTGATCAGTGTATCTGTCAAAGGTGCTATTTCCTAATAAGCCCTATGCCTTGCTCATTCATACAAGTCGCTCTGGTGCCAAAATACCACCTAAATGTATGCATTATACTCATTGATAGGAATCCAGAAGTTCAATCATGCCAATATGCCTTCCCTTCCACTGATCCTTTATTCTGTTGTGGCGTGCAGAATTGACCTTGGTGCTAATGAACTGCTAGACATACAGAATAGCTGGTAGCCCTGAGGTCAAACTAGGGACAACAGAAAAGAAAACATGGCCATAGTGGTGAAGCCCTCACACTGTTCATAGTCTCATGTAACTACAATCATCTGGATGGTTACAATTAGCCTCAAATGCTTATAATCCACTGGTGTGCACATGAAATACACCTCTTATAGCACTCTGCATAATCTTGCCTGTATAGTAAAATGACCTCAAAGAATGACAATGATAATTTTGTCAGAACTGAGAATCTGAGAATTTCTACTTTCTCAGAATTAGGAGAAAAAAATGTATATATAGTTACAAAACAGATGTTTTAGATAGGCGTTATTGCAGCAGGTTGAAACGGAGCATTCAGGGACTATTCAGAAGTTGTACAAAATGTAATTTAACTGTTAAAATGGGGAGACCTGATCTTTGTGTACTAAATTCTATTTCAATGAATATATATTGAAAAAATTACATTGGACAGGGGCATATGTCATAGGGCAAAGGGGGAATTGAAAGCCATCGCTATTGGGTGGAAAAAGAAGTGCACCATCAAAGCTGTTTTTTCTTCTTTGCTGAAATGTCAGGTACAGCCCATTTACCACCATCTTAGGTACACTCTGCTCTACGAAATCAGGTGTGATTACAGCACTCACAACGGAGGAAATAGTGGGTTAGAGGAGAAACAAGAGGGGTCGTGGGCGTGTGAATAGAGAAAGGAGTACTGGGTCATTAGTCTTTGATCTTTTTTTCCCTCTGATGTGACCCATGACTGAATGTCCTCCACATTTGTTATATGAACTGTGTGTGTGCAGGACTTTATTATCTATGAATATATTAATAAATCCATCTATCGATGCATTATTTTCTTCTGTCCTATATAATAATAAATAATAATTTCAGTTCTTGCTCACGACATATATAGCCTCATCCCCATGGTGACTGCGTGCGAAAGAATCCAGACTTTAGCCTTCTACCAAAACGCTCCGTCCATCCAGAAAGTCTCCTGGAACATGTCTTTAGCTCACATGCAAGAATCTATCATTAGGAATTATGTGGAGAAGTGGTCGGCTCCTAGCTAGTTACTAGAAGCAATCTTTTTTTTTTTTTTTTACCTTTGTCAGTAAATATCACTGGAACATTGCTTTTCTCTCTCCGAACGAGCTGGGTCTTTTGGGACATGGCTAAAAAGCTATCATAGCAATGGATTTGGGAATCACAAGGGACTAATGGGATGGGGTCCCACGGGACATGAGTGGTATTACATTGTGTTGCCTCAAAGGGGCTGAGACAAAAAGAAACAAGCCTTGGGTGTAGACAAGATACATGACGAATTTACGTTCAATAGCCCCAGTATCATCTGACTTGTTTACAATTATTTGCTGAACTTAAATCCAGAAAACCAGCTAAATATAAAGGCCTATTTTAAGAAGATGCAGTCAGACTGGTAAAAATGAGGGCAGTCCACTGCCGATGCCTTCAAGTCATTGCTTTGCATTTAAAATCACCACTTATACTTAGACCTATCATTTGTGTAAGAGCTCTGTAGTACTCAACATGGTAAATAATTACCTATAATTGAAAGAAGATCAGGAGTGAAAGAGATATGGAGGGGACAACAGCAAAAGGACTAGGATGGGATTAAAATAACAAATAAGAATGGGGGAAGACAGAAATAACTTATCCTTATCCTGTCCACCCTCTAGTCCTGATACTGAAGACTTCCTTGAACTAAACTGCACAGATATTTTTCTTTCTTCCACACTTCATGTGGATTTCTACCTGGCCATTAACTCCACTTACTGTAGAACCTATTATTCAGGACATAGAACTGTCAAGTGAAATGGCCCTACTTAGCTCACTGATATTCCTATACACAATAACACTTATCTCTCAGGAACTCTCAGAGGAGACTTTGGTCTTGTGGATAAAAACTCCCATTCAGTAAAAAAAAAAATATATTTTTGCAGGTTTCCAGAAGTAAAGAAATCGGTCCTAAATGCTGTATGCCGTATGTCATCTCCTTACCTCAGGGGAGATGATGGTGAATGGGTTGTTGACTTGGCAATCCTCCCCACACACTGTATGGCTGCCATCAGGCAACACAAAATACAATACGAACATGCTGAGACAGAAACAGAGACAAGAGGTGATGTTCAGAAACAAGAAAGTGAACACTATTACATCTCATTTAACTTCTCTCTCTTATTACTGAAACATGTAGACATGTTTGTGTATTCCAGCAATGATTGCATTTGAAACAACCACTAAAATACCAGCAGGACAGAGCATGTGCCAGTATTAGGGTGAACAACTGGTGTTTTGATTGGCTGAGTAGGGAGTTTTTCTTTTATTTATATTAAGAATGATCAGACAACAACTGTTAAAAATGATCACATTATTTTACGACACAAATTTGTTGATTTTACAGTCTGCCACTCTCTCTCTCTCACTAATATTCTTCTTTAATTGAGTTTGCTTCATTCTATTGTCAGACCAGATCTCCACGCAGCGTTCGCACACAGCGCCGGTTGACTTCATTGACTTCATTATAGTCTCATCTTCATTATAGTCACATTAGAACGGCCCATGCTTGTTGGTTTGGGTGCTTTTCCAGTGACATCAAAGCGCTGGCCACTGTAGGGAAGTCACTGGGAAAAGCAGTAACTATAAGAGCAGTAACCCGTATCAAAAACAAAATGTGGATTTGCAGTTTAAACACTAAACCTTCTCATGCCAGAGTGCATTTTAATATATGCCAGTATGATTATATGCTACCTGAGGTTTAGCACACAGAATCCCCCCCCAAAAAAACTTGTTCTACCTTTTTTCTGCACAGTTTTGTTTGAAATGAGAAAAGTCTCTAATTCCACTGGATGGTGTATGTATGTGTCGGTGTAAAGGCTCTGGGTCTGAGCCAACTATGGTTGTTTTGTGGGTCTGACTAACCGAGATCATTTACATTAATGCTTAACCCACATACGCCACAGGTGAGTCTTGGGGTGTAAAAGTGGTAGGCCTGTAATCAACAGGGCCCCATTTCTGCAGTGGTAGATAGACTTTTTCAGCCCGTGTTGATCCCCTTCCAGTGCTTTGCCAGCATCCCTCCAGCTCTGCGTGAAACGCGATCTGTCGCGCGGGGTGCGTCGCCTGGGGGCTCTCGGCCCCTTTCGCAGCCCATATGGCCGCCTACTGCCAGTGCCACGCCGCTGCTGCTGCAAAGTGCACCTCATTGACATGCTTTTGTGCTCCATAACTGACTCATCTGGTCCCTCCACCAAGGGGCCTTTACGTCTTTACGCACTTTCTCTTCTTTTTTTCCCCCCCTCCCTCCCTGTCTTTCATCAGCACTTTGGCAGCAAGTCCTGCTTCAGTGAACTGGGCATACAGTGCATGACTTGATCTGACATGAAAGCTAAAGGCTAGCTATTATAGCCCTGTATTAGAGCCCATGAGTGGGGGAGAGAGAGAAAGAGAGAGAGAGAGAGAGAGAGAGAGGCAGAAGTATGGCGTAATTCAACAACAACAATAACAGCATCCTCAGTAGCCTATCTCCAGATCCAGGGAGCAAGGAGGAGAGAAAGTGAGAGAGAGGGGGAGAGAGAGAGAGAGAGAGAGAGAGAAAAGGGGGAGAGAGAGAGAAGGGGGAGAGAGAGAGAAGGGGGAGAGAGAGAGAGAGAGAGAAGAGGCAAGTCGCATCAGTCAAGAGAGGAGTAGGCGTGCTCTTGTGCGCTGCATCGTTTGATGCTCTCCCCGGTTCCCCACCACCACCACCACCTCCACCACCTCCTCCTCCCCTGAACCTCCACTCTCTGCTCTCTGCGGGTGAGGTCGGTTCAAAGAGAAGCGACCGAGCGGACTTTTCCCCCGTCGGGAGGAGTCGAGCTCGACTTTCGGCCGGGCAGCAGATCCGTGTGCGAGCCGCGCCGGTCAGCGGGGGCCACGCCGCTGCACTTTGGATAAGTCCCACGGCGGGAGGACCGCGAGGCGCGCATCGCTGCGTCCCTGCGTCCGGCGCCAAGAGCGGCCGAACACGTTGCCATGAACGATTCAGTCGGCCAGCATAGGTGACTTTTGATTTCCTCCGTTTTTCCCCTTACCTTTTCTTTTAATTTTTTTTTTTTTTGGATTCTCTGGAGGGAGGGGGAAAAAAAAAAAAAAAAAAAATCGACGGTGGCAGCATAAGCCCCGAAAACTCACGCACTGTGCGCGTCGGGGAGGGTATTGTTGCCCAAAATGCAGGTGGATCGGAGCGGTGTGGTTTCCAGTGCGTGTCTGCTTCTACTTTTCTCAACTCTGAGCTCCAGGGTCACTGAGGTGGTAGGGACCCACCAAAGCATCCCTCCGTCCGTGTAAGTAGATGCTCTTTAAAGCGAAAGGCGCCTTGCGTGACTTGATTCTCCCAAGTTTCAAACCACAGCTGTATTTGAAAAATAGGCCGCCCCTAGCTGTGTGAGTTTCAGAAAAAAAATATTTGATGGGTTATTGCTATCTGTTCTTGAACGGTTCCCACTGCCGTTTAATGATGTGCTTATTAAGTGTAAAGCCTCCTCTTTTATCAAATTTCTGTCTTTTTGTTGTATGTCAATATGAAATATAAAACTGGCAGGGTTGCAAATTAACGCTCTTGCAAAATGAGTCAAAAAGCAGAGTAGTCAGTAGTTTTTAAGTCTAAGTTATGCCCCATATATATATATATGTAAAATGTTTCTGATTTCTTGCTTGTCTATATTTATGTTTACCATCTCTAGGGTGAAGCTTTGGGCTTCAGCGTTCGGTGGGGAGATGAAGTCCATCTCTGCAAAGTACTCTGGCTCCCAGCTGCTGCAGAAGGTGAGCAGTTTTATTGTCTGTAGAAGACTTCAGGTGTCGAATTGGAAAAATACACGCTGGAACCTCGAAACTCTTAAAATGTTATTCAAATGCCCAGATGACTGAACTTGGGCAGGGTTTTGTGGGCAGTTTGACTCTTGCAAAATATTGCAAAAATATTGAGTAGCAGAGAGGAGAAATTTTCTTTTAAAAAGGAGCTCTGCTGTCCTTGAAATACGTTTTTTTTATTTTGTAAAAATTGTTTACACCATGCCCATGTGTAAGTACACACAGGGACACTGAAATTATGATGAGACTGTGGTTAAAGTAACTGTTTATATAAAAGCTTAGGGATACCCTTTTAAGAGACTTTTAAAATTGCTGCGTGGCTGTGAAAAACCAACTTATGAGAGGAAATGACAGCCGTTGAGTAATTTTTGAGTTGAGACAAATGTCACTCTTCATCTCTCAAACTGCAGGACCTGTGCTTTTTAGCCACTTGAGAATCGGTAATGCATGTCTACTAGATAGGCACAGATTTAAAAGCTTATTTGGAATACGTGCCTTTTAAATGGGTGTCCAATTCTCAAGCACTCTGGCAGATGCATTCACACACACACACACACACACACACACACAGACATACACACACAGATATACTCTCCGGAAAGTGCTATATTTTTCACAAAGCAACTGAATGTTCCTAACACCCCCTTACCTCTTTCGTACCTCTCTGCAGTCTGTTCCCTTCCCTTTTCCACTCTGCTTTGTGGCCTTAATGCAATATTTGAGTGTGATGGAATGCAAATTTTCCTAATGGAGGGTCAGTTGATGAAGCATGAGTTAAAAACTGGCTAATGGATAGCCGGGGGATAAAGGGCCAAGCTGAAGCTAACCTCTCAGCGGGTGCACAGACACAATGTGGTGCTTGGGGCCAGCAGTTTAGGGCTCTGGTGGATGCAGAGACCCACTGTGGTGTGCGGCTGCCGTTAGGTGTCACACAGGCCAAACCAGAGATCTGTACCCTATACACAAGTGCACACATACAGAATCCCCCCCGCACGCCTGCACACACGCATACACATAAATGTATGCACATAGCCACACACTCCATATTCACATGCACAGTCACATAGACATATATGGCCCTGTAGCGTGGATTTCATCAGCTGCTTAGAAGGCAGAGGAGTGGTGTTATCTCTTTGACAGGATAAAAACTGTTCCCCCTTCTCATCTTTTTCTGCCTCCAAAAAGAAGATAACCCTCCCACAGAGTGACGACCTCTTTATGAAATGCAAATGAAGGCCGCAGGGTTAATTGAGCATAGAAAAGACTGGAGACCTCTTTGAGGAAAAAAAAGTGCATCTTTCACACCACACTTCTATGTTGCCAGATCGCATGGTATCGTCAGATGTGCCGGATGTATGAATGCACACATGCATTCACATGTAGGCCTTGGCAACATGTCACAGTGTCCTGTATGTTGTGCCTCATTGTGCGATACAGTCTAGTAGCTCTTGTCCAGGAATGCTGAGGAGGGACCACAGTTCCCCCGAGGGCACATATGCTTTTAAATAGGCTGAAAGAATCAGGGATATACACTGTTGTACATAGAGAGGAGAATGGTACTGAAGTAAAAAGACCAAGGCTTGTGTGTGTGTGTGTGTGTGTGTGTGTGTGTGTGTGTGTGTGTCTGTTTTTCCCCTGGGCAGGGGACAGATGGACTCCATCTCTCTTCAGTTATCTCTCTGACCCTAGCGTAACAAAACTCCCTTGGAAATAACCATACCTCTGCATGAGTTGCGCTCTCTCTCTCTCTCACACACACGCACACACACACACACACACACACACACACAGAGTTTCGGGGACATTACATTGACTTAATTCCCTGGAGACTTACCCTAACCCCAGGCCTCGCTCTAAAGCCACTTCCCCAAAACACATGAACGCACACTGCCTGACTGCTGCTGGAGGACACGATAGCATAGACATCTACTGTAACGATGTAGATATACAGCGATGGGCTGCGCTCATCTCCCCAACACTGACTCGTATAAACACACTTTATATATATATAATTTATGTGTATATGTCTATGCCAGAGAGCATTGGGGAGAGGAGCGCGGTGCCTTGTTGTCATCGCTTACCATTTCCAACTACCCCATGTCTCATTCACATGTAAGAAAACACCTCACATTATCGTAATGAACATAAACTACAAACAGGGCTATTGTTAGTACTCACAACTGTGAAGTTAGCATGTTAGTAGGCTATAGGGAAATGTTATTGAAAATTGCACTTGATGCAGCGACTTACGCCGGGGACACAAAGGAGGCAGAAGCACCATGAAGCGTCAACTCCTGTGCCAGCAGCAGCCAGGCTGTTCACATTAGAAGCGCATTTCTCTGCGGCGGTCAGCCAGCGGTTCTGCTCATCTGCTATTTTGTAATGACACATATAGTTGATATTTGGCATCGATAAGTAATAACTTTATTTCATTTTTAATTTTTAAGTTTATGTCTTCCTGGATAACAACTGTAGTACATGTATGTCCACTTCAGGAGCACCTATAGTAATGAGTTTTTATCTGGTAATGAATAGACAGAGTAGGCCAAATATATATGGACGAATATATCATTTATCATTTGCCTGCTTCCAGTTAAACTGGTTAACATGGGCGCTGAAAGGACGCCTCCTGTGTGTGGCGCCGGCGTTACTGCTGGCTAGATATCAACAACTAGCTGTGGTAACGTTAGATATCAGGAAGACTCTGGTCATGTGTATTGAGAGCATGGGAGGAGTGTGTTCAGGTTGACAGGTACGTAGGTAGACAGGAAGGTAGGCCATCCAATCATTTCATGCGGGCTGATTGGATTGGACGCGTATATTACAGGCCTGACAGCCACAGTTTTTTTCTTTTTTGTGTCAGAGCATTTGATTTGTTGATTGCTGTCGGGACAAATATAACAATAAATGTTTCTAAGATAAAATGCCTACCCTACCTTTAACCAGAATAATGATACATACATAATCAAGAAATGATTTGAATGTACAGGCATTTTGCGCACAGTATATCACAGTATGTTTTACTAAAAAAGAAATTGTACCATCACACCACAACATTACAAATTGAATAACGTATAGATAACATAACATACTTTCAAAATATGTTTATATATATATATATATATATATTGCTCACAAAAAGATTGACCAGTTTGTGGGAAGTTAAACTTTTAAAAGCTGCCTGACTACAATGTACAAATGTAATTGGTACAGTACAGAGATTTTAATTAGGCAACCACAGAAGTAACATTAGGACAAAACAATGCTTGTAAGGTTTTGTGTTTTGTCATAATTTCTGTACAGTTGTAAAGTTTTGCATCTATAGTGGCTCATGCTGTCAATTTTGTTATCATTTCATTTATTTATTTATTTATGTGACTTGAGACCATGATCACATGGTATAGAGCACAAACTTCAAAGATAAAATGCTACAATTTGAATTTGATACTTCGTTTGTGTTGACTCTGCATTAATTTAATGCTTGATTTGACTTCCAATTGAATAATTATCAATGAGAGATATTCTTAAAAAGTGCAATATTATATAATAATAATATGTGATTAATCATAATTAATAACATAAACCATGCAATATATTACTTAATTTTTTTAATTGAGTTACAGCCCTAATCCAAATATGAGTAGCTTAATTGAATATTCTCATAGATTATTCATATAGATGCTTTCAGCAATGTCAGTCATAATTAAAACTGGTTTGTAGGATCAATTTTGAACGGATTTATGACTTGAAATAGTCAATTACATTATTGCATGACACTATGTTGGAAAACAAGATACTTCCCAGAAGGACCTACATGTAGGTCACAGAAATTATATAAATCTAAATATTTAAAAATTATAACATTTGTTGAAATAAGCGAAATTGTTTGCTGCTGTTTTCACAGACAACATTTAAAATCTTACATCTTACATTTTTAAAATCCAGTTGGACCAAATTTAGCCTTTCATCCAACTCCCCCCTCTCCTCGTCCCGCTTCTGTCCTGATGTTCTCCCACGGCTAAGCTTGCTTCCTGTATCCATCGGAAACAGCTCTTGTTTCAAGGTTATACCAGTCAGGGCCTATGTGTATGTGCACTTGTGTGTATGTGTCCCTGAAGGAGAAGGGAAAAAAGGATCAATAACGCCTTCAATTTGTTACACAAATCAGATGTTAGCAGTATTTTCATCACTGTATGTACAAATTCAGTACATTTACACAAAGAACACTGTAGAATATACTGTACATAATGTATGTATGTACATAATGCATGTACACATATGTAAACTGTATAGACACACTCTCACACCCATACAAAGGACAGGCGACTTCTGCTTGAGACACATCTCCCACTGATAGTTAGAATTAGCGCTGTGTGTTTTACCCTCTTCACTGCTATTCTGTTGAAATCTTTAATTTCATGTATCATTGAGCAACCTGTCTATATGAGCCAGCCTGGCTGTGATGGCTGTGTCTGTGTGTGTGTTGTTGGCTGGACTAGTTTTCACCTCACTGATGTTATGGCTTTCTGGAATCAAAGTAGTGGGACATTATGCCACGCTGAAATAACTCCAAGCCTCTTGGTAATGGAAGATACAAGACAAATGATCATTCTGTGAGATCGCCACCGCGGCTGTCTTAAAGTTATCCTTGCATGTCTGCCTTCCTTTTTTTAAAAGCATAAAGAAAAAAAGCAGTACCTGAGGGCGAGGAATAGGCGGCAGGCGTATGTGCTTGGAGCGTGTGTTTGTGTGTTAAGTTTGCATACCTACTTAAAGCGTGCTCAATCACACATACACACAGCGCCTCTCTCACACAGTCGCATATACGGAGCCAAAAAGCAGAGGATGATAGGAAGGTGTAATGATGTGTGACAAGAGTATGCTGGAATTGATTGGCCCGGGCGGGGAAGAGTGTCTGGGTGTGTGTGCATGTATGGTCTCGGATACAGAGGGGTGCCATGCCATTCTCCTTTACTATGGCAAACGTGTCTTTTGACAATATTCCTAAATAGTGCGCAAAAGAAGACAGAGCGGAGTGGTTCCTGAAAAAGACGTGGTGGATGAAAAATATATGCCAGTATTAAAGTCATCCAGTGAAATGAAGGGGCTAAAGGTTTAGACAGGTTTAACATGCGCATGCTGGGTTTATGGAGTATAGAGAAAGAGTTACAGAGAGGAAAGAGAAGAACTTGCTTAAATCATCAGCTTTTGCTACAAAATATTCATTTTTGAATTTAAATATTTTAATTTTCAAAGTGATTTACATCAAATAAATGTATGAGCATCAACTGAAATATAGTTTTATCTAAAATCTTGAATACTATTGAACCTCATATATAAATATACTGTGTATATATATATATATGTTTTTTTTCTTACTACATGTTCATTAAAGTTCTAGCCCTGCAGCACCTCTAGCCCTGCAGTACACACTGTGAGAAAAGGTTTTCACTACCATAATAAATGTAACATATATGTGCAGTAGTTCTGCAGTATATAATATTATTACTGAAAAATGAATACTGATAAAAAAAAACCTGGAAATGAAAACCTACCTCACTTTTTCAAAGAGTAATACAAAATATTTAATTTTCAAACTCTGTCAATCAGACTTTATTTGTTTAGCAGCTTTCATTGGTGTGTTTTTCCAAAAACTGATTCTTTTTTGCTTGACACCAGTCTATGCTGCTTGATACTAGTTTATTTGATACTCTATATCTTATCTAATGGGCTTTCAGGGAGTTGTATAAACCCAAGAGATCAGTAAATTTTGTCTCACTTGATGAGTTAAGTGATTTACACACAGCAGCGCTGTGTTTTGATCTATTGGGAGCCTTTCTACAAGCCTCGTTTCAGAGAAACGTATTTTTATATTTCTACAGAAGGCAGTTTCATGTTTATCTGTTTTAGAAATTTTTTGTTCTGAATATGTATTTTAGTCACACTAACCAGATTTAAGAGCATGACTAATTATCTAATTTTGAAGTGGAAATGATTATGCATTCAGTTTTTCACGTTCATTTAAAATTAATTACATATTTGGATGACAACAGTGGAAGAATGACTCTTGCTTGTGCGGAACTGCAATATGAGTTTTTCCTTTTTTCCACTCAGGACTCATTAAACAGCACTTAAAGTTTTCATTTGATTTAGTCTTCCTTTTTTTATTTATAAATGTTATTCATTTGTCGTACCTGTTACAAAGAAATGTATGTAGTTTATTCCTTTTATTTCTTATACAAATTAAATTTTTAAAGAAAATGTTTTATTTATAGTCACCATACTGTAGGTTATTTGTTAAATTTGCTTTGATAAACTCAATACTAGAATGATTTTGGTGTTATATTTTGCACATATACAAGTAAGAATCTATGTAGTGTGACCTACTATAGCTACCAGTTTAGGCGATTAGTAAATATACTGAGGTCCAGTCCACAGTATTATTTTGGGGAATGTGTGAATTTTACACTTGTAGCAACTTGTGTTTTTACACAAATAAATACAAATATAAATTTAAGCAATATAGACAATCCTGTAGGGAGATTTATTATCAGAAAGCTATTTGGTGGCTAGTCAAAAATGTCTTCGGGTTTGGGGTTGTGCTGGAGGAATTTAGATGCCGTCAGTACTTCTAAAATCCTGGCTACGGTGCTTTTTACTGTATGTAAGCTGCTGTATTTCAACTCAGTGGAAAAAAAATATGATATAATAGTTTTCACCATTGGTGAAACTTGAGTTTTAGTCTGAGAAGGTATCAAAAGAATTTTTTTTTTTTTTTTCCATAAAAAATTAAAATTGTATTGTCAAATTCCATCACTTGTTCTTCAGACTCATCTGAAGGCTAGTTTTACTTTTTTCTCTTTGCCCTCTATTTGACTTTCTTACCCCATGGATGACTGTGTGTGTGTGTGTGTGTGTGTGCGTGCGTGCGCTCGGTGCGTGCGTGCATCTGTGTGAAAGTGGCGGGGGAAGTTTGTGTGATGGTGCCAATCTGCTGCCAAGGGTGGGTGATGGCTGAGGCGTTCCAGTGTAACAGTGTGTCAGTGAGGGGGAGACGGCTGCAGATTAGATTTAGCTTTGGGAAAATTGAATAGCTGTCAGGTTTGGTTCAGCACGGCTGGCGATGAGGTGAGGGAAGGGGGTGTGTAGGGGTGTGTACTGATGACTGTCCCTCTTTCCCTAACCTCCCCTAACCCTCCCATCTCTTCCCCTGCTCCTCGCTCCCTCCCGCTCTTGTTCTCATTGACCAGAGCATGATCTTGCCAAATTTGTTTCCTCCACTGCTCATAGAGGGAGAGGAAGAGAAAGAGAGGTGTGTGTGTGTGTGTGTGTGTGTGTGTGTGTGTGTGTGTGTGTGTGTGTGTGTGTGTGTGCTTGTGCGGGTGTGTGTGCAACAGAGAAAGAGAGAGGGAGAAAAAGAGCGGCGAAAGAAGGAGGAATGTCGTGTCACAGAGTTAATTACAGCGTTAGCAGGCGGCAGTGCAGCCTGTGCTGCTATCCTTTCATGTCCTAGCAGGCCAGCTTTAGCCAACACATCCACTCACTCATACTGTAATTAGTGCTTTGTTGCTGAGAAAAGCATGAGAAAAGCCACTGTGAATCAAACACCCTGCCTTTACTGTGGAGGGCTCAGGAGCAGGGAGCAAGGCCCTTTGCTATCGGATTAAAGAACTTAAATTCTTAAAGAGCACAACTGCTGACGCTGTGTTTGTGGGCTTAGAAAATCAACTGTCTTTTTGATGACTTGTTGTGCGATTTACCTCTTTGATTTATCCCCAATCTCTCTGACTTAAGTTCATTTGCCAGTGTGAAAAGTGTTTGATTTAGTAGTTCATTTGTGTTTGTCGGGAAGTTGATTTTCCTTCCCAATTCCTGAAACTTCTTCAGAAGACACACACACACACACACACACACACACACACACACACACACACACACATAGTGTTTGCATACAGTATAACACCTTGTGCTCTGTGCTGTTAGGATGATGAATGTGAACACTGGAGATAAATATCCACTGTCATCTGTCATCAGGCTGCTCAGGTCTGGCTCAGCCTCTGTTGGCCTGCAGATAAAGAGCATCTCGCCGTGTCTGCACCGGACATTAATGGAAACACACAAGTATACAAGCGTACACACACACACACACACACACACACACACACACACACTCTCACAGATTTCTGTAATTATGACAGATTGTTCAGCTGGTGTGCTCCAGACTCGCGTGCAGAGAGTAAACATTAGCCAACTTGGTAAAGGGGCGGGACTAGTACTGTTAAGCACATTAACTTGTGCGGCATTGTGTGAAGGACTGTCTGTGACTTGCTGCTGTCCACATCAATCATCCTGCCACTTGTTTGGGTCCACCCTGTGTGCTGTAGGTAAAGATGGCCCGCATAAAGCAACACACTGAATAGAAGAAAAAGGACATCAGAGCCATTGCAGCTGCTCCATCAATCACAAATACCTCCTTATGTGTCCTAAACCTCTGCATGCTCAGATAATTCTGGTTTATACCTTATGCTCAGAATTAAAGATGAACTGGCACCCCAGTTCTTCTTTCTTTCTTTGTTATTTTTTTCTTTACCTCACCTCTTCTCACTTTGTCTCCTCGTTACTTTCAGCCTCTCTGTCAACTCTTTCCTCTGTCAACATTTTCACCCATGTGATTTTTGCACCCCTGTGCCTCCCCCAATTATTTTTCTCTCTTTCTCCCCATCTCCCCCTCTCGCGGTTTGTCTCTAAGTCTCTCCTCCTCTCCCTCCATCCCCCTGCTTTAATAATGGATAGGATGCAGCTACGGCACTAAAGAATACATGGGAGGGGATCTTGGGACCAGCCAGGGTTTGGAGCAAGTGTTGGTGCCCACACCCTCAAAAAATAGTTCCGCTGGCCTAGCACAATGTCGTGCACTCGCTGCACTCTCGGACGGCCTCAATATGTGTCCCAAGTCACCCCCTCTGCCTCTCCGTCAACTCTGCCAGCACACACACACACACTCTTCACAAACACACACTTAGTTTGGCTGTACTTTATGGAGCCCCGCACTGCGCCCCATTTGCACAACGCTTTTCATAGACTATGAGAGTGCTGCCAAATCCAGCTCAGTGGGACAACAGTGGCCCCTCCTCCTGATGACCTTCACCTGCACTTGCTCATCTCACATAAACACACACTTGCTAACACAGGGTGGAGGAATACAGTTATACATAAACAACAATGTGAGAACACATATCAGCACACACGCATGCACTTTACTTATCCTTGCCCTGTTACTCACTGAACAACCTCTCCCTCAATACACACTACAAAAGCTTTTCTCACTCTATCAGTGTATATTTATTTTAGTTTCCTTTTGTGGTCTCCTTTACATGTCAAGTAATGCATTTATTGGCTAGAGGCCCGCACTGGCTAATGTGCAGATGACAGTGTGGTAATGCAGAGTACTGAGTAAGTGACAAACGATTACTTAGACACAGAGGATCAGTATGGATCAATGTTGAGCCATATTGATTACATGGTGTTGTTGGCATATGCAGTAACAAAGACGGATACTGTGTGCATAGTAAGAAGTCCACATTAAATCCAGGGCAATTGTTGCTTTTTTAAATCAGATTTATCTTATTTTCAACGGCATAAAAATCATCATCGATGTTATGTTTTAGTTAGCAGTTATGTAGCCTGTGATTCATCTAGTGGTCACAACATGGTATTGGTTCACCTTGATCGTTGAACTGCCAGAGTTTAATTTATTGCTGGCCATAGGTGTGTGGTGACAAAGTCGTGGTTATTCCAACCATACACAAGGTCTTCAAAAACCCTTCAATGGGGGCGGGGTAGCACCCGAGGCCCTTAACTGCATGTCATCCCCTTCCTTTCCTGTCTATCTCTACTGTCCTTTAAGAAAAAGCAAATGGTCTTCTCAGCCATTTGGTAGAAGACAGTTTGAGTTGTGATATCTTGTTGAGTTTTGCGGAACTAGACCTGATTGAGTCATCCAAACCTTTTCAGCTGGCTTTCTCCCGGAAAGTTAACAGCATTACCTGTCTATTTTTTTCTTTTGATTTTCTCAAACAATCAGCTGAAATGTCCATTATAGTAAAGGTAATATTGCTAACAGTTCTTAACCAAAACTGAATGTTGCCATAAGATACACAGTTTTCTCATTACAAACAGTTGTCAATTTGATAAACCTAATGTATATATTTGTGAGTGTATATTTGTTGACATTATTATATCAGTATAATTTAAATCATAATTAAACAGCAATACATGTGTAGCCTGTTTTGAATAGAAACGCAGCTTAAAAGAAAATCAGTTACCTTTCAGTAAATGGGGAATTAAGTTGATGGCTATGTAAATGCAGGTTTACTGTTAGTTACAGTGATTGAGGTATGGTTGTTGATGCCACTAACTATACCTGTGTGCAAATCGTGAAAAATATCAAGCCTCTTTTAAGCTTATAGACACGTATGCAACAGCCGAGAATAACATTGATGTGTCATAGAGCATCGCAGTTTAAAGGACTCATCAAATCTGTATGGGTAACAGTGACAAAAAGCCATGCTGGGTTACACAGTTGTCAGCAAAGAACAACGTCTTGTAGTGGAAATCTGGAACCCAAAGTTAATGATATAAGAGTGAAAAAATGTCTGATGCATTCCAGTTTCTGTACTATATGCTGATGGCACTCTTTGGTGTAAACAGTGACACTCCATGGATTAGTCCTGCCGGGTCACAATAGTACAAGCTGATAGTGCTCTTATGGCGTGTGGAATGATAGTTGGCACTCTGCCAGAGTGAAATTGTCCTTTATTTGAATGTAGCAGCATTTTTTAACACTGATGCTGACCACATGCATCCTCACATTGCTATTTTTAAATAGCCACAAAGCATGCATCATTTTAGGATTGTCGTGGGAGTGCCATGGGGATGGTGGTTTACACCTATGGACTGCACATTTCCTGTATCTCAGTCCAGTATGTGCCTGTGAGATGATGCAGAACAAGATGTTCATGGCATAAAAGGGACACCAGAAGATTATGATGTTATCGAGTCAACATGGACTATGATCTCTTGATTGATTTGATTTTTACCTTGAACCCGAGCATTCAAAATTTGAGTCTGCCCTGGTGGCAGAGTCACTGCTTGATAGAGCAGCACTGATAAATCAGTCCAAAGGAATATTGACGTATTACAGATATATTGATATTGATGTGTATACCAAAGACATTTCAGTACAGAAATGTTAAACTATGTTTAAGGTAATTTTGAAACAGTGTCTCTGTTACATAGTTTGTTTAGGGGAGAGCACTGACAAGTTGCTTTTTCAATTATAAAATGCTCAGTAGGTATCTTAGTCACAACTCTTTAAAAAACTAATCTAAGGGATTGATTGTTTGTTTATGTTAAAATGAATTACTATCGGTCGATGTATCGTTGGATTTTTAAAACTCTCAAATGTCAAAAATCCACCATCTGTTGGGCTGTACTTGATATCATATTATGATACACATATTATGAACACATAGGTATACTGTAAATATATAGTGCTGTTTATGTATATCTGTATATAACTGTATATCTTTAGCTTACATTTTATGTTCCAAACTATTTCAAATTGTTCATTATATTTATGTGTTCAGTTCAACTTAACAGTGTCTACTGATAAATGTTCAGTGGTTCTCAAAAGTATTCGTCTCCACTGTAAGTGGTACATTTATCCCCCCATTTCTTTGTGAGGCCTTTTAAAACTCGAATGAAACTGCAGCCCAAAAAGTTCCCATAATAAATCTCCACTCGCAAGGTTGAATATTACCTTTATACATCCACCACAATGTTTTGCTCTCTCCTTCCACTTTCACGCTGGCTGCTGCTAGAATCAATTTGAGACTGTGAGAATGTATGGAGTGGAATAGGGAAGCAGCAGGCCACATTGTACATGCTGCTAAGCATGAAAAATGTTTTCCACGACTCTGCTGAAACCAACTGAATGCAGGCAACTACAGATAGACTTTGGACTATTAATCAGCTCCATGTGAACAGATTAGACCTGCTCTTGGTGCTATTATGTTTTTTGGGTTAAGTGAATAATGGCTGTATGAAAGAAAAGGTGGAAATGGTAGAGAGGCTACTTCCTGTAATCACTTCTTAAATTTTGAAAGGGAAAGGCTGCCTTTGATTCAGAAAGGAATTATTTTAATGTAGGTCTGTTCTCATGCTGGCATCGATGATGTCAGCCTCAGCCCTTTAGGAGCTTTTGTTTGTGTGTGTGTGTGTGTGTGTGTGTGTGTGTGTGTGTGTGTGTGTGTGTTTGTAGGTAGGGGGCATACCATGATGGCAAGGCATGTGAGGACATTGAAAGATGGCGGTCATTAGGATTTGGCACCCACTCTGAGGGGCAATGGTGCATACCCAACAGATGCAGTGCACCCTGGGACAAACTCCTGAGCGTCACTACCAGCTATGCCATAAGGCCTTGTGTTAGTGTGTGTGTGTGTGTGTGTTTATGTGTGTAACTGTAAGTGTACAGCTGTTGTTCTTCTGTTCCTCTCAATAGCCCTCAGGCAGCCTTTAAACACTCACTGCAGAAGCACTTAAACACACACACCGTACACACACATGCTTTGGAGCTGCAGGTGGATGAATGTGTTGAGCAAAATAGGTAAGTGGTTTCAATTATGTTGAAATAAAAAAGAAGTGAAATGCCTCAACAACCATTGCCGTGAAATTTGGTACAACCTTTCATAGGGTTGGGCGATTTGTTAAGATTTTCCAACTGGCTGCTGTCAACCCAACAACTGGCGATTGCTGATACACTTCTGCAGGTGTGTGTGTGTGTGTGTGTGTGTGTGTGTGCCCCCACCCCAGTTCTTTCAGCTTGGAGCGACAAGTTAGCTACCTATTTTCCTTATTATAAAAATACAGCCGTACACCTTACTGTTGACAGTCAGATGGTTTTCAGACTCCGCCAAATTGGCTCACCTCTCGTTCTTCGGAGGCAGACCATTAAATTAGCAAAATAAAATGATTTTTATTTTGTTGATAAATTGCCAAAAGCCGTCCAATTGCCCAACCCTACCCCCGCAAGGTATTACATAACCTTTGCCCTCATGAACAAATTATAAGTCAACATGTCTCTGAGGTATGAACGCTGGCCATTAAAACACAATATTTGAAAAATTTCCCTGACATAATGATGTTTTTACTTCACTCAGTTCCAAATTTTAGTTGTGAAATGAAACTAATGTTTTCACAGTCTATTCTGTTTTTAGCTCTTCTGGTGATAAAACATTTACAGCTGCTGTCACTGCTGTCAAAACACTGAAGAATAGGAAACCAGCATGTAACAGTAATGATAAAGAAAGACTTGTGGGATCATTATTTAACTGTTGTTATCTGTCTAGGCTTAACAGAGCATTAATCAATCAAAAGCGAGGAGATACCAGATTTGGAACATTGTTATTAAGCCTGACACGAAGCAGAATTCAGTTATCCTTTATTGTAATAAATCGTCAATTTAATTCAGTTGTTTAAAGAAATTCAGTGTATTCATATGGCAAGCAAAATTCTGTGTGGGATAGTTTTGATTTTTTTGTGTATGCGGTCAAGGGTGGATGTTCAACAGGTGTTTCAGAATGCCCTCAGATGTGACTCAGTAAAGCTTAAAAAAAATAAAATAAATAATAATAAAATAAATTAAAAGCAAATAAAAGGTGTGACTAGGGTGCCAACTGTTCGTCATACCACAATCTGGTTTCCTGCTCCTGCTTTTTTCGGGCCCTGACTTTGAGTCTGACTGTGGGGTAGATGTCAAGGGCCCGGCAACAGACCACAATGAAACTTCTCCCAGCTCAGCTCTTACGGCAAAGTGTACTTCCTATCAGGAGCTACGCTCACCGCATGATTGAGTGGTCTGTCAAAGCTGTGTGTGCGTGCATGTGTTCTCACAATCCTGCCCATTCATTCACAGCGCATTGATCAGATTTTGAGACATCTGCGCGATATGATCAATACTGTATTTACCCCCACTGATAGATGCATTATTGCGTATGGAGCAGTGATGAAGGTGTGGCCAGTCAGGCAAGAAGAGTTTATGATATGAGTTTTATTTGTGTTTAAAGATGCCTTATTTTTATGTCTGTGTGATTAGCATTTACACTAAGTGTTTAATTTACATTTTGTCTGTGTGTGTGTGTGTGTGTGTGTGTATGTGTGTGTGTGTCCTACAATCCATGGGGAGTGTCTCTGTGCCACCAGATACAGGACTCAGACCAACATGCTTTTGAGGCAGGGAGGACAAGCGTGAAATTAATTGTTCCACTTCATCTCCGGCCAGCTCTCTTCTTTTGAGGGAACAATTTGTCGGCTGGCATACAAGGGAGGGTATGAAAGGATGAGGGCATAGCAACGATTTGGCGTTCCTGGGAGATCCTGTGATCCAGTAGTGATTTCCTGCTGTGGATGTGGGCTGACGCTCCTGTCCATCGCCCAACTACAGACTTGTTTCACAGGAGGTGGAATGCAACATCAGTCAAACTGCAATTGTTTCAGACGGTCTCTCGCCCTCGCTCTCTGTTTTTTTCTCGTTTCTGCACACAGATGCAGATTCAGACACACACGCAGTAGTGGCACAGTGACACTGTGGCAAAAAGTAGAATCAACTTCAACCAAGTGATGCCTCTGGGTCCTACCTCGTCTCTTTTTTTTCTCTCCTCACTTCCTCTCTCCCCGTCTCTCCACCCCTGCTCCCCCAAGCCAAGTTGGCTGTAATTACAAACATGGCTTTGGGGAATCGGTGGCCCTTTATATGAAATGATGACACTGCAAGACGTTTGTCCTCCTGAACGTGTTTTAAGAGAATACATGCTCTCACGCTGTAAGCGCAAGGATGTAGCTTGCATTAATGAACACATACAAGCACCTGAAAGTAAAGTGCACTTCATCCAGAGGGAAATTACTTCCCAGTTGTGGATTTGATTCAATAATTCAGCGAGGTCTGTGTCTGACAAATATAACATTTATTCAACCAATATTAACTATTGTCTTTTATAAATATATAATATTTTATGCATGTTTGGAAAAGATCAAATTGCTATATAGATTGGACTGTTTCATGTTAGATACAGTTTAATACATATTTGTGTTGACATCAGTATTTTTGATGTGGAGTGGTAGTAGATGTATTCAGACCCTTTAGTTAAGTAAAAGCAGCAATACCACAATCCAAAAATACTCCATGACAAGTAAGATTTGTACATATAACATTTAACCCAAGTAAACCTGTTGTACGTAGAGTATTCATTATAAAGACAGAATGGTCATGAATATGCTACTATCTGTTAAATCATTGGACTATTAATACTAATTCATACACCCAATAATGTGTAATCAGTATTTTAATGTTCTAGCTGGTCTGGGTGGCACATTTTAACTATGTTTTGTATAAGGAGACATTCTAAGAAGAGTAGTGCTAGAAAGAGCGATAGGTGGTACTTTATATTCACCACTTCCTTTTTGCATCGTCTTTCATTTTTTCCTGACTAAGTTGTTGTCGATTGTCAGTGTCTTGAAGGAACAAGCAATTGTTTTTTCAGTAGAAAGTTTGTCACGCACACTAGAAACTGTCTTGTGTGCACCACATGTTTTGTTCATTTTAGGGGTTCAGTACATCCGAGAGTCTGTTAAGTGGACTTATTGGTCTCTGTGTCCCTGTGTTGTCTCTCCTCGTCTCCTCCAGCGCACACACACATTCAGACGCTTCTCTGAGCCATGTCTCTTTTGTTCATCAAACCAGACTCATCCACTTGTAGTCAGACAAGCAGGCAGAATAAAACAAAACAAACAGGGCTGCTTTTTGTGAATGAAAACCAGATAACACAGCTTGAATGAGACACGATACTATAGCACACAGACTTGTAATTTAGGGTAGTATGCTTGGCTTCTTGGCACATGTGTCTGCCTCTCCTTTTCTTATGTGGATGTTCATTTAGTAAGCCAGAGAGACAGGAAACAACAGAGCAACAAACTAACAACATCAGTAAAGCTGTTTATATTTTGGCTTTTAGTCATTTACATTTAGATCATAGCATAGTATATAATAGTTAATTAGGAATTATGAACCCTTGACATTTTAACAATGTAATTCATATATGTGCAAGAGTGTGTGTGTGTGTGTGTGTGTGTGTGTGTGTGTAAGAAAGAGAGAGAGAGAGAGAAAGAAAGATTCCAACAGCTGTGAGATTGTGTGGGAGTGGGCCGAGGTAAAGTGGGCTCTGGTGACGCGTAAAATGAGCTGGGATTTGGGGGATTGGGGTTCAGTCTTACTGTGAAATTAAGTTTTTCCCCTTCATTAACCACTTTATTATCAAACCCGGAGGAAATGACATACACAGATAAAAACACATACAGTATAATGTCATTCCCGAGTCTACACTCTTCATTACGAAGAATGACCAACAGATAGAGACAAAGAAAAACAATGCTTGTACGCATGTATCTATCCGGCCAACTACAGAAAAATGTTTAGTATGAGAGCTGCCCTCTTCTACAATTACCTTTTGGATCTACTGTATAGTTGTATTATTTATAGGATTTTGTATGCATGTGGGTGCGTGTGTGCATATGCAGGCTTGCGCATGTCTCTGTTTCTGTGTGCTAAAGTGCAGCATGGATATGGGCATTCTAGCCTCCGATTGTTGTCCCACAGTCAGAGCACACTGTGTAGGAGAGAGATTAGCAGCATCAGCTCATTCATGTGATGCGGCACAGCAGAGGGGTGAGGGGGGGGAGAGAAAGTGAGGGATTGAGTTACCACAGACTATACAATATGTGTCACCACTGCTTGTCTCTGTCTTCAACACTAAACGCCGACGCTAGGACACACGAGGTAGTGTGAGCAGCCTCATATTCAGGATGTCTTGCGAGGGGAGAAGTAAATTTGTGACCCTGCTGTAGTTTCGTTCATTGGCAGACAGTTATTTTGGCTTAGAGAAGCATGTTTGGTATTCAACCTCTAGCTCCCTTGCATTGGAGCGTCTCTGCGATGGAGAGACCAAGACTGGTTGCACCAAGGTGTGACTGTATAATGTGTGCAACACTCTGAGCCCCACCCACAACACTGCTGTCAATCACAGCAAACTGAAAAATTATTAAAAAAAAATCATCCATCTAACAACAACAAGGTGAATGCTAGAGTTTGGACTGCAAACTGTTTGTTGATAACAGACAAAGGCAAATTAAACCCAAATTTTCTCGGAATGATGGACAAAACAAGGGCAGAAGGGTGTAAAAAATAGCGCAGCTTCTTTGTCGGTCGTGAAAAGCTTGAGCTGAAGCCCAGCCCATATTATAAGTTAGCAGACATATCCCTGGTGAAATGAGCTGTACATATATGACTAGTAAATCAGGCCAGCATCCAGGTGCACACACTTGAGCCAATTCCAGCAAACATAACAATCCCTGGGGAAAAGGGCAAGGAAACATTATTTATAACAGCAGGTTAGGCCAAAACTAATAATTCTTCTGAGACGGTGTCACTGCAGGAGATGAGCAGCTAGACTAGTGGACATAAACAGGTGCCCCAGCCTAGCGTTAACTTACATCCCAATACAAGCCACCACCCCCAAAGCAGAAAAGTCCCTTCTCAGGTGGCAAGGACCTATTGTGTTTCATGATCAAAATTGTGCAAATTGTACCAAATCAATTACATAAAGCAACTCTACATATAATTATTGTATTAGAATAATTTTTGACCGTAAGTGGGCTTCTAAACAATCACAATATTTCTGATACTGCAGGGAGGAGCACAGGTTTGACCACACACTGTCTCAGCAACCCTGGGCTCAAAGACCCTTCAGCAGGGCAGATACTTATTAATGTCAGAGTCTGAATCTGACTCTCGTGGCTGTCTTCTTATACACTGCACCACTATCCTGCTGTTAGGTTGCTTGAAGCTCTCCTCTCCCCTCTCCTGGGAAATGGTGTTCTGGATGTATGTCAGCTGGCTTCCCCGTGATGATGATGTGATGTGAAGAGGATAGCTTCAGGCTAATTAGGCCTGGTCTGCTCTGGTCAGCCTGACTGAACATAACTCTGCAGACAGCCTGTGGTCAGCTGGACCCTCTTAGCCTCTCACTGACCACACAAACGTGATCAAAACACATAAACACTTTGCTTCAGGCTGCGGGCACTCTGTGCTTTCCTTATGCCTCGGTGAAGTGTGCAATATCTGTCAGTTCTGGACCAGTTTCATGGACAAGGATTAAGTGGCGCTGTAGACAAATATATACTGGTTTCAATCGAAAGGAGGGAATCATTCTTCGCCATGGCTGCGTCCATGAAGTCAGCCCATTCATTTTTATAATTAGCAAAGGAAGTGGGTGCAGTACAGAAGAGGAGGGAGGGAAGAAGAAAGCGGGAGATACACCAACTAAAGAGGAGGAGAAGCTCAAGGGAGCCAGTGAAGAGAGAAAGGACAAAGAGAACATTTGTGAAGAAACCAGTCCAGCTAGTTCAGGTTTGAGCCGCCGCTGACCTGTCAGCTTTAACAGCCCACCACCACCAGCCAGAAACCGGGATTGGCTTAAACGCAGGATTTTCTGTTCCTCTGACATACTGCAGTTGTCAGTCAGCCAGTGGGATTATCGCTGCTATGGTTATGGTCGCTGTGATTTGGCTTCTGAGTCATCAGCCAGTCACTTTGATTGGCCACAGAAGAATGTTACTTCAGGCTGCAATTAATTAGCAGTGCTGCTGGGTTGAAGGGACAGAGGTTTGTTTAAGAAAATGTGAGACTTGTGGTTGTGGTAGATGTCACACAGAACAGGAGACAAATCTTGTATCTAAAAGGACATTAAATTTACATGTATACAGGTGCACCTTCCCATTGTTTTGTAGGATTTCTGTCTTTCTTTCGGTCTTTCTTTCCCTCCCTCCTTGTGTCTGATCCAGTCTTTACCATATGTGGAACAGAAGCATTTTTGGATGGCTGCACGAGGGCTTTTCAAGAGAATTTTGATACTCCAAACTGTTTTGCCATGCCATGCAAATGAATTTGGCAGCGACGGCACCTCTTCGGCAGCATTTCAAAGATGGCTGTGAGCAGAGTGTTGATGCTATGAAATGGAAATAAAGATGAAACAGTGCGTGTTTCCCTTAATGAACCTGATCTTTTTCGACTTTTCCTGGCTTCTTGCTGTCAGTAGTTCTTTTCTATTCCTGCTGCTTGTTTTTTTAAAATCTCTCTACTCGTTCCCCACTGGTCAAATAACTTTTCAACTTGTTCAAAACAGGAGGCTTACACCCCCTTCCACCCCAGATTCCATTATATTGTTATATCGTATAAGTTTGACACTCTTCTCCTCAGAAAGTACCTTGATGAATCAGACCCTCTTTCATCTAATCACTATAATCCCTTCTACTTTAGCCCTTATTTTAATTCTTTTCCAAGAACCTCTCTCTTACGTGATAATTCTGCCATCACAGGAATGTTGTAACTTCAGGCTCTGGCCATTGCACTCTTTATAATCGGTTGCTTGAAATGATGAATGTAGTAATTTCGACATTTATCTATTACCTTGTAGTGTAAGTCATTTTGCTTACTATTTATGACGTAAAATATTGAATGTAATTTAGCGATTTTAACCTGCTTCCAGCCCTCTACTTGTGCCCACCTACAGCTCGGCAAATACAGATAGTATGTCACACCGCCCTCTGACCTCCTGCTTCAATATTATCTTTCCATGCTCTTTCTGTTCATCCATCATCCTATTCCTCTACTTTCTAGCTTCACTTTTCACCGTTAACATCCGTCCGCCTTTCCTTTCCTCCTCATCCTGCCTGTCTTTGCATCTCTTGAATCTCTCTACACCCACACAGTGTTTGCTCTCCCTATCACACTGTTTCTTATCTATCTCTCTCTGTCTCTCTTATTGTTTCTCTTTATCTCTCTTTTGCCTTACTCATCTCTTTGTCTGTCTGGCTGTGTCTTTCTCTTGGGATGGAGGAAATGCAAGGAGGCCCCTATCCTCTTACAAACGCAAGTGGAGAAAGTAGTGTACCCATAATTCTAGCAAGAGAACAATCAATGATCAAATTTAGTGTCCCTTATCACTGTCCCTTTTTGTGCTTGATTTTTTTCATAAAGGGCTTTATTTGCAGTGGCAATGCACAATAAACTGAATTGTCTTAGGTGTTGTTCACTCAAGGAAACATTTTGTTCAGCCTCTCTGCTTTCACTTGCCATCTTCATCCACAACTAAAGAATTCACCGCTATAAAATGTTTTGGTATCAAGCAGAAAAATATTCCTCTCTGTTTAGCGATGTCCTGCAGTTTTTCAGATGATTGCCTAAATCCAAAAGCTGCAGCCTGAGTGTCTGATGCTGTCCCTATTCCTCCTCCTACTGTGATCTCTCTCCCCTCGCCCTGCTCCTCATGTGTGTCGCTGTACAGGAGCAGCTAAGAGCATGCATATAAGCAGGTTGGCATAACATTAGAGAGGGCATACTATTTGATACGGCGGTAATCTTCTGTTAAATCCCCCAAGAGTGAAACACAGCCGCCTTCAGCTTTGCACAGATTTCCAAAATGGTTTTCTTTTCTTCTTCTCTTGATTTTTTTCCTGTACAAGTATAGCCCCTTGCTTAAATCAACTCTGCGTGTGTGTGTGTGTGTCGCATGTATGGGTGTGGAATTAGTGAGACTTAATGTCACTGTCCCTGGTTAAGGCGCTGGTTAAGTTAAGCACCCTAGTATTGGTTTATAGCAGAATAATGTGATTTAGTGTAGTGCAGATACTGAGGGCAGCGGTGTGTCATCAATGCTTAATGTGTGGTTGGTAAAACTTGAGGTGGCTGATAATTCTCTTGGCTGAGCTGATTGGTTTCGTTTATATGAAGATTAGTTTGGGGAAGCAACTCCTACTAAGCTATATTCTTTTTTTTTTTTATTACTTATAATGCATTCTCAGTATTTTGTAGCATTGCTACCAGTCCTTGGTTGTATATTGTGATTATCATATTTTCCCCATCACCCTGCTTTGCCTGAGAAATGAGTTTTTTTTGTCAGATGTGAGCAAAATAATACTGAGTAACATTAATGCACATGAGAGAACATTAGCGTGAGCTCACACAGGGTCATTCATGCTGCAAACTATTGCATGTAGTGCATAGCAAAGTAAAACTGCAAAGTAAAAGTGCTTTTTTTCAGAATCAGTTTATTGGAATGAAAACACATTGTTAAGTAATTTAACTGTCGCAATAATAACGTGATAACATGAATGTGTGATTTTCTTTCAGAAATACAAGGAGTTTGAGCGGGCAGTGCGGGTGGAGGAAATTGATGGGCTGCGGCTGGTAAAGAGGCTGGCGGAGGACATGGAGGAGATGTTTCACAAGAAAGCCCAGGCAATGAAGGTACTTGTTTCTACCTGAATCGTCATCCATCAGACTAAACCTAAACGTTCCTTAGAGTTATGTAAAACATTTGAAATACAAAACTCTGCCTATAAAAGCACAACGAAATGTAAACATGTATTTAAAAATCTATTTAGTACTATTATTGGTATTATTATTATTATTATTATTTACCTTTCACATGTACTGTAGTACATAACAAATAACAATAACTACATAAATGGCTACGTAAGTGATTTTCAGTTGTATTGGTACATCTATTTAGTAAAGGTACTGGGTTGAGCTCAATGGAAAAACTTGGTAAAGTATTTATTTCTGACCAGTCTGACCCTGTTGGATGTCTGAAGAAGTGCTGTAGTGTCACATTGCCACAGTGAAACCAGACACATCTTGCATTTACTGTGTGTATGTGAGAGAGAGATATGTGAAAGAGCGAGTGCTGTGGGGGAGGTGACAAACAGAGAGAGGCTGTGATCCACCCATCACTGTGTGTCACTTTATTGATCTGCTCAGACCAAACATCAGTATCTACTGTGTTTACCTTCAGAGGCCACTTTTGGACAAAGCTTTAAACTAAAACTAAAATCATATGATTTCAATTTTTGAATGTGTTTATCCCTTGTTTTGTTCAAGTCTGCACGTATGTCTAGATGTATGGGGTGTCTTTTTGTTTTTAAAATAGAAGTGGGCAGGATAGACTGTGTGAGTATCCTGCAGAGGACAAGTACTGTGTTTAAGTTTAAGTTTTAGGTATTTAAAGGTATAATATGTTACTTTTAAACAGTAAATGTCTAAAATGACTTTAACTATTTACATGGTCAGGTTGGACTTAAGCGACGTACAGTGTTGGAGGGGTGCTTTAATGAATTCACTCAGGTGGTGTCAGTGGCTCCCTGAGTGCTCAGAGCGCTGCTCTCAGAGGCACAGATCCTCTGATATAATGACATTATATCTGTTGACTTATGTTAATTTTTCAAACTTGTTTATTGTTTTGTAATTATTTGAAATTGACGTGTTAATTTGACAGGCCTAATTATTATATTTAATTCAAGTTGAATTAAAATGCCTCTGAAATATGAATGTGTCTTAAATAATAATTAAATAATGATATAATTAAATAAACCCTGAAAGGGTTATTTTCCATAATGAGTACTTTTACTTTTGGTGCTTACTTACTAAACTTTGTTAATAATACTTATGTACTTTTACTTAAAATTTTCATTGCAGGCTTTCACTCATAATGGTGTATTTTTATATAGTGGGATTTTTTATCTTTCCTTAAATAAAAAATCTGAATGCTTCAGATGATTCACCACTGTTGTCATTACATGTGTACTGTAACACACTGATGAACACACTGTGTGTTTGTCAGTGTTGTAACAGGTGCAGTTCAGGATGTGTCCACGGTACACTGTCTCTCTGGCTGCAGCTCTAGCTCCAGGTGATAGATCCTATCAGGACAACATGGTGCTGTTAACAGAAATTGGATTTCTCTCCGAGAGTCTGGTCCAAGGATACAAGCCGAAAAGAAAGCGAGGGAGGGAGAGAGAGGGGCACAGATAGGGATAAACCTTTTCCATTTGCTTGTGCCTGTGTTGTTATTCTTATGTATGATACCTCTGCCCACTTGGTTTGCATGAACATGCCTATTTCACATTGTTACTCTCACTTTGAAAGCATTCACGTTTCCACCCGTCCACATGCATAACAGTCTTCACTGAACACATAGAGAAGAGGAAGTAATTCATGCTAATGTGAGTCATCTGGCATTTCAAAAATATGACTCCTACTCTTATACAATGATTGCTGGCATGAAAGCAAGGTTCTAATTGAATATTGTTACTGGTTATGTTATTAACTCCTGTAATAGAAAATGGAGGAGGTAATCAGCTTTTCTATTAATAATGAACATTGGTTTGGAATTAAACCAGTGCTATACGCTTTCCAAAACAATATAAACTACATTTAACTTACGTAACTCCTTTTTTCATCACAGAGAGACGTGTCTTGTAAACCCGTTGCAACTGTCTGATAAACGTACTTGTTGACAAGAGTAATTTTTATTGAGCGGTGAGATTAAATGTATTGAATCTAGTGACATAGCTGTCTGTGTGTGCCATCTCCTTGAGAGTGCGTTAAACCCCTGGAGATATGAGGACTCTGTTTGCTAATGGCTTCTCTAAAGCCGCCTGCCCGGATGCTGGATGCCTGATAATTGAACATCTCAGGGGGTTTGTGTGCCAGTGTGTGTTCATATGTGTTTGGAGTACAAGCTATGGGGGTTGATGAGAAGATGAGAGGGAGTACTGGTCAAACGGGGCGATGGAATCACACTTTAGCATAGGCCGATGAAAGTCATGGGAGGATCAGGAAGAATAAATGTTATAGGAAAGAAATTTGAAGAAAGTGGGGGAATAAAAAAAAGACCCCATGCTTACATCTATGGAGAATTTAACCCTTGGCGGCTACTGTCATGATTTCACTTCCCCTCCACCTTTCTCATTTTAAACGCTGTCACTTGGCCTTGTGATGAATTGTTAGTCTCAAAACATACAATGAAAGTTTTGCATGAGTCCTTTTCCCTCTTCTTCTTCATCTTTCTCCAATTTCTTTCTGCTTTTATTACCCAAACTCACATCTGTCTGGCCTAGTGTGCAGACCCCACAGCTGTCTTTAAACGTCCCTCGCTCCTTTGTCTGTCTCTCTCCTCTCTACTCCGCCTCTTCCCATCTCTGTGCTTTCTGCTAAAATATATGTGGCGCTTCAGCGATTCAATTTCCGTGCAGGCGCTTTCCCCTGTCCGTCAACGGGGTTTTATCTCCCCGTCTCCACGTCGATTCCCCCTCTTTATCGCTCGCCACCACCTGCTGAGAGACAGCAGCTTCTGCTGCTGTTAAAGGGTGCACCTGTAAAAATATGTGTATGCTAGTTGATATCATTCGTCTTAAATGTGTTTAGGTGAGAGAAGGTGCTTTCATTCTTGTGTGTTAAGATAATGGTTTTGATTTGGAGAGATGAAGATGATATGGTAGAGAAACATGGTCAGAAGCTTAATTCGTATTTAAGCTTCCTGCTGTTTTTTTGGGTGGTACTGTGTGTGTGTGTGTGTGTGTGTGCATAATAGAGAGTGACAGAGTATATGCATGTGTGTGTAATTGCATTTATAGTTGGTGTTTGATTGTGTTCATGTTCTGTCCTCTCTCCTTTATCATCTCTACATTATTGTGGCAAGCACAGCCTCCTCCCTGTCTAACAGAAAATTAAACTTTGGGCAAGAGCAGTTGTGTCTTTTAGTTGCTTCAGTCAATTTAATTCCAACTCCACCTTTTATAGATAAGATTAAAAGGCCAATCAAACAATGCCTCAAAGTAAACATGTGCCTGCAAAGTAAGTTGTGTGTGTGTGTCCTAGTTTGTAACTTTTATGTGTGTTAAATCCATGTATGTATGTGTGTTCCTGCGCTCAGCAAACATCTTAGCCCACAACTGTTACTTTTAATTGCTATTACCTTCATCAGTTCCTGAGTTTGTGGGATATTATCATCGTCTAGCAGACAGCAGCCCCTCTCCTCTCTCGTTGCCTCCTCTACTCTCTCTATCTCTTCTGAAAAAAGCTTGTCTGCTGGCTGGAAATGGTGGCAACAGCAGACGGTTAAAGAAACAGTGAACATGTTGTTATCAAAGTTGAAAGGCGTGGAGCTATTGTAATGCCCTCTTTGAAGTCAAGCACGGCTGTGTTTCATGTGACAAATGCACTTCAAAGCAGAGTGGATGCCTTGCTGCTAGGGCTGTTTCTCCTGTAATGGCATTCGGTCTCTGCATGCTCTGTACCTGCTGATATCATTTACCTGTGGCAGCTACGCCTCTGTAGTCCTCAACATGATTACCGGTGTAGAGCAATGGAAGTCTGCATGGGTGTATGTTAAAAATAAAAGGCGCACACAGGACTTTAAATGAAATTTCTCCGGCAGCAAAACCTCCTATGAACTTTAATTTTCATTTGCTGAGATGCACAGTGAATTTTAAACACACATTTAGCATTTCAACAAAACTCCTCTGCAGGAGATGATTTAAATTAAGATGTTATTCCTCTTGTTAACAGAGGAACGTCAACATTTAAGGGGAAAGTCTGGTTTATTACAACTTTACAACTCTTTGTTGGTAAAGATAACATTCCAATTTAATTGCTGAGTACATGATGGCACTGCTAAAAAAAGACAGAGCCAAATTTATTGGGAAGAGAAAACAAAGACGAATGATAAAACCCAAACTATTCATTTGACAGCAAACATACGTAATTGTTTAAAGACTAATTTTACACACACAATTTTCCTGTGCCATGAGGGATTTTTTTTTCGATGCACTTACTTTTGAAACTACAAAAAATAAATAAATTAATTAAATAAAATAAAAAATTAGACCGAAGTTGTAACAAAACACAATTTTCCTGTAAGGGAAATGTCAAAGAGCCACACAATTGCCACGTTTGTTTCCTTTCAAGTACGCAAATTTGAACCGAACTTCCAGAAAACCAATAAAGGAAAACACAAATGAATGCATGTTTCTATCCAGTGCTGTTATGTGAATTTTCGGAGTTGGGCTCATCAAGATAAACAGTTAGTGGCACTATTTCTCGGGTCAGATGCCAATAAACCATCGTAGAAGAAGAGGGCACAATAAGGTGACGTAATTAAAAGAAGCCCAGTCAAATCATGTAGAAAAACATGATAGAAATATACCATTTATGTTTCTTTAATGCTTTAATTTGAGGAACATTATTGCCTCCTCATCGGTCCAGACTAATCTGATATTTCCATCACTTCAGTGGAGTGGATGCTTTAGTGGATGTTAAAGTCACATGTTTCATGCAAATCATGATTTATTCCCTAAGTGTGTTTCCATTGTACCTTGTGGCATTTTCTTTTTTTAATCCTTACGCCACCTTTTCCACCTTAACCAAGCGTAGAAACTTTTCTCTTTGTGATATTTACACTTTTTTTTTTGACGTTTTCTCTCAAGTTTTTTTGTGAGCACATTGAAAATGTGCATAAAACGGGGGGTGGAAACACACAAAGTAATTTGCCATTCATTTCCTTTTTCAACATCTTGTCTGTCTTGCAGACATACATGCTAAACTTGTTTATTCAATTATTTGCCACATTTGGTGGTGTGTAGTTCTATTAATGATTATAATGTTGTGGTCCAGCCCTGCAGTCTTGTCCTGCTCTTTCCTCCTGTCCGCCCTCCTCGCTGACATATCACACTGAGCTCACAGCACTGCTCCCGTCATTTCATTAGCTATCCTCAGTCTCAGATCATTGCCACGTCTTTGTGTGTGTGCGTGTTTGTCTGTCTGTGTGAGTGTCTGTTGAGAGTGATGGCTACTAATGACAAGGCAGAGCCAGCCAGTAGATGTCAGGACAGCAACAGTCTCTTCCTTCTCCTTCTTTCTGGTTGTGTTTCTGTCACCAAGAAATCAAAGTGAGAGGGTTTGAATTGTTTTCTAGGATGATGAAATGGGGATGTAGGCAGGAAGGATGGGAAAGGTATGTGTCAACAAAGAAGACAAGTCAAAAGTTCAGTCTAAGCATGAAATAAAAAAGTGAAGAAAGTGTGAAAAAAGAGACAATATGAGACAAAGGAAAGAGGGATGGCAGGGCTGGGTTAAGCACTTCATATTCCCTTCATATTCCCTTTCAGTCAGCAGAACTGCTGAGAATTTGTCAAGTATTGATTATTGGGATTTGATGTTTCAAAGCACACTACCCCCCCCCCCCCCTCCATCTTTCCCTCTCTCTTTCACTTTCCCTTTGTATCTGTCTCTCCACCGAGCTCTGTCTACTTGGCTTCTACCCAATCTAAATGTGCAAAACAGAAGAAGCAAAGTGTCACAGAGCACTTTTACATTTTGTTGATGCTGCAACTCTTCTCTCGCTGGTTTGACAATATTAATTGCTGTCCCCAGTGCTATTGACGGGCTGACCCGAGCAAATCCCGCTCAGCCCGGCTCAGGCCTCGATGGATCAGGCCTCTGGCAGCACCAAAACCCGAAGGACCTGCCCTGATCCAGTAGGCCAAGGCTTAGTTAGCATTTCCTCTTTCAACCGAGGAACAGCTTTATATCTGGCCAAGCAGAAACATGGCAAGTCATTCAAGTGCATTAGCTCACTACATGTATACTTTATTTGTAAAAGGCTGCACATAGCACATAGACATTTTAAAGGTACAAATGTATTTAGATGTGAGAAAAAGTGTCAAGGCTACTATCTACACATGCAGACAGAGCTGATAAATGCAGCTGATCTCGATTAATTTGGGTCGCTGTTGGTAACATTCGAATTAAATAGCAGCTCTGCTGCAAAATGTTCAGCAGTCCTTAACAAATTATAACTCCAAAAGATGATTATATGGAAAAAAAAAAAGGTTTGAACCTAAATACAAATGCATGCTGAACCAACAGCACACAGCACCTCTGGGAATGTTTTCTATGTGAGTCTATTTAGAACTAAAGCTGACTGCGGCCCTCCTCCGGAGACCATTCACATTCAGGCCACTGCCCTCCCCTCCCCTTGGTGGAGGGAATGTGCCGAGGCAAGGCTTAATGTACTGCTTAAAAAAGTCCAAGACTTCCTCTACCAGTCAATAATGTATGTGACCCCCCCCCCCCCCCCCCCCCCGTCCACCCCTCCTCTGCTTCTCTGACAGCGTTTGTTAGCATAGCTCAGCAATATAAGACAGCTTTCGTTAACTTTCACAGCTTTTGTGTTGCATTCATAATGGATAGGCATTTGTTAAGGTCAGTGGCTTCAACCGTCAGGAAACCTACCACACAGCAAGTACAGTGCAAGAACAATAAGCCAATCAAGTTGACAGCTAAATGAAGGGGATCGTTTATGAACTTTTGAAAGTGTAAACAAGCCAAATCTTTTGTCAGACAAATCATAATCACAGGATGTCAGATAATGAAAGGGGGGAGATGCGTGCAAATGTCAGAGAAATGGACTGGGCGGGAGGGAGGGGAAGAGGTTGAAAAATTATGAAATAGGAATGGAAATTGTGTTTAATTGAGGGGGAAGACATTGTGTCAACTTCCGTGAACTGAGGGACCATTAGGAAAGTACGTAACCAAAGATAATTCTGTCTTAATAGGGACTGACCCAAATCTGATCAAAAACTACATTTTTACAATTACATATGAGTTCAAGCTGATATTCAAACTGTTATCATGTAGCAAAACACACTCTGCGTACTTAGCTCAGACTTTTCTTTCTGTTAGGAAAAAATTAATTCTCTTGATGCTAATTTTTCATTTATAGGCATAATTTTCTGGGTTAATATGCATCACCTCAGCCAACGTGGCAGCTCTGAAGTACCATAGAAAGACCTGGAAAAGCAACGGGGGTTATATGTGATGTGAATTTGTTAATGCCACACATTGTTTCCTGTGGTTTGAATTAGGCTAAAAACAAGTGAACAAATAAAATGAGCCAGAGGGAATTAAGAGAAAATGGAGCCTGATCCAGACCAGACCAGTCGGGTTGGGTCTAATCAGGTTTTTGCTGAGAATCAAAGCTCTGTGGTGAAGACGGAGACCAGCAAAAACACATCAGGGATCTGTAATCAGGTAGAGATGCCAGACTCTTCTTCTAGCACTAACAAATCTAATCCAGTCACCACAGCAAGTCTTGTTAGCTCTGTATGTTCTTTTACCCTGTCAGCTACAGTGAAGGCTTGTGAATGTGTGTGTGTGTGTGTGTGCGTGCGCGTGCAAGCGTGTTTTCAGAGAGACAACAGGGCCTGCCGCTCTGACTGTGTCAGTTTAATTATTGCTGTCATCTCGTACCAAGCCAATGCCTCGACAGAATGACTCGAGAAAAGAAAAGTCATTTCCTCTCTCTTTTTAAACTGCATCATACACTTTGGCAGGACCACCTATTGACAAAAAGACATGGCAGGCTCATTTAAATATATGCGAGACACACACAAACACATGCAGACAGACAGCACACACATTCGAGTACACCCCCCCAGAAACACAACATACACACAAAGACAAACACACCGCCTGGAGTGTTCATCCTGGTGATATGCTGAAATTGAAATTCACAGGAGTGAGTGGTACCTACTTATCTCTAATCTGTTTTTCCAATTGAAAAACTCCCTGCTACAGGTTATTTTTACCCTAGAGCTTTAACTCCGATCTTCCTACATGGTAAATTACACTACATGAATGATATGCCAGAATAGATTATCGCAAGTGTAAAATCAAGTGTTTAAATGTTCAGCAGTAGAGATGGAATTATTGTATCATGATCATGTAATGTTTTGTCATTTTTACACATTTTTTTAAATTAAAGGCAACTGTTTTTCTTATATACACACGACAGATTAATAGGCTCAATTTTGAGTCATTCATAATGTGACACATTTTTCAGGCCATTTCACAACTGCATATAGTTCACATGCATGTATTCAAATTCAATTTCAGATTACAGAATTCATCACACACACATTCACATACTTGCATACAGTATACTAACATTCAGTGATTGACATTTGCAAATGCGGCTGCAAGACAGCATAGGTCAAAGGGCTAATATCTTAACACGTGTCAGCTTAGAAAAACTTTAACACTCACGCATGCACACACAAACACACACCGTCACCCACTCACAAATGCTAAAAAGTGTGTTTCTATAGACACTGGCTTCACAGGCAGCGTCTGACATTTCGCTGGGAGTGTGAGGCTAAGCGTTCAGACCTTTAGAGAATGTTATTCTCTCATTCCTCTCTCATCCTCCCTTTATTCCTCCATTCTTATCTTTGTTTGTTCCTAGAACCCACTTTGTCGTGGATTTCGAGCAGATGCACCTGCCGGAGGTTTTGTGGTGCCTCTCAATGCACGGATGCACACACACACACACACACACACACACACACACACACACACACACACACACAGCCTGGGAACCAGACAAATCTGCGAGTTCATGTTTTATTTGCTCTGGCAGATACGTCTGGCCCCTCTCCCATTCAAACTGATTTCCTTCGTACTGGTATCCCTCAAGCCAATCACAAGCGTTTATATAGTATGAGGCGGGTTTAATACAATGACTGACAGAGAGGAGCGCCGTTGAAGCAACCTTGTAAATATCCAAGATGGTGGTTGCCGATACGGAGTGTTAAACGGCGGGCTACAGCGGCAGTATTAAATGGACTGAACAGTACATTTTTAAACAAACAACTGCACTTAAACTTTATGTTGATAAGAAATATGTGTTTGCTGTACTTCTGACAGGAGTACCGGCGTTTCGTTGCTCTGATTGGTTGTCTCTGCCCGTCGATAACGCCCGTTGGAAAAATGGACTAATTGGACTAATTCGCAAACGCGTATTAGCCTGGAACCTCTAAGTTCATTTTCGATTTTCAACACACACACACACAAGCACTAGAACACATACGCTCACATAAGCGTAAGAGTTTCTTGTTGGATTCTAAACAAGATCTGATGAAGCCCAGGCCAGAGAGGACACAGAGGCATCCACTCTAATACCCTCTATCCGACCAGGAAGGAAGCAGAACAAATGTACACGTGATACAGTAGCCCGAATGTCACCAAGCACAGAATGATATGCAGCGATATGCAGTGGCCAGGTGTGTTGCTATGGTGAAGAAAAAGATTGGCCGGGCTCTAGATTACAGTGTTCACTTCCCAAAACAGCCTGCCTACACACACAGCAGCAGCACAACACACAACCTCACACATGGCTCAGCTGAAATAAGCTGGCTGATTGCAGTGGTTTTATGGGTAAAGCCATTTGAATGGAAATGCAAAATGGAAGTGCATTACCAAAACTCATAGACACCAGGACCAGCTGTGAATGAGAGAAATTACTTGCTATGAGAACATACCATGCGCATCACAATTGGAAGTAGAAAAAAGTGGCTGTGTGTGTGTGAGTGCACGTGTGTTAGAGATAGATCCCTGAGAGTCAAGCTGTTACTCAGAGCCCAAAAACCTCCATTCAGTTCCTTCACCTCTAGCCTGTTTGAAATGCTGCTGTTTATTGTTCAGCCATTATTACCTTAGACTTGCTTAGAACGATCCCAAGACTACATGTCATACTCAAACTCTCTGAGCACACTCTGTTGCCCCTCACCTCCTGTTGTTGCTTTACAAATTGAGCACAATTGAACCCATACTGTTGTGCAGGTGCCCCTGCTTCTTTACTATGTTAAACGGCTCCAACAAAAGCAAACTGACCAGCATTGTACACAATGCTTCCAAATAGTAAAATTGTAGACGCAAGACTTTAAAATGGTGAAGAGCTCACTTTGGCACAAGCTTTGCCCCTTCTGCTATAGCAGCCCTGAACATACTGCCTCATTGACACTGTTTGTAAAGATGTCGACATATCTGTATGTGTGCATATACATGTATAGTTGGGGATATACAGGCAGGGGCTTGAATTTGTACGTGATAGTATTTGTGACCAAGTGTATATTTGATGTATTGTGTACTGTATATCTGCATGTTTCTGTGTGGAATATGTACAGGCTGTGAAAACAAATCTCCCCTTGGGACAATAACATTTGCTGTTTTACGCTGTTGTATATTATTGTGAACTGAATATCTTTAGATTTTGGACTGTAAGATGTCACCTTGGCTTCTTGTAAATATATTTTAGAAATTTTTCACTATTTTCTGACATTTGTTAAAATAATCGATTCATTGTTAATAGAGATTCCACACGCTGAACATCATTATTTGGAAAAAAAGATAATAAATAATAATGAAAGATAATGAAATAATCACCATTTGAAGCCCAATATTCACCTTCAGTCACATATACACAACACACACTCATGCATTTGTATTGCATTGAGTTATTATTGTCTTACAGTAGATATCCCAGTTGTTGAATGACAAGTGCTTCTCAAGCAAACCCTCCATATAATGTAACATGAGTGTGAAGGTTGGGTTCTGTTTCATATTATGCTGTAATATTTCTCTCTCCTGTTTGCCCCTGCATACAAATTGCAAGTCATAGAGCACAGAGAACTTTACTTTAGAAGGGACTGTGCAACTAACATTTCTCCATGATTATCTTTCATTTGAGAATGATGACAGTGACATGTTGCCTGCTTTGGACAAAAAGCTATTTTCAAAAGATGATACTTCCCATAGGAGAGAGAGCATAACGTTGACTCACACAGATACCCGCACCACCCTACAGGCACACACAGCAGACGGTAGCAGCGAGAGGGTGATGATAGAGCGAGTGTGTGTATGTGTGTATGCATCAGAGAGAAAGAGTGCATGTGTAAAACAGCATGAACTGATGATAGAGTTTGTTGTGGTAGTGTCCAAAGAACCTGAGGCAGTCATTACCTCTACTGCTGAACCATTTAGGAAAATAGGCTTTTTTCACAAAACTACCAAATGTCTGTCCACTATCTGTATCTGTATGTGTGTGTGTGTATGTCCTGAGGCGTTGTAGTGTTGCTCTTTTGCTAAGGGGTACTTATAAAGTTGTAAAGCTACTTTCCGTATGGCTATTTTTTTGCCTATTATCTTTTGACCCACTAATCAATTTACTTTAGTACTAAAACTATATATTTCTGCTCTCCTTCTGTAGAGACTGGTAGAGGCGGCAGAGGAGGCCCACCTACAGCACGAGGAGGATCCAAACCTACAGGTATGTGTATGTGTGTCCTCTGGATCTGTATACTGACCACACAAACATTATTACAGTCGACACGCTCATTATTTGCTCACTATAAGCTCATTAATTAAATCCTGCTGAAAATAATTTATGCTACAGAAACAAGTGCTTCTGAGATTGGGCCTCGGTCAGAGAAAAGTCCCACAGAATGACAAGGGCTTCTGTAAACACAAAAAAGGACAGACAGGGAGAAAAGGCATTAGGGATCTTGTTCTGTAGTCTGTTTCGCTTGACTAGGCTTAACAGTCTTTTCTCTTCTAAAAGTGTGTGTTAGTCCACTTCTCTCTGTAATCAACTTGTCAGCACATGTCTCGGCGTGCCCCTGTCACAGAGGTCAGATAGTCACAGTCCCACAGGCGCAGACGTGCCAACAAACATGCATACAAATTTTTTTAGAAACATACGTTATTTTTTTAATTGATGAGTGATGGGCACGACTTATCCCAAACAGAAAAATCCAACCTAACCCTTCAACGTCTTGTTGGTAATCATTGACTGTGCATTCATGGGTCCATCATGTTTAATGATTCTAACTTAACTGTTTACATGGACGCTACAAAAAGTGATCCAATAGGATGTGCGTTTACATGCCCCAAATCATTTAATCAGAATATTGCTTTTTTGACATGCACAAAGTGGTTCCACCGGCGGTGAATTGTAACAGAAACTGAAGAGCACACACCGTACTTGCTTGTCGCTGGTGGTGTAAACATTAACTCTACACTAACGTTAACTCACGGTATATATCACAATAACGTTGCTCGACTTTCAGGTTAATGTTACGTTACAAGGTGGGAAACTAAAATGTACCCACCGGCCACAGCTTGTCTATATAGATATATTTAGGGGAAGACCTGGGGTATTGTAGTCCAAATCCTCAGTCTCAGTAGAACAAATCTTCCACTCAGTTAAGGCATCATTATTATGTCTAAAGATAATAAGAACATAAAACTAATAAGATAAATGTGTATATGGGTTGTATTTTATATATTTTGTCAGAGGTGAAGCAATTAATGCTCATGTTTTTATGCCAGAATTTACTATGTGACAAACACATTTTGAGTCTGAAACATAAAACGTGAATTATTTATGGTATTATATCACTGTCAAATTCTTACTCAAAAAACCCACAAATTTGGAACTATTCCCTGGGAGTTCCACCCTCAGCTCTGCAGACTTTGGTCAAATCCATTCAGCTAATCATATCTGCACACACACCCCCAAACCCAGCCTCTGCTCTCATGGTTCTGCCTCAAATCCATTTGAGCAGCTTTAATTTTTAGAGTGCAGCTTTGTATTGTGTGTGTGTGTGTGTGAGTGTGTGTTTGAGCCAGACAGAGACAGACAGTGCACTTGTGATGTTTTCGCCTGAGTTTGCTGCACATCATGCACATCTCAGAACAGAGTTTATTAAAGTAGGAGGAGCAACAGCAGAAACTTGAGGAAATATGATGCTAAGCCGACTTGGGAGTATTTGCTGCTAAACTACTTATAAAGTCTGTGGCGTGTGGGTTATGCGTGCCTGTGTCTCTGCCTGTGGCGGTGAGTATGTGTTTACTCTGTCAGTGCTTTAAGGCATTACAGTGAATGCCCTAAGGTTTCGTGCTGTCATGGCCCATTAAGGAGGATCAATTACTGATTTTAACCACTGACTGCTGTCCAGCTCTGAATCTTCCTCTTATAGTACCCCTTTTCTTTCTTCTTCATTTTTTTTTGGGGGGGGGGAGGTCACCTGCTTGATACTCCACATGCTCTGCAATATCCACCTCTGTGCTTTGAAGGAAAATTCATACCTGTAACACTTAAACAGAGCTTCAAAGAAGGAGCAAGACTTAGCATATGTGGACCCATTTGGTTTGAATTGTGTGTACCATAGATAACTACAACTGTTGGTCGACAGAAAATCAATCAGCAACTATTTTGATAATAAATGAATCGTGTAACTGATTTTTTAAGCAAAAACTCCATACATTTTGTTTGTTTGTAGCTTTGCTAATATGAGGATATGCTGTTTTTTGTTTTGTTTTATATAATTGTATTTTATTTTATTTTATTTCAACTATCTTTGTTTTTTGAAATGCTAGTTGTTTTAATTAATCGAGAAAATAATTGGCAGATAAGTTGATAATATTAATTGGTTACACAAGCCAAAAGATTACATCCCATTGAGATATTTTATTGAGATGTAGTGCAACTATAGTGGTGTTTGATGTAAGAACAAAAAAAAGCCACTGTACTTCAGCAAGTGCTTTTGACAAGAGTCACAATTTTGTACTGAAAAGTAAGTATATTTAGACAATAATGCAACAGTGTCAAACAGTTTTATGTGTGACACACAGTCAGGAAAATGTATATCACCAGCTGAAGCAACAGGTATACAAGAAGATCACAGAGTAAAGAAAATTGAAACATTTCATTGCAAAATTACTTTTTTGTGTGTGTGTACTTTAGCCGATTTCCAACTATTGTTGGTGTAGAGTGTAGACTAAAACCCAGTCCTATCCACCTGACAGTGAGTACATTTACAACAGAACAAGATACTAAAACACACATTAATTTTCTGTTGTCAGTTTAAAGAAACGTCTCACACACTGTAATACAACAATTGGTTGATGACTGAAGAATAAATTGTGAGATGTTGTACACACATATATACACATTTATATGGTTCCCTGTTAGGTTTTATATGGTAGTGTACTTTATATGTTTTGATGTATCTTACTTTATCTGTACTTTATCTGAAGTTTACGTGTAAAAAAAAACTACCTTCATGGATGCATACACATGTTTGTCAAGTATTAATCTATGAAGGCAATTTTTCATATTCTTGTGGACATGTGCCTGTGCATCTGCATATGTGTGTCACTTGTCGATGCCTGTCAGTGTGTGTTTGTGTTTTCATATGCTGCTCGAGGGGCAGTATCACTGTGTGGGCTCACAGCAGTGCTTTATGCGTGTAATTACGTGGTGCCGATGAGATGAGCCCAGCAACATGAGCGTCTCTTTTGTTTCAGCTTTAATGACACAGCTACAGAACTGATAATGGCTGATAGAGAGCCTATAGTGGAATTTCAGTTTTACGATGCCTAGGACAGAGTGAGATACCATTATCAAGCCAACATACCTCTATATGAGAAGATATGTTATATTAGCATAACAGTTAGTATGCCAAGATCTGGGAATAGTTAATAAACTAAAGTAGGAATAGGATGGGAAAGAGAATTAGGAAAGATAGAGGGATGGTAAAGGAAGAGAAAAATTAACAGGATGATGACACTGTGACCACAGTAATATAATCTACTTTAATCAGAGATTAATGTAATGGCAGATGCAGTTGGTGTGTGATGCAGTATTACTTCATTACAGAGCTTAATTTCTAAACCAGAGTGAAACACAGAGTTGGTGGGTTTTGTATAGAGTGCAAAAAAACCACAGAGTGCATTGCCTGTAAGACCCTTTTCATTATCCATACTGATCATTCTCTCCCTCCTCATTTTGGCCACCTGTGCTGCTTCTGTTGCCACCCTGCTGATCCACTGAAGTGAGATCGGCCTTTGGCTAAGGTGGTTAAAGGTAAAGTTATGCTGGCTTAAGCGATTAACGAGTAACATCAATGGAGATAAAGAAATGACAGAACGACTTGCATCAGTTTTTTCAGAAAATGTATTGAAAGATCTTGATAGTCACAGGCAAAGTGCAAAGTAAGTCCCTGTCCAACTGTGGGAGGTTCCGCATCGTGTTCCCACATCCGTCACAAATTAATCCCTGCTTCAGTCGCTCGGTCATCATACTAATAATAACAGATTATCTTTGCCCGGCTATCGCTCTGCGTCCATGTTAACGTGCGTGTATATCTCTGTGTCTGTGTGTATATGAGTGTGTGTTTGTGTTGGTATTTATCCTTAGTTAAGCGGGTTTTTCACTTACTCCTGGAAAATTATGTCGCAGCCATTCATTTTTCTAATTGTGTTTTGAATTGCCTGAGCATGAAGTGAAAATGGTTGAGTATTCTTTAGTTGTGATCACAAACAGTGTTGCTGTTACATGCAGGAATATTAATATGCATGTACATTTTTGTGAGTGCAGGATGTGTACACCTGTGTGTGTGTGTGTGTTTGTGTCTGAACAGCTCTGATGGTGGCATTTCTAATAGTGCTTTTTACTGCAGAACATTGTGAATAGATGGTAATTATCACCAGCTGTGCTAAAAATACCACATCTATGCTGTAGGGTGAAACCTCCTCCATCACTATTTGGGGTTTATTATAAAATGTTTGTGTGTTTTTTTTTTTTTTTTGCTATTGGATACATATTTGGCTGGCAGCGGTTTGATAGGAATTTCCTTATCTATCCTTTCCAGAGCTCTTCTGCTTCCATGTGAAATTGGCACGGTAATCTGCTGCGATTTTCCTCCCTTGCTCTTTTACCCGCAATGCTCATGTACTGTAAATAGGAAAGCAGAGAGCAGTCTCCCATGCCCTCTGCAGCCAATGAAATCCTTCCTTGGAGGTTGGAGACAAACAGCCAATTGCCATGCCTGATGTTGACTGAAAATGTAGCCCGAGTCTGGATGGAGCAGTGGGAGAGAAATGCTTAATCTTTCTTTTTTCCCCTCTGTCTTTTGTTCTCATGCTCCCCTGTCTAGGGTATTACCACAGAGTGCAGAGAGGTGGCCACATGCTTGTTGATTTGCCAATTTGCTCTTCTTATTACTGGCAAAAATTATTTGACCCCAAGTGTGTGTGCCTGTGTATCCGGAGTATCCTCTGCTTCGCTGTCCTGTCACATGCATGGCCAGTGATGCGAAGGTGGGAATTTTAAGCAATTTATTCAAGAGTTTGCCTTGACTGTCCAACATATAATGCAAAAATACTCCACACACACAAGTACGCTGCTTTTTCCTTATCCAGACACATATAAGGTACTTTTGAGAGAAAGGTTCAAAAAGGTTCCCTACAGGGTGATGGCGTAGTACCTCGAATCAGTGAGGTTAACTAACCTCTGGAGAGCTTGATTGGAAGAATCAAAAGAAAGAGTTCTTTTATGAACCCTTACCGATCAAAAAGAAAAATGTCGCCATACATTGTCCTCCCATGATTATCATTATTATCGAGTTCCTCTTCATAATTCAGTTTGCTTATACAGAGATGTGGTGGATACAGCTTGAATGGCATTTAATTTGTTTTTGCCAATTTACTACTTTATGGGAATTTCCACGTTTTTCAAATATTTTTAAATATTAAAAATACAACCCAGTATTGATTATAGTTCATAACACTGATAATAAGTTAAATTTTGTCTCCCTCTCACACACACACACCACACACCTCATGTGACCGCTATAGATTTTAGTCATGTTTTTTTTCAGAGTGGGTGCGCACAAAGTATAAGATGCATGAAGAAGGATTTTAAGCTCAACATATGAACCCCTACTTGGCCTTTCCTCCAAGTTATTTACTCAATCTGCTGTCTTGTTTACTCACTGATTACCTGTATCCATGCCTCCTGGTTGTTTTTCCAGTCACATTTCCACACTCTGGGAGTGGCGTCTCCCCCTTTCCCAACTGTGAAGAAAGAGAGTAGGGAGGTGGGTGAATAAAAGACGAGAGTTGAAGTGGAAATGAGAGTTAAAAGTGAACACCAGAGGGTGGAGCGTCACGGTCAACCCCCTGCTTCACATGTGGTCCCCACTCTGTCTCGCTCTCTCTCTTTTTTTCCCCTTGAGGCTGTTGACTCACTGTTGTGCTCTTTGCACCAAGAGTTTTTATCAAAATCAACAGGAATGTTTTTATTTGTATGTGAGCATGTGCACTTACATACCCTATGTGCATCTGGGAGCACATAGGATGCTAAGCTGCATAGGTGCTTCTCTTTAAGGGAAGAGTCCCAGCTTGCCTATTGGCTTTTAATGCAGTGTGAGCAAGTGTGTCTTTTGTTATACACATTTTTGTCACTGACACCACAATTTTGGCCGTTATAACTAAAGGTATAATTTAAAATGATTACACCAATACCTAAAAAGAAGCATAATAAAATGAATTACACTCCAGCAGCTTAATAACATTGCTCAGTAACATTGTGCACCAGCTTGAAATCTGTCCTAAAAAGACAGCCACTCAAATCTATGATTGCAGGGAAATAGCAATATTTCAAGTCACTATTAAGTGTGTTATGTGATACCTTCCTGCACAAGTCTCACTCAGCACCCACAAAAAGATTCTGACGAGTCTGTACACACCAGTGAAATGCATGTCCACAGAAGCACTGAAATAGGTTGAATAAGTGAATCAAAGATAAATTAACATAAAAGATGTGTCACATAAAATAAATTATTAGAATTAATTTATTTATTAGATTTCTTTCATTTAGTGAATCGCTTCACCTAAATAGGTGAAAGCAACTTGTGTTACTAGTCTTTGCTGATTTCTTTTAACCCATCATAATGATTTGTGCATTTTATTCTGTAATGAGAGGGAGCAAACATACAGTTGATGCATGGAGCATCCAGCAGAGATGGCTAAGGTGACTGTAATTTTATATAGTTGAGTCTGCAACTAATGATTATTTTATTGATTATTTGAATAATTATTCCTGGCATTGGAACTATAGGCCCAGTTGATACCTTACCTGATGAAATTCTGAACCACTTGTTTCTGGTTTGACCTCAGACTTGTTCAAGCAAAATGTCTGCACACTTATAAGCTTCATCTTTTTTAATACTTCCATGTAATCACTGTGTAAATTAATATAGGTATTCCTTCCTGTTTACTCTCTTGGAGTACTTTGTTCAGATATAAAAAAAACAAAAGAATTTCAAGATTATTCCCCCCTCAGAAATGCAGAAAACAACCAGGGGAGAATCAAAAGAGAATAGAGAAAGGAGGATAAGATAATGATATAATTATAATTCACAATAAATGGCCTTAGTGTATTGTTCAAACATATCAATTTATGTTATTTATTTAATTTACTTATGTTGTCAAACCTTAAATCTATCCATACTTTGGGCTTATGTTTTGAAACACTGAGCTGAAATGTGCTCCCCTGTTTACCTCTAGTAACCCCTCCTCATCCTCTCCCTCTCTGTCCGTACCACACTGAGTGAGTGGGTGCTGATAGAAAATGTGCGATCTCTCAGCGTAATGCACTGCAGCGTTAAAGATCAGGTTGTTAACACCATGATCAGGGACTGCATTAGTGGCACTGGGCACTCCTTCACTGTAATGCTGGATGGCATAATTGACTTACTCAACACATACACCCACACTTGGACACACACGCAGACGCACACACACATTTCCACGCATTCTGTACATACACACAGCCTCAGTTGATGCTCGGGAGCAAGCACAGATGCACACACATATATACACTCATATGGTTTGCCACTGTCTCCATTCACACACCCACTCTTACTCCCACACTATTGAAACTCAATAGCTGATGGGAGCAATTTTAATCAAAATTAAAGCCTACATGCTGTGAATTTAAATAAGTCTATTAGCAGACTCATTAACTGTTGTTTGTTTAACTTTTTTTAAGTTGACTTTATATTCACTATACTTTTAACAGCTAATGCCCCTGCTCGATTTTTTCTTGTCTTTGTCTTTTTTCTCTCAGTGTCTTTCAAGAGCCTTACTTAGAGCCAGAACATCTGCACAACTTAAATGGTTTCTCTGAATCGAGTCATTAGTTACTGTTGTTTTTTGTCTTGGATCTTGAGATAGTCACCGCCATTATAAAACTTGGTTCTTTGTGTGTGTGTGTGTGTGTGGGTGTGGGTGTGTGTCTGTCTGTCTGTCCATGTGGGTCTGCCCAATATTTGCCCAGTGTACATGTATGCATGTGTTTTATACGCATTTCACAAATTAACTTGCTATTCTACTGTCTGCATTTGAACAGCTACAGTTATTGGAAATTGCTTTTATTTAGGATTTCAGATTTATCTCATTTTCTTATTCCTCCTGTCGTACAGACAAAGAGGTAAGAAGGAGCACAGCCGGTGAGATGGGAGCGACAAACAGATAGAAAGGGAGACTAGACAGAGACAACCTGGCAATTGCAACAATGGATAGAGCTGATAGTAGCCAAACCTTGCCAATGAGAGTTGTGTGCAAAAGAGAGATTTGAGTTGAATACTGGGAACAGACAGAGGGTGGTGAGGAGCTTGATGATGATTGCATATAGCCAGTGAACAATGGGTAGAAGGAAACAGGCTGAGCCAGAAAAGGAAAGGGATAAATCAGTTTGGGAGGTAGAGACAGAGGAAGTGAGAGTGAGAATGATAGAACAGGTACTAACGACACCGTGGCAGAAAAAGAGCAGAGTGAAGACGCAATGGGGCCTTGTCTGCTGCAGATGCAGTTGGCCCTGCCTCTGTGTACCATGCGTGAGCCTGTGTCTGTGTGTCGTTGTCTGTGTCTGTACATTTTGTTGAAACAAAGCTCATCATTTTTAAGTATTCTAATTTTGACTTCAGCCAATCAAGATTTTAGGTTGAGGTCAAATCTGGGTAATGAGTCCCTCTGCACTGAAAGATATGTTGTTTGCCAACAAGCGAGTCTGACAACATCACGATGACTCATGAAAAAGTCTTTCTACAGCTCCCTGTAGCTACATTTTTGGTCATTACACCGTTTATAGGGAGGTAATTTGCGCTTGTTAAAATTGATGAATGATTTGAAAAGAGTTTCATATTTTGGCTCAAAATGAACCAAAGAAAAGAATGAATTAAATATTAAAAGTAATTGAGCAATTACGAAGCCAAGAACATAAGTACTTAAGGGCACATTTCTGTAGTTCTGATTCTGTAGAATTTGCATGATTGTCAATCATGTATTCTTGTGTGTTTTGTTTGGATTTCTTTGGACTGAAGAACAACATACTGAGAGAGACCTGGAGAGGTTGTGAAGGTGATAATCAGGTGTAATTAAGGCTGGCTCTGGACACCTTGGCCCTGGCAGGACATAAAGACACAGTTGCCAGCGGAAGGGAGGTCAGGTGCAGAGGAAGATGGGTGAATTGGACTCGTAAGCAGTTCTCTGCATTGAGAAACTGTGCCAGAGTTTCCCATCGCCTGAAGGTCGTCATTCCTGCAACCTCACCAGATTTTATGTTGCGGGACACTCTCTCATGTCAGTGCCAACAGTTTTTTGATCACAGGTCAAGTAGTACTGTAGACAAGATCAAGGACTCCTCAGTATGCTTGTCTAACAAGAATATTACAAAAATGGCATATGATATTAGGCCCAGTGAAAGAAAGCTGTGGACACAGTACTGGTGAATGGTGAAATATAGTTAAACTATGAGATTATTTTCTTTTATATTGATGTGAATTATTGGGAAGCACTTTAACTTTGGTTTTGAAAAGTGCTATATTAATAAATCTTTACTTACTTACTCACTTACTAGATGTTTCGCTGTCAGAGCTGACCTGTCTGACATTTGAACTGTTCCTCTGACTTCCTTGTTAATTTTTCTGTCCATTATTGAAAGCACAAGGTTGAAGTGTTCCCCAAAAGCAGTTAAAACCCAAGTTAAATAGTCCTTGTCAAAGTCGACTAATTTGGATTCTGTTCATCTTGTTGCACTGAAAAAAAAGATACCATACTGGTCGTAGTAAATGGCTGGTATCCCAAACATTGTAAAGGTCAACGTAGATCAGATTTTCACAATTGGTGTGTCAATCCCCAAAAGGGAGTTGCATACTAATGCCTTGTTCTGACATAGCGAAATGCTGACTGAAGAAACCTGTGTCCTACACTGACTGGCATTGTAGGAAAGGTTGCCATGTGTTTGTCTATTGAATCTCACTATAGCTCTGTACCCATTTGTGCCACATAGGGGTCGAGAGAGCAAGGTGAAAGAGAAGAAGGAAAATATAGACAGAAATATGCAACACTGTGCTGCCTCACCTTGAAATGGCAGTGTTCCCCTTGATAAAAGGCTAATAAGCCTAATCAGGCCTGATTAATTATAACGATAGGCACTGCATTTGCCAGCCTAATTGATGGCTTTATCTGTGCTTTGCACCGGGCTGAGGGGATGAGGGTGTTCCTCAAGAGGATCTGGAAAGATTTAGCCCAAATGAAGGTTACTGGTGCTAGAATAGAGCAGGCAGGGTGGTGGGTTGAGTGTTTCTCTGGGCATACAGTGGAAAGAGTCCACCAAAGTGAGTGGTAGGACAATGAAAAATGTCTGCGATCTGATGGCTTATGTCAGGATTTGGTGATTAATAGATAAGGTGCATGTACGGTGACTTTTAAATGTGTACTCTATGCTTTTTTTCTCTGCACCAATTCACTCTTTACTTGGATCTGTAGTCTTGGTAATCTCTAAAAAAGTCCAGAGTCCAGAGGGTGTCTGTCCCCTTCTGAACGATAACACATGTACTGATGCTTTGTATTGGACTCCTGAGAATGGCAATTCATTCTCCTCAGAGGCCTTTTTAAAATTCTATTCTCTTCGTCATTACAAGAGAAATCAATGTGGCCTTAAGCCAAGTAATCAACACTGCTCACCTGCACAATGGATTGAAACACTACTGCTGCCATTGCTATTGATAGTAAGAACAGTACAATACAAATATTTATTTCATTTAAGTAGGAAATAACGTTATTCTCCGTCAGCCAATGCTTGACAGCACTTGTTATCCTAACCACTTACAACTGATATTGTGTTAAAGATAATAATTATTGTGTTCATTATCAGTTTTTAAGCAGATTTTAGTGTGGTGAATTGAGACTTGGCTCAGATTTCAGAAGCAATCAAAGTAAAATTAATTTTAAATGAGAAAAGAGTACTTCCAAATAAGCTGAAAGTATGCAGACTTCACTTATGACTGTGGCACAAATAGTTTTATAGGCCAGGTTAGCAAAAATGTCTGCACTGCACCTGTACTTCTGCAATGATGCAGTGTGACCACAAGAAGAGCTTGTCTTTTCAAGACTAAATTGCAAAGTTTTGCTGCCTCTGTATGTATATGTGTCATTAATTTACATGTAAACATACAACAATATGCATGCCTTTGGGCTTTAGTTTCTAATATGTCAAACATTTTATTTTCAGTCACGTATCTCTTTCTTGTAGAAGTATCTTTATCTCTTATTAGTCATTGGTTCTGCATTGGCTCTTGCCTTTGCAGGCTCTGCCCGTGTGGTATCTCAGACTTCTGGAGCCGTTGGGTTGCAGGGAGCCATGTGCTCTATATTTATCTAGCTTTATGATTTATTAATAGTCTCCCCAGTATGCGCAGTACTAAAAATACAGTGAAGGTAGAGCACCACATGCAGCATCTAGCTAGGAAGGGAGTGTTGGAGCTGAGGAGAGATTTGTCAACTCAGCAGCTTTCCACTGTAACAACATGCACGTCTGGGATGATCCAGGGATTCAGGTTACCTCAGTACGCAAACTACTGTCTGACTCAGCAATTAAGTGACCCAGTCATTCTATTCAGGGATAAAACGATTCAGCAAGTCAAACATATTGAATCTGAGATACATGATTCATGAGTGAAAGATTCAGTAAACTCCAGTATTCAGGTGTATTTAATTGTTTATGAAATCTCATCACTGTCTTTCTCTCTGTTTCCATCTCTTTCCCTTTGTATCTTCTTATCTCCAGTATGAATACTTCAATGCAGTGTTGATCAATGAGGTGGATGAGGGAGGGAAAAGCATGGAGCTGGGAGGAGAATTCATCCTGCAGCCCAATGACCACTTTAACAACCTGTCAGTCAACCTCAGTCTCAGCGTGGTCCAGGTGCCCACCAACATGTACAACAAAGGTACGTTCACTGCCTCTATTTCATGACAAAGGTGTCAAAAATACAAGTGGTTTCATGCACATCTTAGTCTCTCAGGAACTGATTTTTTTGCTGAATTGTTCAATAACTTAGATAATTGAAACCCAAATCTAAATATGAACAATAATCAGTAGAACAGTTAATATGTGTGCTGGATATGCACATGGATATGCACATGTGTCTGGAGGAGGATTTGAGTTGATTAACTGTAACTCTTTGGATCATCCCTACCACACACTGACTTAATTAGCAGTTAAATAATCAGACATTCTGCTAATTTACGATCCACCCAAGTCCAACCAATGAAGTCATGGCCTTGTGAAATGCTCAGTGGACAGAGTGGATGTCATGTCGGCTTAACCCAGCTACCAAAGCCAAAGAAATTATATGGAAAGAGAGAGAGAGAAGAAAAAGAGGGAGAAAGTAAATGAGATAGAAAGTAGGTTAAGTCAGACCGATGGAAGGTCTGAGCAACAGATTAATTACAGCTAGGTGGAAAAAAGAGAAAAAGCAAGTGAGAGTGGCAGGAGGAGAGAGAATGAAATGGAAAGAAATTGAATGAAAGAGCTAGAAGAGTGAGGCTGGCAGGCTGGCAGACCGATACAAGGAGAGGAAGAGTAATTTTGATTTGATTCACAGGCAAATTGGTAGAATGACACACACACACACACTCTCTCTCTCTCTCTCTCTCTCTCTCACTCGCACATAGAGCTTTAAGAGTTTTAGATCTGCAGGCTTTGTTCACTGGTAGTGATAACGTGGATGTATTGGCTAGGACTGCAGGGAGCTCATTGGTGGGCAAAGCGTCACGGTTCTGCAAAAGAAGGCTGAGCGGCTTGGCTTGGGGGAAGGAAACAGTTTGTGAACAATTCTTTAAAACTTTTGGAAATATTTTAAAATCCTCTCCTTTGGAATGAATTTTCTAATATTTATGTGTAATACAGCATTATCAGTATTGTCAACACGTAATCTTAATGTTTCTTTCCTGTTCGCTCAGCCACGGACATGAAATATACATATTTTCATTCACTTGCTGTCAGCCAAGATGTTAGCAGGTGTTAGATAGAAAATAGCACTGCAATGCTGCATTGGAGTGGGTGTGTTGCTACAGGTGCAGGTGAGAGGATGAAACATCATCCAGGAAACCAGTTTTAGCAATACTTCATGGGTTTGAAGGCTTATCAGATGCCAAAACAGTGCACAGCGTCTTATAAATGAACAAATTATGATGGTAGCAATCAGTGGAAATACGCCACTAATGTTACAAAGTAATCTAGCTGTAATTTGCCCTTGATGTATCTGATTGACCAGTGCAGTAGCTCGATGATGCTGCATTGTGTTGTAGCCGAAGTTGAGCAAGGTTCAACTTTGTTGCAGACCAGTGTTTGCGATCTGCCCCTCGCCAACACGGTGCTCTCGTTGTAATGAAGGAAGCGGCTGCGTTCTTTTAAGCAGTGTCTAAATATAAGTGTGCTTCTAAAACCTTCCCCACGCATAGTAGCAAGTCACTGTCCTCTGAACCTGTTTTTTTATGCTGCTGAAGAGCTGGCTGTAGCCCGTGCACTTCAGCACTTCATAAATGGCTTGGTGGCGGTGGTGATGAATTAGAGGTTATGTCCATGATAGTAGAGAGCTGCATGCCCGCGGAGATTAATAGCAGGAGGAACAAACCACATCAGACATCCATCTTCCAAACTCACATTGCAACCAAAACACAACCCACACCATCATACATTATGAGGCTACATGACAGGAACATGTACCATGGATGCAGTGAAGCCATGCACACATTTACAGCAGTTCGATACACTGTAAGGCCCACACTCTTACTTTTATACTCTCTGAGATGGCGGGCATACACACACTCATCGTTTCCCACTTCTCTACTGATTCTACTCACGCTTCCTCGCTCCTATTGTTAAAACCCTCCTCCCTAATCGTCATAAGTAACCTAATAAAGTGAAGTTGATTTCAGCTCTAATTGCTCTGACTGGTGCAGTGGGAAACCTGCAGTACAGAGTTCTACTTTTTAATCGAGTACACACGCACGTGTGTATATATATAATCACGGGAGTTCCTTTGATCAGATTGAATTAAGGAGTCCATTAATTCAGATTAATTTATATGACAGCTTAGGGGGAAAGTAGAGCCCATACTCTCTCCCTCATCATGACGAGTTCAGATTGTAATAGACACTCAAACTGCACCAGAAGCGACTGTATTGTTGTGTAAATGGAGCCTGGATCAAATCCAGCCTCCTCTCCACTCCACATAGAGGTGGATGGGTGTTTACTATCAAGAGAGGGCTTTAGTGTGCTAGCCAGAAGACTAATTCAATCATGGCTTATTGGCAGGACTGTTGACAGCAGAACAATGTTGCCAGTATAGGAGATGATGGGAAATCTGTTATCTGCTTTTCTTTCTCTCTGTCCATTAGGTACTTGTCTGTCTGACCATTTCCCAGTAATTTTCTGCCTGCCTTTCTGTCTGCCTTCCTGGCTTTCTTTTTTATCTCTCTCCAAAGGCTTTTGTGTGTGTGTTACAGTATGATTGTGTCTGTCTCTCTGTTCATCATATTCTGCTCCCATCTTCTCCGCTCCACCTCTGAACCAAGTAAAGTTGTGGTAGTAAGCAGCTGAAATGAGCTCGGCTGTCTGGTTGCTAACCAGATACATTCATGAGTCTCTCAGCCTGTAAACTGAGCTTGAATGATTGGAGCCATATATCACAATCAGTCTGGATAAAATTATAAACAAAAGCTATAGCACATATTATGTAGATGCACTTGGGCGTACTTTCTGGGATGCATACTGTATGTTATACATACACACATATTAATTTTGACCTACAAAGGCAGAGAGCAGTAACTACAGAAACAGTGAAGTTAAAAAAAAAGAAAAAAACTGATTGGCTGGTAAACTGTGTAACATATAAAAGCTAGTAATGCCTTAATGTCATACCATTTAAGCTGTTTATTTTACCCCTAAATAATGTCCATAGAAATTAATAATCTTTCAGATCTTTACAAAATGTAGTGGCCAATTGCAGAATTGCAGCAATTACTTTACATTGAATATTTGTAGTTATTGGCTTCTATGAATTAAATGTGGCACCTTTGTTTTGTTAGGTTACTGTCTATCCATCTGCTATTGATATTTATAATTAAATCAATAGAATAAATTAATTGACAATTGAATACATTTAAATATGTGATTTAAAAGGTAGCTTAACATTAACCACACAAAATTGCATTAATTCAACTGGAGACCAAAGCTGAGATGGCAGCTACTAAGATCTGCAAAGCTAGTTAACTTTAGCAGAAGTTATCCCTATTTTTTCTCCATCATGATTGGATTTAGCTGTCCCCTCTTAAATTGTGTGGAATAATGAACTGAATTACCAGGATATCAGTTCATCAAAATGGATATTTTTCATTGCAGACAACAGCTAAAGAAAAACCAAAAAGGAAATGTAGTTATAGTTAAATCTTGCTGTCTCATAGCTTTCACTTGACTTGTGGCTCTCTTGCTTTAGTTGTGTAGTTGGGCAGCTATCTGTGGCAGAGAGTGCTTTAAGTGCAACAGTGGGTTCAACAGATAGTACTGAGCCACAGTGCAGTTGCTGCAGCCAGAATGCGTAACTACACAGCTAGAGTTTTCATAGAAATTATACATTTCTATGGCATGACATTTATACATAACAGCTATCACAAAGTCAGTTTCAGGTCTTTACTCAATTTTCACCAAATATGTAGTTGGTGTTCCAATTTTAACCAAATATGTAGAATGTGTCTCTCCTATTCATATTGTCTTTTATCTGTCTAATTTTTTTTTTTTTCTACCCTTATATAATCACTGTGTGAGGTCCTGGTTTGTGGAGGTGCAGTGTATGATACGATATGAGTGGTTAAGCAGGCACTAAAGAAGCCTGTTCTAACCTCCTGGACCGTAAAACAATCTCAACCTTTTTGCTCAAATCGTGCCTTTTCTTTCCTTTCAACGCTTGTCCTTCTTTTCCCCCTTCAATCCTTAGACTCTGCAATTGTCAACGGAGTGTACTGGTCTGAGGCCTTGAATAAAGTGTTTGTGGATAACTTTAAGAGAGACCCATCACTCATATGGCAGTACTTTGGCAGTGCCAAAGGCTTTTTCAGGCAGTACCCAGGTAAGTGTGTGTTTGTTTGTGAGGGTGGATATGTGTTATGTATATATTTATTATACTTAATATTAATTAAGTTGCTGTCTCCCTAAAGCAAGGAGGGATATGTGGGAATCTTCAGTGACTGAGAGCTAGAGACTGGAGGCTAGCAGGGTGTGAGAGAGGAGGAGAGGGGAGAGTAGATAGAAGAAGAGAGAGATAAAGAGAGACAGGTGAGATAGTTTGTAGAGATTAGATAGTGGGTGAAGAAGATGGATAAAATTAACATTTTCAGGTGAAGTGGAATGAATAAAAACAGTAGCATAATTAAGAAAAGTAGCATATTGAATGGAATTGGTGAATTTGTATTCTATGTGGCATTTATTATGAGAAAATCTATGGAAAGGATTCTTTTTTTTTTTACTATCTTTATCTTCTGACCTCTTAAACCTGCATATAAATGTTTTTAATTATGCTTTTTAATCACACGCCTCAGTCTGCATCTGACATATATATTCTGTGCAGCTCTGGCTATCAAAAGGCCTCCTCCGCTGTCCATTGTTAGTTTTCTGACCCGGTGACCTCCAGAGTCATCTGAAAACACTAAATTATTCTATTCTATTCCTTAAAGTTCACCAGAATTAGAAAGAACAGGTCCCTATGAAAACAGTGTATTGTGTGGATTATTCAGTGTCATTTGGACATGGGAAGAGTTTGTGGAAAGGGATGTTGCTGTTGAATTTTTCAGTGTAATTTTCAAATGCTGTGAGCACTACATTCACCTCCTTTGTACTGGGGTGGCAGCAGTAATCTCAAATCTCTATCTGCATGCCCAGATACAATGAAATGTAAGTGAGAAAATATGTATTTTTATAATTCAGGTGAACTGAATCTCTAAAAATTGCACACTGTAGACACAGAGGTAGTTCTAAAAAACAGATGATGAATGTTTACGAAAAAATTCTGTTGTGACAGAAAAAGCAGTGTGCTTTGGCAGGAAGCCTTTAGAGCTCAAGGAACAGATTTCCACCTTTATTGTGTTTCAGCAAAGTTAACAGTTTGTTTTCCTTTCATACAAATAATGCAACTCTAGCACTATTGCAGTTCCTCGTGTATCTTGACTTGTGATGCTGACTCTGATGACTCTGTCTCTTCAAGGGATCAAGTGGAAGCCAGATGAACACGGGGTCATAGCTTTCGACTGTCGTAACCGGAAGTGGTACATCCAGGCCGCCACCTCTCCAAAGGACGTGGTCATCCTAGTGGACGTCAGTGGCAGCATGAAAGGCCTCAGGCTGACCATCGCTAGACAGACTGTCTCCTCCATACTGGACACTCTTGGAGACGACGACTTTTTCAACATCATTGCTGTAAGTCCATGCAGATGTGCACACAGTTGCGAAGGGGGTACATAAACTACTTAACCTCTACAGTATGTAGACTCCAATACAAACACACACACACAGGCTCACATCCTCTCCTCCTCAGATCAGAGGAAAGGCTGGAACGAATCAGCTTTCTTTCCTGTCACGCTCACAACCAATTAGCAGTCAGCTGAATGAAGATTTGAATTGCAAAAGAGACAGTTGTGATTGGATCCCGCCTCAGGCACTCAAACCATTGTTATCGCATCTCAGTCTGATGAAACTCAATGAGTGTGTATGTGTGTGTGTGTGTGTGTGCGTGTGTGACCATGCACTTGCACATGTGTGGGTCTGATGCTATTTCTTTCAAAACTAGTCACTTTGCCAGCCTCCATTCTTTTTCCCTACCGAACAAAGTCTTCATTATCATTTAATATCCTAATCAAGTTATTTTGAAAGTTATTCTTTTGAAAAATAAAGAAAAAGAGGATTAGGACAATCAGGCAGAAACACATTGTTTTCCCCAAACACTCTTTAAAAGGATGTGCCATTTAGACTCATCTGTTTCTTCTCGCTTCTTTTTATTTGCATTACTGTTACTAAGCTACCTTCTATATACATGAAGGAATTTCTCCTATAAAAGACACACAGTTATGTTAAAGTTGTTATGGATTTTGTCGAAAGTATCTGCAGTGAGGGAAAAAAATCTCATAGGGTAACACATTTGGGCAAAATTGCTGGCTTTGGAGGAACATATTCCATTCTCTTTCTTGCACTTTGAAGTCTAATTCACACTCATGCATTAAATGGTGAGTATTATCACAGAATGGCAGGCACTGGGTACATTGTGTACTGTACTGTAGTGTGTGCAATGCGTGTGTATGTGTATGTGCTTTCCATCAAGATGAGTAAAGTTTCTAAACATCTTCACATTTTGCATATTTAAACATTTCAATATACACATCAAATTTAAAGTGATTAAAAATGATTTTGTTAATTCTTCCTTTTGTATTCTTTCAGTATAATGAGGAATTGCATTATGTGGAGTCGTGTCTAAATGGAACTCTGGTCCAAGCAGATGTCACCAACAAAGATGTAAGTCTTTTTTTCTTTGTTTCCTATTGTTTTCTCCTGTTACAGTCAATTAGAAATAATCTATGGACTTTTGTTATGGAGGCTCTGGCCAGGTTCAGGTTTAGTAGAAGAAAATATTCAAAAAAAGGATTTGCAAGTGATACACAAAAGTAAAAAGCAATTTCAAGGTTCATAGTAACACATTCAAGTTCAAGTTTATTGAAGGAATCACAGGAATGGATACAATGAAATTCTTAACCAAGACACACTCAATTTAAAAACTCAAAAATCTAAAATTAAGCTATACAACGCAGTATAAGGATAAAAATATGAAATATATATTTTATAAAATACTGTATGTCACTCACTTATAGTGTAAATACAGTAAGATATGTATACCATATGAATGGAGGACCTTGCGTATGGTATTTAATTATAGTGTTAAATTAATCTACATTGAACATGTGTGTGAGAGAGAAAGTGCACGTGACCTGGAAATCAGCGTACTTGTGGAAAGAAACTCTTTCCCTGAGCCGGCTGGTGAGGGTGGTGATGCTCTGATAGCGATATCCAGATGGCAGGAGATAGAGTGGGGACTGAGCTGGGTGACTGGTGTCCTTAAAGGGGAACGCCACTGATTTTACACATCAAAGTCTGTTTACAGGTCTTGGGGAGTAATACTGCATGTGTGAAAAAAAAAGTTGTGTAAGAGGGATCCACAGATTGCTCTGATAAATTCCCCTTTAGTGATGTAACTTGAGGCAAAGTTTTGGGGCATGAAGAATGCAAGTTTGAATCTGGGGGTGTGGAGTGAAGTGAGCTTACTCAGACCTCTGTAATCCGGCTTAAGGCCACATCACACACGTGAATGTCCGACTGAACTGTCGGCGGTCGAGTTGCATTGTGGGTAATTTACGGTAGGTCTCGACAAAGGAAAAAGAATGCGTAAGACAAATAATGAAGGCATAATTTACCACGTGATGTGGTTTGGGAAATGTTTGTATGTTTGAGTGTATTTATTTGTGTGTATACTGATTGGACTGTTCATACACCACATTTTCATTAAGACGACACGTGCGAGAATCCTTGCTATGACTGTGAGTGTGAGTCCCTTTGTCACCTCTGAGTCTCTGCTCCTCTCTGTTGCCTACAGTATACAGTATTGTCGATTTCCAGGTGCCCACTAAAAATTCCATCTCTTCCAAATTCTTCTAAATTCCATTTAGAAATTCAATTTATAAATCAAATTAAATTCAGTAACCCCTATTACCTCTAGTCCAGGCTATAGCTTTACTGGCAAATGCATGGACTACTTTCCATGCACCATGTATAATGTAAACTTACGTGGATGTGTTTACATCTGTGTGTGTGTGTGTGTGTGTGCGCCTGTTGGTGTTTAAGTTAATTTATGTTTATTTCTAAGTGAGTGTACGCTTATGCATATGGATTAGCATTATGTGTTTAATTCCAGATGGTAGTTTAATGTAGTGTGAGTCAGCCAGCTAAGAGGAGTAGGCAGTCTGTGCTAGTAGATAAGGCTAATGTCTTTTTACTTCAGCTGGGGGCAGGAAGCGACTGTCACACGGGCGACTTAAACTAACTGATCAGTCTTTTTAAAATCTATTATTTCATATCCAAACTTCAACTGGGTCATAAATACCTGATGTCAATCTTCCATGGGACACACATTAATCTGACTATGTTACCATGAGTCGTTATTTGTCTAATTAGACTTGTCAACAGGCATCTGAAGAAGCGAAATCCATCCTGCCTGATTATTACTCACATGTGCAATAGTTCCAGGCTAACATTTAAAGCCTTAAAGGAAGACACTCATGATTTTCAACATTATCTCTATGAACCAGTTGCTGGGCTTAGACTCAGCGCAGTCCTCCAGTTTTGTCACAGTTGACAGATGCAATAACTAACTAACTAACTGAACCAAGCGAGGTTTTGGGTATTTTTAACTGTATTTAACTGTGGATGATTTTGGTGGATTTTTTTAGGTGAATGCACCCAGGAAGAATGAGTGGTTAATTAGCAGTACAAACAGCATCATGGATGGTTGGAACTGGCTAAATCTGGTAAAAACATCTACCTGCGTAGGTGTAACTATTGTTTTAACAGCATTTCAATGACTATATTTCATGATTTCTGGCCTTAAATTCACTTATTTTTCAACCAAATTAGCGTAGTCCTAACCTAGACATTTTTTCACCAAATCCATTCATACTAGGCAGAAGGTTTTTGGATGGATACAGCAATGGGGCTTGAATTTGACTTCAGGATTAACTGTCAACGAATGCCAACAGAATCATGGGTGGTTATTTATATATCCCAAAATATATGTACTGATATGATGTTGATTCCAAACTATATGTTTGGAATCATATTTGATCTCTGCAAAGAATTATTGTTGAAAAAGGCCTATCCTACTCAGGTCACCACACACTGTTCACTGTTTCTGCCCAACAGCTATACCAACTTTCTTTCAGTCTCCCTTTCCATACATTTATCAGAATTGCACCTGCCTCCGTCTTGAGATAAATAACTTGCCATAACAATCAAAACCTCAGGCTTGAGCAAGCTGCAATTTAAGATATTTTTGTTCATTCATTATTATGTCCCTGTAGCCAGCTTCATTAAGCCGACTGCTGTGATCATGAGTATAAAAGGTGTCTGCAGCATTCAAAGGTTTGATGTCCACTGTACATTTCAGAGCCTTGTGGTGCAGCACAAAAGGTTGGACACATTCAGCATTCAATGCGCACACACACACACACACACATCCACACACTTTTTGAATCTGCCACTTAAGTACACTGCTGCACCAGGGATTGAACATAACCCGCTGTGCTGAGACAAATCACTTCGATCTAAACTCTCACACACGTGCACGTGCATGCACTCACTTACTCACTCATGCACACACACATATACAGACGCAATGGGTAAAGTTTGCTGTGCTCCAGGGTACAGCCTTTTGTAGGAACCGATTAACCTTTTTATCCACATCAAAGGAAAGGTTGTGTCTTTTTGCCATGTGGGGGTGTTTTCAGGGATGCTGGAGGTTGTTTTTGTGCACATATTTATTTGTGTGTTGCTGTTGCTTACGCCTGTGTGTGTTGCGTGTGTGTGTGTGTGTGGGTGTGTGTGTGTGTGTGTGTGTGTGTGTGTGTGTGTATGTGTGTGTTTGCTCCCAAGTGAGCAAGCTCTGATATGGCCTTACACTGCTCAGGCCCCCTACTGTGTGTTGAGAGACTTTTCTCCTCCCATCAGTAAGGAGCAGAAGACTGGAGGTGATGAATGTAGAGTGAGAAAAACGAAAAAGGGGTAGAAAAATAAGAGGCAGGGAAGATGATGATATAGGTGTGGTGTACGTCTGGGGTGTGACTGTAAAAAGTGAGAGACAGAGTCATGTCTTGTATGTAATGCCTCTGTTGCCCCTGGTAATATGGAATTTTGTAAGAAGGTTGCTCACCTGCTTAGTTGGAAATGTATTTTGCAGGTAGTTGGATAGAGCCAGAGTCAACAGGAAATGTTCCAAAGGCCAACAACTGGATCTGGATCTAGCTATAAATAGATTGAATTGGATAATGGGCTGAGTCCATCTGTGTGTGTGTGTGTGTGTGTGTGTGTGTGTGTGTGTGTGTGAGTTTTGCTTCCAGGCTGTTGCAAATAATGAGACATGCACATGAGACCTGTTAGGTTGCTGACAACATTAAACTCATCATTAATTGCCAAAGAGATAATGTACCCTTTGTGGCATGATCACATCTAACAGACACACACACACACACACACCCACACACACACACACACACACACACACTTGTATACACAATAGACTGAACGGTTGTCAGTTAAATGGAGGTGGAGGGAAAACAGGTCATTTTAGCTCTTTCAGTCAGTATGTGACATTTCACTCCAAGATAATGTGGCAGTTTGCTGCAAAAACTGTCTCAGGGATGAGTTTAAGAGCCCATTAGACCATTGGTGCAATCTCTGTTTACACGCAAATGATGGTAAATCAAATTCAGTGAAATATGATGTTTTGTCTTTGTTATGAGCAAATTAAATCTTTACATTTTTACCTTTTCGCTGTCGATATCTCTTGATGTCTCCTTGTTCTTCTCCATAACAATCAGACATGACCTCTTATTCTGTCTACCTCTGTGATTTTTCACTCTTATTCAGTCCTCTTGTCACCATGATCGTAATGTTTCTTCCCCAAACTTAATTATTCCAGCATTTCCGGGAGCACCTCGACAAGCTGTTTGCTCAAGGCATTGGTATGTTAGACATAGCTCTGACTGAGGCCTTCAGTCTTCTCAGTGATGTAAGTAATACACTCATGCATGATCACACAAAGACACACTCACATGCACACACACACACAGAAAAGATACAGTGTCATGCACAAAATTAATTAGCATGCAGTAATAAATAGCTAAATCAAAAGAATCATGCAAAAACCAAGTAAACAAGGCACTTGATGACTCAGGTTACTGGTTCAACATCCCCTTATTATGAACAAGCAATTAATCAAGCACGCATGCACACAAACACACACATTTACCTTCCCTCTATAAATGCTCATATTTCAAGAATATGTATCTATCTAAGTGTGCACTTCAATGTCAAATGTCTCCATTCTGCTTAATGACTCCTCTCTGTAATCTTGGGGTGGTGATGTACTCTCAAGGTAGCTTGTAGCTTGTGTGCATGTGTCTGTAAGGAGAACGTATATTCTTGTTATTATTCCATTAGCTTTTACAACACAGATAGCTTTCATGACGTGAAGTCATGTAAGGACACACTACATTCTCTAAAGTCACTAGATGAACTGTTAAGTGTTAAACGAAATGAAAACAATTTTTAAAACTGTTTTTTATTCAGATTGGAGGGGAGCATTATATGTTTTTATTCTTCTTTTTTTCACCTGCATTAACATCCCTCTCCCTCTCTCTCTCTTTCCCTATCTCCAGTTCAACGAGACTGGGAGGGGTAGTGAGTGTAGCCAGGCCATTATGTTGGTGACAGATGGAGCAGTGGACACATATGATGCCATCTTTGCCAAGTATAACTGGCCAGAGAGAAAGGTAGTGTATTAAACACACAAACACACACATTACATTATTGTACAATAATAATTCCAGGACAGTTATAACGTGAGGTCAGCAGAGCTCAATTTCCCAGTATGCCCTGTTCACAACTTCATGAACCTGCAACCTGGTATTATAAAGGAGGATTAGCACAAGCAAGCAGTGGACTAATGCCCTCCTGTGGCTATGAATTACTTTTTAAACGTGCTGTCAGAAAAAGTAGATCCATTTGACACAATTTTAAAGGTATGCCAAGGGGATCGGTCACAGTAGGAGACCAGTGTCTCAAATAAATCAAACAACAGAAATAGAAAAAAAAGATGGGTTAAGGCATTGGTTATAAATTATATTAAATTATTTTAACTACATCAGAAATATAGTCTCTAGAGAAATACTGCACTTCTTGTTAAGTCTGACCAAGAGGACTTAAACACAATGGCAAGCAGGATCATTGTTAAAAAAAAAAAAAAAAAAGTGCATCAGTGTTTCCCATATGAATACACTGTTTCTTATTGCCACATCTCAGAGTATTAGTAAGTATTTGGCAAAATTGTTAGAGAAAGTTTTTGACAAGCAGAAGGTATTGAGCTGGCCCAGTATGGGGTCCATTCAGAGGGCTTTAAAACGGAGTTAAGTATGGCCCTGTCTCTAAGGACTGAGCTGTCTCTCTGCTGTCCTGCAAGGTAATTGTGGTGCTCTTCTGACAGGCCATGAAATGAAATGGGAGGAGAGAGAGGAGATGGAGAGGAAGAAAAAGGGTTATTCTTGGGTCATTCTCTTCTGTAAAAGAAAGCCCACAGGGTCTTCACCCTTAAAAGGTTGAGCATAGAAGTACTGTACTAAAGGCAATGGTAGATGCATACACCCTAAACACATACACACACATATACAGTACATATGCATATGAATGTGACTGTAAGGGTACACAGGCAGTACAAACCTCCATTGCCTCAGGTAAGTCTTTTAACACATATTATTAGGCAATTTTTAATTTTGAATCTGTCTGAGCATATGTTTCTATGCAGTAATATGGGTTCCCATATCCCATATGGGTTATCATAAATGCTACCCCCCCCCCCCCCCCCCCCCCAACACACACACACACACACACTCATGCCTCAAGGCTGAACAGCAGTGAGCGGAGAGGGGACAAGGCTGCTAGATAGTTCCATTTAGAAGAAGCCCCACTGATAATAGAAGTCTTCGGTCTCTGTCACTCTTTCCAGTCCCTCTCTTTCTCCCCACCCCTTTCTCCACTGCTGGTTTTTAATGGCTTCCTTCCAACCAGCCTTACAGCTCCACCACTGTATAGCATCACACTGAGAATATGGACAGGCTTTGGAAAGACTGACTGCAAATGCAGAAGTGCCTGAAAATCTGCATGCAGATGGCATTTATTATTATTTAATTTTGGACCAAATGCTATTTTAATTTTATGTGCTGTTCTCTGCATCTAACTTTGGCTACAGAGGAAGTTTGTCCACATCAGAACAGGAGCCAGATACAATCAAACTGAGCAAGAGTTCCTTGCAAATAAAATGTATATTTTCTAAGCTCATAAAATTGTAATACATCCTTTATCCAACAAGTGTGAGAAGGGGGATCAGAATTTTTACAGTGTAGTCATATCAAATTCATATAATTTGGCAGAGCAGCATCATCATGTTCACCCTAAAGAGGGCAATAATTGATAGTGCTATATTGGAAATCTCATCATCGTTTACAGTGCCTGGTAATACAACAAGAAAAGCTGGACAACATATGGCATTGATTAGAACAGCAGTGATGGTCTCACTTGACTCAAAAAGGCTGACCATTTCCTGTCTCTAGTGGCGCCAGATTCCTTCCACCTTCCTCCTGGGCTGTCCCCAGACACCTGATCTTCTGACAGATTGTCTATGTTTGGCACATGGATAGTCTTCGGGGGCAAAAACTTGGGTTGTGCCATCAATGTATTATGAAAACTGGATATGGTGTTCCAAGATGGCACAGATTCATACCAATTAAGGTTGATCACTGGGCACATACAATGAACAAGTTCTTCTGCCATTTTTGGGCCTATAGCACATTAGTATCTTTCTCTGGCTGTGTCTGCCGACTGCTGGCACACTAGTGCCCTAAAATGGATTTGTTCATATGGGTCTTGGTGATTATCCAGTAAATTTCATCTAATGGTTCAAACTGAATTATTTGAATATTCATTTTTTTTATGTGAGTGGGGCTAAATATTCTTTTTATGGTTTTATTGCCAATTTCTTTGTTATATGGCAAAAAGTCTTTCTGGGCAAGAGTGAGTCACATGATTTGCAAATTGGACAGTGGCCACTATGCCAAAAATCACTGCACAGGCCAGAACTGATTGTGGAGGCTTGTGGTGTGCCCATAGCCACAACTATTTGCCATCTTGTAGAGAGAAGGGGAAGCTAGACAACGCTGGCAATTGATGAAAGATGCTTCATGCTCTCTGTCCTTACCAGCATGGGCTGACCTTCAAGGTGAGGGTATAGAAAAAAGTGGGCTACATGTACTTCCCTCACATTCAAGAGATTGATATGCTGGGCTACACACAACCTTGCGCATGCCTGCTTCTGCCCTGCTGTGCGCTGTGCACTGTCCATACCTTATCTGTCGCCACCATTTGGCAGTGAATTATGATGCTCCAGTGCTCGTCCTTTGCCAACATTGTTTCTGTTGTCCCAATAGCAAAGGGCTAACCATAACCGCCTGGAGACTTCTCTGTAGCACTACAGCGTTTAAAGGAGACTCCTTCGGCTCCCACAAACAAGAGGCACAGTTGCACAAGGTGCATGTGTAGTAGGGCCAGCAGAATGGCCTAGACTAGTGATACCATGAGCCCTAGAAGACTTATTCCCTGAGTGAGAGTCAGTAGTGGGAATCCACCACTAGGCCCAGAAACCTGTCCTCCGAGAAGGAGCCAGCCGGCTCTTGGCCAAATTCATAAGCACTTCATCCAAGCCGTGTTTCTCTGCTCTGGGAGCAGCAAGGTCTGTCAAACAAACATACTGTACTGTACATTTCTTACACGCGCCACTACTCTACTAAAATCACTCTAAAAAAATGCCAGATTGATTGTCAGATCAAATATTGGTAAGAGTAAAAACTGAATATAAATGAGCAATTCCTGATTCTTTGCCAAGACTGAGTAGAGTTAGGCCTGTGGTGATTCAGGGTCACCTGCTTTTAGTATTAGAAGAACAAAAGCAGACTTTGAGATAAGGTATTCCATTAAAGGCAAAATATAGATTAAAAGGATGTGTTAGTGAAGGAGAAATAAAATCAGCTGCTAACTGTAGAAAGTGTGGCACAAGGTTATCAGTGTCTTCTGATTTGCTATTGTCCAAAATGTATTATGCCTTGTGTCACAAGACAATTCAAATTAAAAGGTTGGCACACAGTTATTGATAGAAATGTTGTTTTTGTTTTAAAAAGTCAGCTTTTAAATGAATTTACATGCTCTTTCCACATTAGGAATGAGCCGAATTTCCCCCCAAGTAAGATCAGAAAACAAACACCACACACAATATTTCATAAAATGCTTCTTTTAGCATGCGGCTCAGCTTTAGGATTCATGCAGCAAAAGTTACATTGTTACAATATATGTATCGGTTTATCCAAAACAGGGATACTTCACCATGGCCCAAATTAAACGATTATCAGCCTGATTACTATGGACAGTGCCCATATACAAACTAAATCAATTGTAGGAATCATCACTAGATACTTTCATGGATGTGGTTTTGGTTTCAGGTTGAAACTTCAAGCTGAGCTAGATTTAAATCAGCTGGGGTTTTATAACCAACAGAAGGCATGTCTGGTCCTAGATTATGCTACATATTGCTTGAGGCCCTTTAACATCAGAACCATTAGCCTGCTGTTACTTTGTAACGGTGGGAGTTGTGAAGTGCGTTCTGGACATTAAAACACATGTAGTCTTACAGAAGTACTTCTAGTCTTTAAACGTTTGTGTGAATGTTTACACTGGAGAATACATTAATAGATTATTGAGTTGAGTGCTGAATACATAATGTAGGAGCATGAACAAATATATTTTGCATACATGTATATTTGTGTTTAAAATGACATTACAATGTGTGCATCAGCCTGAAACTTGTGCTACTCTTGTACATGAATGTCTGTGCATCTGTGCCTGCATGGATACATACAGATGTGTATACTTGCATGCACATGTATTTTTATTCTTGCCTATGTAAAATGTGTGCAGTCAAGTAGGTTGAAGTTTGCATGCTGTGGCTCAAGCCCACTGTACTTAGCTCAGCCGTAAACCTCTTCCATATTTAATAACCAGTCCGCTGTAGTTTGACCTCTGTCTTGGCTACCAGTGAAGGAAAACACATAACCACAAACAGAAAATCCCACTGGGACACCTCTTACCCATCGCCCTACATGGAGCGGTTTTGATCATATCAGCTGTGTTGTGTTTTCCTGTCACTCTGGCAATGTTATTCAAATGGATAAGGTTTGTATGAATAGAGGATGATTATGGTCTAGATAATAAGGGGCTCCTTAAAAATTAAACTGTGCTGTACAGTGAAACTCATTGCAGTTGACAATAGACCATAAATATCCATACTAGAAAATGTTTTTATATCTTTATATCTTTGTCAGCTAAAGCTGCTATATTATTACTATTGAATTTATAAGTTCATCCATGTAACATGGCAGTAACAATGAAATAAATATAATTTAATATGGAAGTATTCCTCAAAAAGGAAATGCCATTTATACATGCAATACTGTATATTTTTGCAATTGCAATGCAATTTTCAAACCCTTCTGTTGAGAGCAGCCATCCAAAATCAGATAAAGACACACGTATACCCACATCTAGACATATGTGTGCATGAACATATATACACACACACGGACACACACAAACAAACACAAACAGACACATGCTGTCAGGGTGAAGGGAGGTAGTGAAAAATGCAGGCATGGGAGCTATGGCAGCTGTGCCCCCAGAGGCTTGCATCTGGTCCAATCTGGAATCCTGCTCTTCACACATATACATACACACACCTGCCAACTACACCTGCTGCTAGAGCCAACTGAGCACTGCTGGGCAAAAATGGGTTTGGCAGCAGAGAGTTTGGAAGATTATCTAGACTGAGCACATAAAGTTTGGCTTTTTGAACTTAAAATATTTACTTCATTGGTAATCATTTATATTAATTCTAATCGCAGATTATCTTATCTTATTTTGAAACCCGTGTCTGTTAATCTTTAAATGTTTAGTTTCTTGAGTTGATAAAACTATTTTTTGAATTATTTAAGCTTTAAATAAAATCTAAAAGACAAATTTAAGACTTTCATGAGTCCATAATCGACTCTATTAAACAAGGAGAAAGGGCCTGCTAATCACTGGGAGATAAAGAATGAGCCTTCTGCCTGGCTTTGACAGTGTTATCTACTATATGGTGGTGTGGTGGGCCCTATAAAAATGTGATTAAAATGACTGACGGAAGTTATCTGCTTTCTCTCCGCAGGTCCGCATATTCCCTTACTTGATTGGTCGAGAGTCAGCCTTCGCAGATAATCTGAAATGGATGGCATGTGCTAACAAAGGTGGGATCTTACAACACATGCATAGGCTGCTGTACATTTCCTCATTCTAATCTGTTTTTGCTGAAGAAAGTTGCTGCATGCTGCTGTCAGCCGGGAGAAAATTAATACATTATGGAGCTCAGGATTTGTTTGGGGTGTTCGGCATATGTGTCTGTGTGCGTGCATGTAGTTGCATAGACATGTGTTTGTCAGTGCTCATCAGTATTAACACGTGTATGTGACAACAGGCAGCTGGTGCCAGTTGCACAGACCAGATATGTCACATTACATCTTCCTCTAAGCCTAAAGTCCAAACTATGTTGGTGATACACCACTTTGAAGCTGCTTTGTGTGTGGTCATGGTTGTCTCAGTGCGTAGAGCACTTTCCTTTGGGTTCTATATTTAGCTTGATGGTGGTGGTGGGGGGGGGGGTGACAGAGACAGTCTGGCTCCATTTCCTCAGGCTGCCGTAGATAAGACAGGCAAGCCATAGGTCACACAAGGGGTGTGCGTGTGGGTGTGTGTTTGTGTGTGTGTGTGTGTGTGTGTGTGTGTGTAGATAGGAGGACAGGGGCATCTACAGTTTTCCTTGGAAGTGATATCAGAGAACTCATGCAGTCAGTTTGAAGGTGTTAGTGGTGATGATGACACCTTCATGTGTGTGTGTGGTGCTAAATAAGTGCCTGTGTGTGTGTTTTCATGCCGCATGATGATTCAGGCTTGTGACAGTGACATCCCTTCCAGCCTGCAGGTGCTGTGCAGAACAGTCTTCTCTCTGCTGCCTTGGCACATCTCTATTCCAAACTACACCAGAGATTTCTTCACTGTTTTAGGTGTAGTTTTGCAAGTGAAAAGTGTTACCTCGTCTTCCCTGTCACTGAAGGCTGCTATGTCAAAATCTCTCCCTATTGCTTTTGAGTGGAGCAAAGAATATTGTTTAGATTCTTGAAATGGTAAGTGTCACAGCACAAGTACTGGTAAAATAATTTGAGCCCCAAGAGATTTAATTACAGCTAAGTCTTATGGTTGTACCAGCTACTAACAAACCACACATACGAGAAATGCCTTGTATTGCCAATCAACAAGAAAGAAATGCAGGGTTGTTATTCATTATCCAACACTGTGTTAACACTGTCTTACCAAAAAGAGTTGTGCTTTCAGCCTCACTCCACTCTCCTCTCTACTTCCTCTACTCTCGCTCCCCTGGCGTCTGCTAGGCGTGACTAGCAACCAATCAAATGACAACCCGTGACCGTGATACAGAGATACAACATTTTTTTGTATGTAGATGGAAAACAGTGTATCAATTGATTTTCTATGCCCATCAAACATACACTATATGGCCAAAGGTATGTGGACACCACAGTCCTACTGTTTTTAATTGACAGGACAACTGTTACCACAGTTGGAGGGGTGAATGTACAAAGCATTCCTCAGAGTTACGTCGTGGTTGAGGACGGGGCCACAGTTTTCGTGATAACTGAACCCGCAAATCCAAGCACACACATAAAAGCTAGTTTTGAGCAGAAAAAAAGGATTTTTTTAGACACAATATACATATAATATATGTATTGTTGGAAAAAAAGTCACCTGCATTAACACAACGTGCCAAGGTTTTTGGAATTCGATTTTCAATAATACACATATAGGTGGATGTAATGGTGTCCGCTGCATCACATCATGACATTTTTAGCCTCCACCTCGTCCATTATTTTCATGTATCAGGACACCTTGTTGTGTATTTTTGCTTACATATCACCCAAACCAAGGTCCTTTTATAAATATATTAATGCCATCATCCTGACCAGACCAGGCTGTGGCTGTCCTGTCCTGTATGTACGACAGGTGTACCATGTCACTGAAAGCAGGGAGCATTCATTTTTTCTCTCCTCAGCTCAGCTCACTGGCTGGCCCCGGTGGCTCAGCCCGAAGGACGCCCTCAGCCTTCCAGAGGGAGTAGTCATTCTTCACTCACCACTGTGATGAACGATGCAGTTAGACTGAGGCAGCTTGCTTTGTGTGCGATGCGAGTCTGCATGTGTGTGTTGTCTTTGTACTGTCTGCTGGGATAATAGCTGGATCCGAATTTCTCTGAAGATGAAAAGGAGGAATCTGTCAAGGTTCACTTCCAGGTCAAGTTGGGGAGCAAGTGCATTGTTGTTGTTAAAGTGATTGCAGTGATCATGTGGTTTGAATGCTTCCATTAGTGTATAATGTGAGCTTTTTACATTTTTTGTTTTTTATTGTGGTCACAGATTTAAATTTTGATTACAAATGATAGATCCTATCCATAGTTATTTGGGGGAATACATTGTATCCCTTATAGATCTGTGTTTTGTGTCTAGGCTCCTTCCCCCCATGGAGTATAGGTCGTTGCTGGGTACGTTGACCCCAAAATCTTTTCCTTCAGCTATGATTTTCTCCTTGACTGCCTCACGGTGATGGAGGCAGTTTGCTGTTTTTTTACGGATGGGTGGAGATGTGGTGGTCTCTCTCTTTTCCCTTATTTTCTATGTCACTTCTTGTCCTCTCTCTCCCTCTGCCTTACTGTTGTCCTGATTCCCTCTCTTCCTTTCCCCCTTTCTGTCCCCCTGCTGAGATAACAGTATATTCCCTCCTGCACACACACATTAGCATCATAATGGCAGTATTACCGTCGTAGGAAATGGCATCACATTTGGTTTAACTGAGATAGTTTTTTCATTGCATTTACATACCACTTACCCATTCACAAACCCATGCTGGTTTGCTCTCACTTGTATATCACTGCAGGGAATTCTCCAGCTAGTGCTCATACATGTATCCAGGTTCCCCGTCTGCTTCATCAAACAAATATCTGCTGCCTACTATACTGTATTCCAGATGTAATTTCTCTGCTGTGGTACCAAGGTAAATTAGATGGGTGCGATGATTTGGAAAAGATATAGTCAAGCTGATATTGGATGTGACACTTGCTGCAATGTGAAACAGCTCTGAAGACAAAGAGACTATACTGATCGCTGTTACGGGGCAGCATCGTGAATGAGGAGACTGAACCTTCTCACTCTCCAGTGCTTTTACAAGTTAAATGATTCATCATATTTTCTCTCTTCCTCTCTCTGCCCAACAGGCTACTTCACTCAGATTTCCACATTGGCAGATGTGCAAGAGAATGTGATGGAGTATCTCCATGTGCTGAGTCGTCCCAAGGTGATCGACCAGGAGCACGACACGGTGTGGACTGAGGCCTACATCGATAGCACTGTGAGTTGACTATGCCGTCCCTCACATGGTACCCCCGCTGGTTTGTGTACAGTGTGAGCCCAGAATATTCTGTGATTGATTTACAGATGTCAGTTTATTTTAGTAAGAAAACTAAATCCATAATGTACTTTGTTTAAGCTTATGTTCAAATGAGTACAGTACATTTGCATGTTCAGGATCCGACGAGTGATATAATCCGAAGGAGAATAGTGGTGATAAAATGCATTCAGAGGCCTGACAATGTGTTTTGCCTTTGTATGTTTCAGACTGAATGTGTGAAAATGTGTGTGTGTGTGTAGCAGATGGAACCATTAAGTGAATGAGCCTCCTGTGTGTGTTTGGGAGTTGTGTAGCGTGAGTAGAACATACTGGGGCACATTGGTGAGTTAGTCTCTGATCTCTCAACCTCATACCCTGGCCAAGCACGCATAGAAAACATGTGTTTATTAAATGGCAGTGAATAACAGTACATTATGCCTATATGGCTATGACATGATGTGTTTTCACTATAATATTCCAAAAGAACTCAGATAATCACATGCATAGCTAAATCCCCTGTACATGCTTTATAGTTCTATGGCTCTGACATTACAGTATAGGATCCTCTGCTATCCATAATATACACACAATATACTATAGTATTCACGCATGCATAATGCTTCTGTTTTGTTAAAGTTTGGCCATAAAGAGTGAACAGTAGCCAAGTGCCCTCCAGCAGAAATATGCGCTGGCTTGCTACACAGCATGGAATTGGACTCTCTGCTATCCTCTTCATATCCCTCATGTTTTACCTTTTCCTATCTTCTTCTGCTTATTTCTTTCTCTTTGCCCTCATTATCCCCATCCATTCATCACAGTCAAAGTACATTCTCCCAACACTGACTCAACAGTAACAGCTTAAGTGTTGTTTCCTCTGCTGTGACCCTCCCAGCCATAAAGCTCTCCTCTCTTGACACAGTCACAGTTTTTAAAGTTGCAGTCAAGTCAAAGTCAATGTCAGTGGATTTTATGCGCCCACTGGTGCTGGCAATCCATTCAGTGGAAACTGCACTGAAAGGCTTTCTTACACTTATCCACAACCGTATTGACCCTTTCTCTCCTCCCCTCCTCCTTAATCTGTTCTCTTTAGCTCCCCCAAGCACAAAAGGTAAAAATTCTGATTTGAGGTCATCGCTGTATTGTGCTGTGTTGAGGCCTGGTGTGTGTTAATGTGCATTTCATGTGCATGTGCGTTTTGGTCTCTCTGCGAGATGACGGCATAATTTGGGTGAACTAACTACCATACTGACTCATGGCATTTTCTTGTGTGTCAGTGTCGTATGTCGCTCCTCAACCTCCTGATTCAAACCATGCATTGTGGTTGTCATCGGTTCAGTTGATCGCTCTCTTCTGCACGTCTGATCAAGCACACGCACACGTCTGTGCACACGCTCACACTCATTGATCATTGGTGATGCTGTATTGGCCGTGCTTTGCCAGTATCTCCGGGGCTGGCAGTGTGACCATGTGTGTACTGTAAATGTGAGGCTACATTTTGTTGTTTTGCCCGTGTGATTTTGTTGTGAAAACAAGATTGCCTGTGTTATTTGTTTTGGTAGAATTCTCCAGAATAAGCTGTTTTGTCGTCTTCTGGGTGAAAATCCAATAGCCTATAATGACTGGCAGGATGATCTGTTCTGATGGCTTTTTATCGTTTTCAGTGTTTTATTTTTCAGTGTTTTATGAATCATATGTGGGTTGAGATAAGCAGCTCTATAATCATAACAATGATGATGGTGGAACAGAAGAGTGCTCTGCCCCCCCATCAGTATGAGCTGAGCACAGAGCAGTCCCATTAGACAGCTGGCAGGCCATATGTCTGACATAGTACTGTTAGTGCGATAGACCCAAGCTTATTGACATCGAAGCGGCTCAGCAGAAAATAGAAATAGATATCACACTGTCAGACATGATAATTGGGATTAGCGAGGAATCTGCACTGCTTCTTTGCATGTAATCACCCCAGCACAGCTCTGGCCTGTGTGCCACGAGCGCACATACACAACAGTGCTCTGAAAGTAAAACATTGAGAGAAAGACACACACACGCACACCCTGCATGGTGATGGTGTCTGATAAGAAGTTAGCAAAACTCCTGGGATTGGCTCAGTGTTAGGAAAATGACGAGCATCTGGTATTTATGTTCCAGGGCTGATGTGTATCATCTTTCCAGATGTACCCTTCATCCTATCTTTTTACCTTCCTCCCCAGCCCTTTCAGTGCTACCCCATAATCTATCTAGCCTGGCATAGCTCCCCTTTCTTCCTCCCTTTCACTTTGCGTCCCCCTCTCCAGCGCTCTCCCCCCAACCTGTGCTCTCCCCTCCTCTCCTGTTCCCCTCCCTCTCCCTCCTATCCTTCGTCTCACCAGCTTCATCCATCATTCTTTGGCTCATTTGGCTTTGTTTCCCACTCTGTCGGATGAACTGACACTGGAGCTCGGGGATGATGGGAGGGAGGCGGGGGGTTTGAGGAAAAATGTAGGGAGGGTGAGAGAAAGGGTATCAGTGAAAGTTGGGAAGAGAATGTAAAGAAAGATGTGGGATTGAGATGAAGTTTTTGCACTGACGTCAAATAGAAAAGTAGTGAGCTGTTCAAAATAATAATCATAAGTATCACGACGGACGAATATAAACTCCACTATTTTAAAGGGTTAATATTGATTGAGGTAATTGAGAGCTTCCATACATATATCCCAAACACCTGTGCAGTAAAAACGTGTGCTTGGTCTGTGCCAACTCTGTTTTCCCACAGGAGCCTACAGGGGGCTTTGGCTTCAGGGCTTACACACACCAACATCATTAAACCCCGTCTCCCAGGAAACAAGGGTCACCTCGTCCACCAAAACACAATTTGTCACAGCAACCTAGATTTCGAGGTGTCCTATGAGACACCAAACACGGGGCAGGGGTGTGTATCTGAGCCGTCCGAGGGGTGTAAGTGAGTGGGTATTTGTGTCGGTGGGGAGCGAGTTGTGGGAGCCCTGGGGGGGTTATTTTTTATTCTCTGACCCACAGCAGGGGAAAGGACTTACACATCCCGTTTGCTCTGACTGATACAGATAAAGTCACAGAGGCAATAATGATGCAGATTTGGCCCAAATGTGTGTCGAGTTCTGACCTTATATCAGAGGTTGCAGGTTATGTATGATAAGTCAAATTCTAGATACAGAGAACTCCCTTAGGGATTTGGGGCATGGTCATGTTGGAGGACACTCATTTAGGGTTCAAGAAAGGGCCTCTTTCCTCTCCCAGGATAGGATAATGAAGCACAGGTTTAAAGGTCTTTCCTCCTCTGGGTAGGACAAGTGAGGGTCCTCTGTAGCTGTGCTGTTGCCTTTCAATCCAACAGATGCAGTTGCTGGCTGCCTTTCTTCATGCAGCTCTTGTTATCTGCTTAATTACAGCATTTCATTTCCCAGAGCAGCTGGGCAAGCCTGATTTTCACAGAATGCACATATACCGGAAAATAAAACATCTTAGATTAGTGTTTGAGTACAAAGTGTACACATTTGCTGGGACTGCTCAACAACATTTCATGGGGGTACACAATAAATGTCAGTGCATACGTTTACAGACCGTTGATATATGATCCAATACACCTGAGCTTGGAAAAAGATTCTGTATTTTTAGATGAGCCTCTGCTCATTTTCCCTGTCCTTTGATCGATCCCGTTCTCCAGCAGCAAGGCTGTCCATTGTTACAGCAGCTGTATTAAGGTGCGCTTTGTTCTCTCTTTGATGTCTAATACTGCATCCTGGATTACTATTACCAGCTGTCTGAGCTCATGTCACCAATTCCCCTTTCCTCAGTGTCTGTGGGAGACAGAATGGATGCCAGCAGTTTCCTGTCATTACGTATTATTATTGGAGGTACTGTAAAGGGGGTACAGGGGGTTTATAATTTTCATTTAAGAAGATTGGTTAAATGGGGTAGTTCCCTAAGAGTAAAAGTACTATGCTGGCATCTGATATTTAAGTCAGTTTAACAGAATCTAACAGAATGATACTGTATTGATTACTGCAGCAATTTAACACAATTGTGAATTTTGTTCTCGGATTCATATTGCACTTAATGGACCAATTTCTTTTGGTGACTTGAACATGAACTCCATGAGTGACTGGCATTAAGACAGTTTCAACCTTTCTGAGTGGACAAGGTCAGACCACTTTGTGCATAGTGCAAAGCCTTCCTCCAGTATCTTCATAACAGTGTCAAGCTTTCATCTGTAATGGATCATCGGCAGATACAGACAGCCGCCGGAAAGATAAATATCATAATTATTCCAGCAGTCTTTAGGGAGGGAAGATACCCAGATCCAAACTAGAAGCACTGCCTTTGGATAAGCTTATTTTACAAGAGATCAAAGGCAGACTGTGATTGAACACATTTTCAGGCAAATAATAAATATGAATAAAACATGTCATGGAAGTTTCATAGGTCCCTCAAGAAGATAATATGACTAGGTTTGCTGCAGAATTCCTATCAGGTTCACTACTTAAGGAACGAGTGTTACGCAGCTTGAGGTAATCACTCACTGAGTGTCACTAGATGATTCTTATAATGTACATGATGCGATGCAATCTGCTGTGCAGTAGCGTTTCTTCTGTAACTACAACAGTAATGTTTCATCATTAGCTTCCCTTTTCTCCCTCCCTCTGTCCCCCTTTCTCTTTCTCACCCTCTCAATTGCTATCTTTCACTGTTCTTCTCTCATGACTCACTCAGTTGGATGACGGTCAAGGTCCGGTTCTGATGACCACAGTGGCAATGCCAGTGTTCAGTACCAAGAATGAGACTGTAAGTGAACATAATGTGCTATAAAACCAATAGCACATTCATTGTCACTACCATTATGTTTCCCCAACTTGATATCTCCAACAAACTTGCAGTTTAATTGAAAAATTATGCAATTACTTTTTCCATAACTCACAAGGAATTAGGTTTTGAGACAACAGACACAAATGGTGATATAATGTTAAATTATGTTTGTATTTGATGGACACTAATTTCAGTTTGATTGGGGTCTGTAAATTAGGATACAGTAGAGCATCACTAATTGAATATATATTGTAGATTTAATTATTTCTAAATAATAAACAGTGGGTCTGTAAGAGACTGTGTTATGTAAGAAACCTTTCAGATGCAATTTAGGAATATTTTTAATTTGTGTGCTTCCAGAGAAACCGTGGCATCCTACTAGGGGTGGTTGGGACGGACGTGCCTGTCTCAGAGCTGCTCAAGACCATCCCCAAATATAAGGTACTTCTCACAACATAATTTAGTTATTCCTACAAATAATCATGTCAATGGCTATGTGAATGGCTATATGAAATATCCCTCTACAACATCACACCTTTTATAACCAATTTATTTATTAACTTATTTCTCCACATACGCCAGCCGGTTTTGATTAGAGGTTTTGATGAAGTTTTGACACTGATTATTCACAGCTCCTTCTTCAAGTCCAATAATAAAAGGGAAATTATACACTGTGTATACTAATGCAGTCTATGACAGTGTCCCCCACCACATCCCCTGTGCTGATTTCTTTTTCTTGAAGATTTGAAGCTTGGATGGGTGTAAGGTTTTGACATTTGAAAGTGTGTTGATTGTCCAGACGTGGATGAATGACACCCTCCTGTTGTATTGTGCAGAGTTTCACCACAAAGACAAACATTCTGCCTGTAAAAATTACAAAGAGCTTGATTAGCCCAGATTCACAATTAGGTACAGATTTGCCTTGCATCCATTTTGTGTGTGAGTGTGTGTTTGTGTGTATCTACCTAGCTTGGCATTCACGGCTACGCCTTTGCAATCACCAACAACGGCTACATCCTCACCCATCCAGATCTACGGCCACTTGTGAGTATTACCTCCAGCACCGTTCAGATGCTCTGTTACAACACAACTGAGTATGAACCCTATTATCATAACAATCCCTTTTAGGGCGCAGAGATTGAAGTTCAAATGTATTAATTTATTTTGTGCACGTGGCTGAAGAACACTAACTCTTGAGTTCATGTCAAGTCAATTACTGATTTCATTGTCACATCAAGATGCCGATTGACATAGAAAATTGGTGTGTAGTTGTGTAGGTGCCCGGGTGTAGTTGTGTGGGTGCCCGGTGCTGTATGTGTGTGTTGGCTGCATGGTGGTATGTAGATGATGAGAGTGTGTTCCAGGCCTCCGCTTGGCTGTGAATAGACAGAGATACAGCTTCTGAATGGCTGTGATTAACTCCATTGTACTCACTCACTCCTCTCACAAGAGGATGAGGGGAGAGTGTGCGGAGAGGGAAGGGATGGAGATTGAGGAGAGCAAGGGACCTGCTTAACGTGAGAATAGGTGCAGGCTGACAAAGCAGGGTGCAACACTGGATAGAAATGCAGAGATATGGAGGGATAAGAGGAGAACAGACGTGGAGGAGAAGAGGGAACAGACAGTGAGACAGACAGACAGATGGTTTAATAGCGGCCTAATTAAAGATGCTAATGAACTGTGTTTAACAACTAATGAGGGGTGGGAGGCTGTCTTCCCTGACAGATGAATGGAGAGGGGGACACACAAGTACACACATACAGTAGATGCACACACACAAACACATATAGTATAGTACACATTAATAAGCCCAATACTCTAGCCCCTGTCATCTTTATTTAATGTCCATATCAAACAGGCTCAGCCAGGTAGCCTCTCTAAATGACCTTATAAATGATAGGATCAGATGATGAACAATACAGTTTGGTCACCCCTCTCTAAAAAAACTAAATTATTAATATATTTGCTGCTTTCAGCTTCTCAAATTATCCTGTTATGTGGTTTGTATAATTTTAAAGTGACTATCACTGGGTTTCGAACAAAATAAAGTCATGGAACATAGGGATCACCTTGGGGTCTGGGAAATTCTGATTGCACTGTTTTCTGACTTTATATAATAGACTAATATATAATCAAGAAAATAAATAGATGAATTGATAGTGAAACTAATTGTTAGTATGCAGTGTAGTCTTTGTGTTTCATTTTCTTCAGTATGTCTCCCTGTGCATGCATGTGTGTTACCATGGGCCTGTGTGTGCAGTATGGAGATGGCAAGAAGCGAAGGAAGCCAAACTACAGCAGTGTGGATCTGTCTGAGGTGGAATGGGAGGATAAGGATGACACGGTGAGACACTTGTACTACGCTCAATCTACACTAAGCATTATCACAGTACCCCTCTCAATAAAATTCTGATGTTTGAGATTTGGTATGTGCTTTGTGCCGCCAGCTGAGAAACGCCATGGTCAACAGGAAGACAGGGACGTTCTCAATGGAGGTGAAGAAGAGTGTTGACAAAGGGGTGAGGAATCCAAAATTCAGAACTCCATAAACACACACAAACAAGCACTTTTCTGATGATCCCAAAAGGTGTGCCAGAGAAAATACTCAGCAGGGAGAATCCACTCTGCCAAGGGGTTGTTACACTTGGCACAGTGATGTACAGGATTGACTTGGGGATTTTGTTTCTGATTTTGTTTGCTATGCATGCACGGGTGTGTGCCTGTATGTCTGTGTGTGTGTGTGAGCTCCTTATCTCCACCAAGCACATGTTGCTGAATACAGGAGAGACAGCAGCCCAATGATTCTCTTTTACTACTTGCCTATCTGAGAGAGAGAGTGAGTGAGAGAGAGAGAGAGAGAGAGAGAGAGAGAGAGAGCGGTATTCAGGTGTGTGTGAACGTGTGTGTGTGCACTTTGCATTTGCATAGCTTAGAGCTTTGCTTAAGAGCATTATACATTAGCCTGATTATTAAGCATTCAATATGTAAATGCATTTCTGCACACACACATACCCACACACCCAAATGTACACATATATGTATATTCACAATCCCTATCAAAATACTCACACACTGCAAAAATACACATCCATCTGCAGAGTAACAGGCTGTGCAACAGAATGCAAACCACACCATGTTTTTCCTGCTCCACTAGATGGAGCCATACTGCAGGGAATCACCTCAGATAAATGCCACCGTACTGTCTACTGTTTACTGTAGCATATAATGCAATGTACTAATCTCTTTTATTTCAGAAACGTGTACTGGTGTTGCATAATGATTACTACTACACAGACATAAAAGGGACTCCTTTCAGGTAAGACATTTCTGTAAGCAGTGAACAATGTTCACTGAAGCATCATTTCCCAGTTTGCACACAAAGAACTGATGAGTTGTCATTTAAAACAATTTTCTTATTTTTAGTCTAGGGGTAGCTCTTTCCAGAGGCCACGGGAAGTATTTCTTCAGAGGGAATGTCACAGTGGAAGAAGGTAGCAAATCCTCCCTTTTCCTTCTCAGCTTTACTCACTTCAAGTCTTTCATTGTCTTTGTGTCTCAGTTTCTTACTCAGCTAACACCTCATTACTCAGCTGCAGTGCTGGAAGTTTTCAGATAATTTACTGAAGAAATAAGTAGCAATATCATATTATACATATTATACCATTCTAGATATATATAATATCAATAACAAATAAAAGTCCTGCTTTCAGTATTTTTTTTTAGGTAAAAATACAAAAGCATTATCAACATAATGTACTTTTTTTGAGCCGTTTTTAGAAAAGACAAATTTGATATAATTTATATTTTGTAGCTCTATAATTTTATTGCAGAATGCTTGATAAATTACTGCAGTCAGCTCTGGCTTCTGATTGCTTAAATGTATAACAAGTTGTCTGCGCTTGTTAGTTAATTTAGTTAAAGCTATGGGCCTGGAGAGCACACTTGTTCTTGATGTGCTTATAGTGCTTAATATATTTTTTTTATTTATTGTGTTACCATGACTATATCAGAAATTTTTTTTCACTAACCTTTGAAACAAAGATCATGGACTACAGAGTTTTTGTTGAAGCACTTGCAACTATACGCTTGGACTCTATAGCTTACTTCAGGAAACAGATGGAGCCACACTAACATTACTGTCAGTATCACAAGTAAAAGTACCCGTGCAAAATGGCCCCTATATTACATGTTTGTTATTACTGCAGCATTTCAGTGTTGTAGCTGTTTGATGTGGAAGTAACATTATCTACTTTATGTGCTTTTGGGTAGTTTAATAATCCATCATATTTTTTTATTAAATCAAATCAAGTTTTTTTATAGAGCACATTTAAAACAACCAGTTTACAAAAGTACTGTAGAAACATTGATATAAACAAAAACAAAAAACATAGCATGGTAACATAACAATACTATCCAGTGGCATACACAAATAAATAAGTAAAAAGAACAGACTACAAGCACAGAAAAGTGAAACATAGAACTTTAAATTTAGCCTTGAAAAAGTCTACAGAGGGCGATCACTTAATTGAAAATGGGAGACTGTTCCAAAGCTTTAGGGCAGTTACTGCAAACACACAATCGCTCTTACCCTTTAGCCTCGCACGAGGGACAGCCAAGAGAAGCTGGTCTGATGATCTGAGAACTCTGGGGTTGGAAAGGGGGCAGAGGAGCTCAGAGATGTGCTGGGGCGCCGGCTGTGTAAAGCTTTAAAAACAAATAAAAGAACCTTAAAATCCGTACTGTGTTTGACAGTGCAGTGACACCAGTACAGGTGTGATGCTGTAAGCTGATCGTATGTATCTAAAATCTCCAAAGTAAATTGTCAGTGTAGCTTTGAAATTCTGTAAAAGTAAAGAAGTAGAAAGTACAATATATAAGTAGTATATCGTTGCCTAACTTTTCTCCCAGTTTTTCCTCTCCCATTTTCTTCCCGTCTCTCTGCTGCTGTTTCTATACCAACAAACACAAACACCCGTCACACACACACACACACCCACACCCACCCACACACACACACACACACATTCAATAATAATGTAGTGATAATGAGTTTGAAAGCCACAATTGGGCAGGAAGTTAAATATTTCTTTAGTGTTTACTTGTGTTGTACTTCTCCATGTCTTGACAGTGCATATGTCTGCCTCTGCCTATGAGTGCCTCTGTGTGTATGTGTATCTATTTTCATGTTCAGCCTCATGCTTGTTAATATTCATGTGGTCGTGGTGTGTGTGTGTCTGTGGGTCCATGTCTGTGTGTTTCTCTAAACATGTCCATCACTCGGAGCCCTCTGAGCATGACTTGGCTCTTCCTGATCTAATCAGACCTGTCACATCCATTCAAAAAACACATTTTTCACCCCTGGTGTGTGTGTTTAAGAGGGTGTGCATTTGAGGTGTATATGCCTACCCCTATTATTATGAGTTCATATTGAGTGCTTTTGCTTATTTAGTTTGAGATGTATAGTTCTTATTTTCTTACAGGACTTCATGACTTGGAGCATCCTGATGTAGCGCTGGCTGATGAATGGTAAGAGTATATTGACACTGCTGTATGTTTCCGTTCCAACATTATCATCCTCATCTCCACCTTATTCAAGTGACATTGTGATTGGACTATATCCTAAATATCCTCCCTAATTATAAAAGACATATAACAAACTTACACATAACAAAGAAATATATAATTGTACTACAATACAACAGTTATATAACAGATTTGGGATATGTAGGGCTTTGACTTGATGGTTTGTGTCACTTTAAGACTTGTGGTCACCAGGATTGGGAACCAACATCTAAACAAATTACATTAAAAGCTTTTCAAACTAATGCTTGTAAATGGGAAAACCTTTTTATTATGTCACATTTTATTCATCATCAATGCCTTGCAGTGCAAAAGTAACCAAAGGAAACTGGATTATTTTATCGAGTTTGAGTTGTTACAGTAAATGTTATCACACCAATGTCCTTATTGTCCATTCTTGTTATATTGCAGGACATACTGCAACATAGATGAGCACCCAGAACACCGCTACCTGTCCCAGATAGAGGCAATCAAACTCTACCTCAGTGGACACGAACCCCACCTACAATGTTAGTTAAACTCATCTACAACCCCCCCCCCCCCAATTCTCCCTCTGCATGTATAATGAAATATTGCTCATGGTTAGTGGCAAGTAAATGTATTGAGGCTGACTTGTGTAAAAAGATATATATTTGCCTTGTTAGGTGACAAGGAGCTGATTCAGGAGGTTCTCTTTGACGCGGTGGTGACTGCCCCTTTGGAGGCCTACTGGACGAGCCTCGTACTCAATAAGTCTGAGTGTGTCACCTGCTCTACCCTTCTTTTTCCATTTTCTTATTGAAAATATTTCTTTAGAGACTAAACACAAACTGAATCATGTAGTCAAAGACCAATTTTACTACCTAAAGTAGTAATGTTGGTAATAATGCTACAGACATTTGCTGCAATTAAATGTTAATAATTGCATGAAATTACTTTGACAGGAAACCAAAAATCTAAAGCTTCTGTCCCGTTTTACTGATGCTGATAGCAAACTTACAGTTGTGCACAAATGCAAGTTACTGTATGTATTTTGTCATACTACACAGGAACTCCGATAAAGGGGTGGAGATAGCCTACCTGGGCACAAGAACAGGGCTGTCCAGAATTAATCTGTTCGTGGTGCCTGACGAGCTTACAAACCAGTAAGTATGTTCACTGTATGTATTTGGTCGATATGTATGTATACATAGATATAAGCTTAGGAGTAAATGTGATGGTGTTGTGTTTTGTGTGTGCATCCCCTGTATCATCGTCACCTCTGTTTCCTGTCTGCTTCAAGAGACTTCCTGACAGCTGAAGACAAAGAGGGGGTGTTCAACGCCGATCACTTTCCCCTGTGGTACAAGAGAGCAGCAGAACAAGTTCCTGGTACCTTTGTCTACTCTCTACCTTTCAACACAGGTTAGTTGTTATTGTCAATTTTCAAAAGATGATGAATTATTTCTCAAAGTAAAATATTTAGGGAAAAATCAGTTATTACCTTTGAATTATTTTTAGTTCTACACAGTAGCCGTTATTAATGTGATGTAATGAAACAGACCGCAAATGTGAATTTGTGAATGTGAATGAAGCGGGCAATAGTTATGAGACACACTTTAAAATAATTCAAAAGAAGCTCTCATTTTGCTAAATGCGCAAATAAAACTGTATACACACTTGTATTAGAAAGACCTTTTTCAACATTCCTCCATCCCCTCTTTTCCTCTTTCACCCATATTTGGTCTTTTACTCTCGCTGTGCATCTCCCCCTTCCTCTCTTATTAATTCTAGGCTGTGTTCTTGTGGACAGGACTGATTGCTGTGGGTGAAATAAGATATGTTAGGAAGAGGTTCAGCCCTTTCCATAGTGACTTGGCCAGAACACACACAAACACACACTCACAAAAAGACACGCGCACACAGGCACTTCACGCATATTCAGTTTAACTATGTCTATAAGAAATGGTTTCTCCTCCAAAGGGAGAATGTGTTCTCATCTGTCCTCTGCCTCAGGCTTTCCATTAGTGCCAGCTAATACAAGTGATCTGAAAACCTCTTATTTACTTGCCGGACTTGCCTTGGATGCACTCTTCCTCTCAGGACTGTGGCAGTTAGCTGTAGCCATGAAATAGTATTCTGTGGTATTTATGTTTGGTGTTTCTCTCTCCAATCACCCTGTGGTCAGTTCAGAACTAATATGAGGAATTATGATATGACTGTGATGTGAACTCTGTGTGTGTTGTGTCCGTGTGTGCTTTTATGTGTGTGGCTCAGGATCAGAAAACAAGAGTGTTGTATTGGCCAGCACTGCCATTCAGCTTCTGGATGAGAGGAAATCACCCATAGCTGCGGGTAAGTGGGGACTCAAGTCTCTCACACACACACACACACACTTTTACAGTACATTGACAGAGGCTGCAATATTCTCTTCCTTACACTGCTATGTTGGCTTTGTTTTCCTGGTCTGCAGTTGTCTAACCCTACTTCTTTTCCTCTTTTTGAGTTGAAACACTCACTGCCTACATATACTATGCTGCTTTTGTTATCCTTGCGCTCGCCCCTGCATTACCCCGTATGCTCAGAAGAAGGCGAGAGTGCAACATAGCACGGACGTTTGCATCCAAGAGTATTTATGTCTAAATATATTAATAGAAGCCAGTTTCATAAACGCCTATTGTGCATCAATTTTTGGCCTCTGTGCGTATTTAAGGCATATTGTGGCCTAGAGGATTTCATTGTGGCCTGCCTCATCTCACATCCTGGTGACTCAGAAGCCCCACAATGGCACGCCCATATAATGCAACTTGGTGCAATCAGCAAGTTGATGGTATGAAGTACGGCCCTTGATCTGTTTGCCATCAACTTGGTTACGGAGGAAAGGAACTGCAGATGAAATGGAAGAAATGGGGAAGGGGGAGGTGGCGATATACTATAGCAGTACTTTTACTGTGGTACTGTACAGTACAGATGATGCTGACAAGTTATATTTTAGTTTGCAAGTTATTAACATTTTGGAATTTGGAAAATAGCAATGAGAATCTTTATTGGTGCTTCTGATGTGTTTCTGGCTCAGTGCTGTTCATTAGGCAGCTACACTTGCAGTAAGGTGCCTCCAACTTACTTTATGTTTATCCTCTGCAGGCCTTTTGGAAATCCTGTTTTCCCACTGTATTTAACATTGATAGCTTTACTAATAACACAGTACAAATGTCTTGAATGTCTTGAAAGTTATTTTTTCTTCAAATACAGTGTACAGTATGTGGAGTATTGCAATCCTTTCCACCGCCCAATATATGCGCCAAGGACCCATGTGGAGCACAGCTTTTGCCTCATATTAAAAACTTATTCTGAGGATTATCTATGTAAGTTTTCCTGTCAACAGATGAGGGGCAGTAATGCCAGTAGAGGAATCACAGAAAAAATATCTGGACAGAGGAAAGAAAAACTGAAGAAAGGGGAAAGTCTTTTGGAAATGCAGTGATAAAATAAGAGAAGAAATAAAAGGGCAGAGAGAGAGAGAAAATTATTTCACGGTGCCTGAATGCGTTGACATGAAAGCAGTGCATTCTGGGTACTCTTGGCCTGGGGGAAACCACTGGAGCAGAAGGACAGAGATGGGAAAGTCTGTGCAGTGCCACAGCACACATGCACACAGAGTATGCATCAGATTTCTAGCAGAGCGGTTCACAAGCAGCCCACAGTTTACACCAGCCCACAGTATTATTTGACCCTGTTGACTTGATAACTATTGTTATAAGATAGTATCACTCTCTCGAATCGTGTTTAGCAGCAGTCCCAATGAGTAATCAGTAACAAGGTTTCATGTATACCCTATTGTAACATTGGATACTGATATACAGTAATGACGATCATGCTTGTCAGATCGGGGGATGTCTATAAGGATGATTTTATATAAGAGAGTCAGATGGGAGAATAGATGTAGGCTAGAATGCAAATTTAGTGTGGGCCGGTTAGGTCCAGTTTTCACTGCCCTGCGCTCCACTGAGCTGTAGACTTGTGAATACGCTAATACACTAACTTAACAGGACAGGCTGATGACATCACACACCATTGGCCCTGCAGACATCGCTTGAGTCACAATGTTACTTTGTGCGTACATACACACATGTGTATGCAAGCGTGTCTGTTTGTGTGTGTGTGTGTGTGTGTGTGTGTGTGTCAGTGTTTGTGGTCACATCCTGAGCCAATATACAGACCCATAAAGCTCAATTCAGGCGTTAAGACCAAAGGCATCGGTGTACATTCATGTGCCTCCACATTACACTGAGTAAGTCAAAAATCACTGCTGATGGCAAATTATTGATAGACTGATAATAATAATGGAAGCTTGTAATGAACGCAGAAAGATACATTTTTAATATAACCTAAAAACATTGCCTAAATATTCTCTCTGTGATATTTTACATAAATTAAAATTATGAGACAGAAATCAGATTTACCAATCTCCTGATATGTGTTATATATGTTAAATGTTGTAGTTTAGAATTCGCTTGTAATTGTTCCATTGAACTTCATTAGAAAAAAGGAAGGTTGGGCAATATCCTTAAGGTAAATGTCATAGATACAAACATATATCCAAATTTATCTCACAAGTAACAAAGAACAAAAGTAATATCACGTATAATACACAATATTGTCATAGAAATATGTGTGTGTTTCACCGTTTTCTCAGATCAGTCAGGTTATTTGTCATAACTTTTTCAGTTAATTAACTAAGTTGAAAAACACCCATGCAATGGCTACTAATTTCAAGATTATACCATAACACTTTAAATGAGGGGTATTTTATTGTTTTTTTGAGAAACTTTCTGTGACATTTTTTTTTCTGTATGGCTACAGAAAATGTGACTTGGTGTCCCGAGTGCTGAGTTAAGTTATTATTTTGTTCTGATTTTTAAAATCATATCACCGTGGGACAATGTCTTGTGTACTGTAAATGGTACTATTTACTTACATAACATATGGTAAAACAAAAAGAAGTACACTTAATTAGTAGAGTTAACTCCAAAGTTGACTTATCTTTTTCCAAAATACCCCTCTTTTAAAGATACCTTTTCCATTTCAGGATGAATGCCTTCTCAAATGAGTTGCCAGTATACATATGTACAGCAATCAGGTAAAATGTTTCCTTTTATTTAATATAATACATACTGAAGGACATGACTTCCATTATGTGATCAGCGTTAACTCACAAACGAGACTCAGCTGATCTCAAAAACTGTAGATCTAAAAGTTTGTGTGTGGGGGTGGGGACTGTGTGCAGCAGGATGATAATTGAGATTTATGAACCCGTAAAGTCATAGAAAAACAACAAGACTGAGTCCAGGTTTTGTTGTTGTTTTCATTTTAGTTTGTTACATTATTGCTTCAACGAATTTCCCATTTTCACTTCAGTTCTCAGAAAAATATCTTGTAAGAAAACGTATTTCCTCCCAAAGACGATATCACGTTATTAGGCACAAACTCTCTATGAATATGTGCATACAGTATACATCTCCACACACACACACACACACATACACACATACTCAAGCACAATTGATACACTGACACAAACACTCATTCTTCTTCTCATACTCTCACGTCAATGATACAAACAACTTACAACAGAATTTAACTGACAGCAGCTGCCTACTATGAGTTTTCAAAGTAACCTCTAAATCAGACTTGATATTATGAACAAAAAACAAAAGACAACCAAACCCTGAAATCCATTTTGTAAATACCAGAGCTTTACTACAGTATTATACCTACAAATACACAATTATAAATATATAGCAATTTATTCACATCTGTGATATGCATTTTCTCAGTGGAATTGATTCCTTTTGGATTCTTTGGCCTGTCCCTCGAACCCGCATACAGTAAAATATACTCTTCTCATCAGTGCATAGTCAAATACCTGGAATTTAGCTACCCAAGTCTCAGAAAGGAGGTGAACGTACTCACGCGCGCACATAAAGAATCTCACTCTCTTTTTCTCACCAATACACATGCACTAACACGCACATTGCATCCAGAGACGATTAGGTTAAAGGGTTGAGGCCCAGGTTTCAAATCCAGGGTTCATGTTATCGTCGCCTAGGCGATAGCATTCTCCAGTGGTTCCTTCTCATCAGCTGTAGCATGATCTGCCCCCTGCGCTGCCGCTGCCAACTCCTCGTTCTTCTTTAGCTCTCGCTGATATTTGGCCATGATAGCAGCGTAGGCGCAGCCATACACCGCTGCAGCCAGCATCATCAGACACACGATCCCACACACTACGCCGGTGATGATCACTGTGGCAATTGCGTGGCGCAAGTTGACGGGCCGCTGCCTCTGCTTAGGTTCACACTCTGGCAGACTCCCTCCTCCCCCTCCTCCTCCTCCTCCTCCTCCTCCTACCCCGCCACCAAAACCCTCCCCCATTGCCATGGGGACGTGGAGAGCGTGGCTAGAGGGATGAGCGTGGTTGCCATGGGTGTGGCCTCGCAGTAGCCTCTCAGACTCCAGGTGGTGTATGTTAGCAAACAGGTAATGGTAGCTTGTGGTCATGCAGGCGTGGAAGAGCTGATAAGGGACTTTCTGCAGGTCTCTATCCTTCATTTCTTCTGGCTGGGAGCAAAGCACATCATCCAGCACTCCACCTTGGGATCAGAGTCAAATAGTTAGATCAGAGAGGGATGGTCAAAGACAGAATGAGGGGCGGGGAAGGAATAAGGAGGCATGCATCAGTCAGTTGGTGTTTATTATAAGCACATTTCCTGCTGTTAATTGCCCATCTCCATTTTGGCAGGAGACAACAATCATAATCATCATAGCTCACTCTGAACCAGCCCACTACTTAAGAAATGTATTAATTTAAGGTGCAATGGCTCACTTTAACAGGCTGTATTAGCAAGTGTGATGTGATTAACAGCTCGATCACTTGAGCCAAATGAATCAAGTCTGTTGGAGAAAGCGTTGAGTTAGGACTTCATCAGCTGCCCTCTGTTTGTGCCGTAAATCTCTTTATTATTCATCTCTCTCTGTATTCATGTCGAGCATACTCTGTCACGTGCTCCCTTTCTGCCTGCCTGATTAACCACCAGCTTTCTATTAAGCACACATCAATGTATCTGGGTCCATTGTTCTGTTTTGCAGTAATTAGAATTTTCAGCCTTTAAGACGAAAGCTGTGTCAGGCTAACATAGGCAAGTAGGCGGGCCGGCCAACTCCAAGCGAGCCTAGCTTTCAGTGTACAGTGGTTATTTTGTTATCTAATGCATGCTGGGGTTGGTCTAGCATTGAAAATAATGTAGTTGGCAGTTTAACTCTTAATCACCCATGTATACTCTTTATCTCTGGCTGTAGAGTTCTCCACCATAGTTACTGTATGAGGGCTGCTGCACGGTAACACTACAACATTATTCAGGCGATTCCTAGTGTTGCATGGCACTTCTTGCTATGCTTTAAGGTCAGGCAATGTCAGTGAATCAACACAATCGTCACAATAAGACTCTTCTGTAAATGTTGTATATCATCACTATAACTATTATCCAATCAGGTCTGACATGCATGTGGTAATAATAGTATAAAAGCCAAAACAACTTATATTCATTCCACGGCTACACACCAAACAACATGAGATACACACATACTCATTCCACCATCTTTAATAACTGGACAGACCTTTTAGCCTGGTCTTAACTCCACTGTGTCAATCTCTCCAAGGGCAAAATATATAAACATGTTATCCATTTGAGGTCAGTCAATCTATTTTAATCCCTAAAAGAGGCTCTCCTCTTATTGTGTAAACTGGACATTTTAATATAGAGTCCAGCCATTTCTACTATTGTAATTTTAGGATACTTGCTTGTGTTAAAGATCAGTATTACCATAATGTAATATTACCATAAATGAATACCGTGCCCAGCAGTAAAGACATTGAGATGGATGAATGTTGGAAAATGTTAGACATTCCCCAGCTATTGCCCTGAGCTACTACTGGTCTAACCTTTGAAGAGGTAGGTCTCCAGCCAGAGTTTGAGGCCTATAAGCTGGCAGTCACACCTCCAGGGGTTGCCTCGTAGTGTGAGGCTGTCCAGGCGGGTCAGGGCCTCCAATAAGGAGCGGTCCAACCGTGTTAGTTTGTTGTGTGCTAGCCCCAGATGGCTAAGGTTCCTCAAACTGTCCCCCAGGGCTCCAGGCAAGCCCCACAGGCTAGAGGAAGGGATATGGCAAGAAACGAGATAAGATACAGTGAGTTATGTGGGATCAAGTTTACAGTGTGTATTGTTCGACATGGGACAAATAACAAGTGTGATCTGTTCCAGTTTTGCTGCTTAACCTGTTGTGTGAGAGGTCAAGGTGTGAAAGCGAACGGATAGGTCCAAGCAACCGCTTGTCAAGCTCTCTCAGGCTGTTGTAGGCCAGGCTGAGGCGCTGTAGAGTTCTGAGACCCAGCAGAGCAGTTGGGGAAACAGATGTTATGGAGTTATTAGATAGATCGAGAATGCGGACAAGGGGTATCTCTCGGAATGCCATTGATCCCAGCCCCCTGATACGGTTATCTTGGAGATACAGTTCTTGGGTGTCTGGATGCAGTCGTCGGGGGATGTCATATAGGCCTCGACCCCGGCAGTCTACTACTTTGGTGTTGCTGTTGCAGCTACACTCCTTTGGACAGGCGTGTGACAAAGACAGGAGGGAGAGGAGGGCACACACCAGTACCACTGTAGAGACAGGGGGACACAATATTGGATTACATATCTAAAAGTATGCATGTGTATTTGCAGCTACAGTAAATATGGAAACTACAGCTACATACATGTTTTGAAAATGTAAAGATTTGATTTCAAGCTTGACACTTTGGTTTTGCATAAATGTATTCTATCTACGTATAAATACATTTGAAAATGAAGACAGAATAATGCAGTTCACTTTTGTTTTGCTCAGATAGTGTTGTTTTTACTAATAAACAAGAAAGTAAACTTATTACTAATAAGTCAACTCCCACCACCCACCCTCCCTTAGACAGTGGCCCTTAGTGACTTCACCAAAGCTTCATAACCCTTCACCCACACTCCACCCACACACAAATCCATACACAGCAGATATTGGGTGTCTGATTCACTTTGAGATGACTTAACATGTCCATTTCTTGTGGAACATTACACCAGTATTTATAGCACTGGCTGGACTAGCTAGAGGCTTGATGAAATGAATCTCAGACCCAAGCCTGGGCATGTAGCTATGTAGACAAGTTACACTCATAGATCCTGAAGAGATAGATTAGTTGCAACATATTTATCTCCATTTGCACATCAGCTAAAATGTTCTTATGAGCAGTTCAGCTGCCATTTTCTTACCTGGGAATGTTTAATGTTTTCTCAAATGGGAACCATCTAATTGTCTCGTATATCAGACAGCACATCCCACTAGAATCGCTGCCTGAATTGTAATGATGATGATTGTGATGAGGCAGCTGTGAGTCACATATCACTGAAACTTATTTCCCGGAATCATGTTAGGAAACACTGTGTAGCTATTAACTGTAATAATCAAACAATCATTGAGGAATGTTGATTTGAATGGGACAGCACTCTAATCTAAACTCTAATTGTTTAAATTCTCTGTTCACACGACACTTAACTCTCACAACTGCTATTTAGCATTCAGCTGTCAACCAGCAGTATGACTTGGAAAACACTAGAGCCTTTGTCCCTATTCTTTGAATAAATACTATTGTAACATAGTCTACTAATTCAAGTGACAGTGTCCCATTTACAGGCATGTAATCATAATTTTTGTCTTTGCCTGGCTGTTGGCCCTCTTGGAGTGTATTGTGATTTACAGGTTTCGAAATATCCAGGAGCAGGTGCCCCCAGGTCTAATCTCAGGTGTTCGTTTGGTACAGTGGCAGTGATGCTGTTATGATATTATGTTGCTTGCTTCAACAAAAACCATCAGAACATGGCTGGGTTGAGATTTAACACGCTGTAGTGCAAATCCCTCTGTTAATTGCCTCTTTGTTTGTGAAATGTGTGTTAGTGATGGTGTGTATGCAAGAATGCATTCAGTCACGTGTGCTTACACATGTGTGCACTTACTTATAAACAAACTCATATACATACAGTGCATAAATGGACACATATAAACAGCATCAGCTCAGTGGAGCATTGTAACAGCAGCTCTGGAATGAGGTCAACACAGGAGAATGGCTTTTTGCTCTGATGTGTCCCTCCAGCCCAAAGTACACACAAAGAAGCTTGTAATGACATGCACACACAACCCACAGCAAGTACCACTTTAAATCAGCTTAGTAGCAATGTAAATAACTATTTGCGACAGGAAACACACAGAGGCAATGCTAATGTTCAGCCATGAACATAAAAGTGTGAGTGGAATGCTGCCATGTGTGTTAACTGTTTTATTCAGGAAGTGTTATAAGCATGGTGCAGCCCATGGTTTATTATCACACAGTTATACAACAGTTTACACAACATACTAGTCTGAGTAGCTGATAGCAGCCCACCAGGCCATGCACGTATACAAATGCACACACATACAGTCACAAATGCATTCATGTTGATATTCTTCTCAGTGATGGAGCTCCTACCTCTCATATCTGCCAGTCGTCCTTGGGCCGCTTGTGTTCGATCTTCTTTTAGCTCCCTTTTTGGATTCTAGTGACTGTCATTGGTTGATGATCCATTAGCCGTCAGTGGGGTTGATATTAGCTGTGCTGACTCTCATCTGCGTTGGCTGATATGGTCAATAGGTAGGAATTAGAGAGGCTGTGATCAGCAGCAGACACCGGTGTTGCCCTCAGGATCCCAAACACTGCCAGCATGGGCATGAAACCCCATCAAAGCGGGCAGATGAGAGCACAGAGCTTACTGCCAGCCAGTCTGGGAATCACTGGAGTTAGGAAGCTCTGCATCTCTCTCTCTCTCTCTCTCTCTCTCGCTCTCTCTCTCTCTCTCTCTCTCTCTCTCTCTCTCTCTCTCTTGCTCTCTCTCTCTCGCTCTTTGTAGCTCTCTTAATGTCTCTCAACCTCTCTTTCTGTCTCTTTTATTTTTCTTCATGCTGCTTTTCTGCCTTTGTTTCTTTTTCTTTTTTTCTCTTGCTTGATTTTATTTTATTTCTGCTCCTCTGTTGAATCCAAATCAACACTCTGACCTGTGTGTGTGTGTGTCTCTCTCTCACTCTCTCTCTCTCTCTCTCTCTCTCTTTCTGTTTTGCTCGCTCACTTTCCCTGTCCCCAGTTGTATTGGTGAGTGTGACGGTGTGTCATCTCCCAGCGGACAGCTGTGCCTCTTAAATCACAGCATACACGCGTATGCTGACATTCACATTGCCTCCTATTGGTCTGGCAAGAGTTGAACAAGACAAAATTAGATCTGGATTGCGTTGTGTCTACAAAACTCACTGTCCACAAAAGCACTTGAACACACAGTGAACACACAGTGAACACACATTGAACGCAGTCGGAGGATGCCCGTTGCTGTGGCATGCTCTGTTGATATTCTGCATGAGCCGTGGGCAGAAGGGCTGGCAGAACACACCCCCAGCACAGCAACACAGAACGCACGAATGCACACATACACATGCACACAGCAGGATATTAAGCTGTTGCGGTAAATTTACATGGATATTTTTTTGTATGTAAATGGATTGACTGTTAAGCTTATATGAGCTCATGGGTCGCTTGAAGGAGAAGCAAAAAATTGACAAAGGAGGAGGCAGGAAGAGATTAATGATCAAATCATTTTTAACGATGAATATGATTAAGCTTACAAGCCGACCTTGTCTTGTTGTACCCTGCCTTCAATTTGCCATCCTGTCCATCCATATTTATATTGTTTCTTCTGCTGAAGGGCATGACAATTATTTTATATAATTATATAAAAATATATTTTTTATCTAATTAATTTATTGTTGTAATTGTGTAAAGATATCAGTCATAAGCAATTAATGCACACAAGAAGATGGTTTAACAAACATAAATGCATGTACAGGGGCATGCACCTGCGCACACTTGCATCCACACTCACATGCACACTTGAGTGGTCATGTACACCTACATAGGCAAATTCATCTGCAAATATGTGATGACACCTTTGAATTTGCTAAAAGCCCATATGGTTGATGTGTACCGACAGTATGTTGTGTTTGTGCTGAAACGTCTAAAATGTTAAGCATCAAGTTACAAAAAAAGAGAAAGAAATAAAATGCCTCACTATACCTCCTCAGACCAGATTGTCATATATTATCACTGCGTGCCTCTCCTGTGACGCTTTTAACGCATGTGGCCATAAGGCCTTAAGGGCGAACTACAAAGATGGTTTGCGTGATTTGCATATGATCTTTTCTGTTATATCTTATGGCTCATTCGGAAAGCTGTTTGAGATTTGGCCGATGCAGATAGATTTTTTTTCTTGTGTTTTTTAACTTTAAAGCAACATACTGCCTGATTATTTTTAAAATCATTTGAATCTTTTATCTGGATTGTCTCAATTCTGTCTCAACAAGAACGCACAGGAAGGAGAGCTCAATGTAGCCTAAGTCTTATAGACTGCTGGCATCTTTAACAACAGCCTCCTGTTCTGCTCATCCTCTGAATGTTGCTCAACATCTTGACATGATCCGTCCCTGCGCTGTGTAGCTGCCGTGGAATGCACCACTAAATTTGCAAATCACTACATCTCTCAGACCACTCTGTGTGTTTCTGACATTCGTATGTGAGTTTATGCTTGTCCTAGAGGTGTTTTCGCTGTCACTGGGACGTGAATTGATGCATACACAGTCAAAGAGAAAGAACATGCACACACTACACACTTGCACGTGCACATTCATACACACGCTCAGATGCACCGTTACACTGATGGATGTATACGTTTGTACAATCCTTATTAGAATCCCAAATGTCTGTAAGATTTAAACCGGCTGTTATCTCTCCCTGCCTGGGATTGTGATGATAGGAGATTGGTGATGGGGTGGATTTGGAGTGGATTTAACGTCTCTTCATCTTTGGACTCATAAACCCAGCTCAGGGCATAAATAGCCCCAAGTTCTTAAATCATACCTAGGGAAATTAAATGTTCCCCCATAGTACAGAAAATTCCTGAGCATTAGGGAGACAGATTTGGCCTTTTGTCTTTTTGGTCTGAGCCGACTTCCAGGTAGTAGCCAACATCAGTGCACTTTTAACTTCTAATACAATTTTACAAACCACTGCTCATATGTGGTACTGCTCATATTGGATTATGTTTCTATTAATTACGTCCCTTGCTGAACAATTGTGCCATCCTATTTATGTAACTAAATTCAAAATATAGTTTTATTCATTTTACAATTTAATATAAATCTGACTATTGTATTTTTCAGATGAGTTGTGTTTTTAAATCTAAGATCATCAAATTATTTGAAGGTTTCATGTTTTAGAATTAATTTAATTTTTTGTCCGATAGCTTTATTTGACTTCCTTATCTTTTTCCCCTCTCTTTCCTTTGTTTTTACAGCTTTTTTAAAGTAGATGATCCTGTATCTTTTATTGGCTTAATGATCTTGGTTCTCCCTGGTTTTACACCATGTGTATTTCCATTGCTGTTGCCCAGCATCTTAAATTAGCCTCTCCTCCTGGGTTTTCCATGTGGGTGTAGAAATGGTGGGCTGCTGAAAGGATCTGGCAAGCTTATGACGGGATAATCTGCACCTGTTCCTCTGGGCTAGGGCTAAAAGAGGCCACAGCAGCACCCCACTGCACTTAAACAATCATGCCAAAGCACAATCACACTAAAAGAAGTGCAAACCAGTGAAATATTTGTCACTGACATCTAGTAAAGCTTTTGGGTATTTTGTTTGTTTTTAAGCTACAGCCTAAAGCTTTGAGTGAGGTTTTAATTTTATTTGGTTCCCATCAACATGCACACTTTACTGTATCTCTCACAGTAACTCAGTAACTGTGTTTCTCTATGTGCAATATCATACAAACAACACAGACACAAAATGTGCCTTTACTGAAACACTGCATTAGACTGTAAAACATTGTCAGTTTACATTTAATGCGACCACTACTTCTGTTGTAGGATATTTACTACTGCTAATGACCTACATTATAGTAATACTAATACTTCTCTATACTAATTATAAAATACAGTTTATTTTAAATTTTATAAGATGAAATCAACATTTGTGCAATATAAGAATAATTATTGTTAAATTATACATTAATAATGGACAAGCTGTATTATATTGATTATATGACAACACTGACTCCAGTAATAAAGATGGCTTGATGCCATCCGATCAAATCTTTCCTCTTTAATAACTACCAATTAATAAATAAGTTATTCAAATGCACTTCAAGATATCTAAAAAAATGATGCATAAATTGTCAAATACCACCCCCCAAATACCACAAATGACTAAAATCCATTATTTACAAATTCCATTTTATCATTGCCCCTCTAATCATAGGCCTATATCAACTAAATACAGTAAAAGTCAACAAATGTCTACATTGCCCAATCAATATATCTGTCTTATTGTAGTTTAATGTGTTAAATCCATCCAAATGCCACATTCTCTTCCATTTAGTTTACTACCTGCAGCTGCTCTGCTTTTGGATGAAGCTCTAGATTTTGCTCCTGGAAAGAGTTACAGACCCCAAAGCATGGCAAACCCCCACTGAGAGAAAGCCACGGTCCTCTGAGTCTTAGTAGCAGGGGGTAGAGGGAGAGGAGGACGAGGAGGAGAGGAGGAAAGTTAAGCCTGTGGTGAATGTGTCAATCTTTCCTCAGTCAACTCTGAAAAAGCTGACACATTTAATGTCAGCGACTGTTTTTTTCCAGGCAAGGAATTCTGGTCAGATCTGTGCATTTAGGGACCTGCTGAGATGAGGCTTGTGGGAGTGAGAGCAGCTCTGTATACCAACTCTGGAAATGCCTGTCGGGATAACAACAGGGAGGCAGACTGAGGAATGGGATGGATTTCATGTGGGCACAGAGAAAGAGGTCTGGTTTAGAATCGTGTGAAACTGCATTTTGAGTGTGGTTAGCAGCATCTGTGAACATGTGTGCAGAAAGTACAGTGTGACGTTCACACACACACTCGCCCTTCCAGAAAAATAAGCAGACGTATGTATGATGCAGGGTATAATTGTCCCTTTTTGTCCAGCAGGGATTTGCTGCAATGGAAGTTTATATGTTTCTTTCCCTCGGTTGGGGTTGATGAAAGATTCACTTAGACTCTGTGTGTATATAAATAATCTCTCTCTTGCTTGTAGGATGACTTCTATTGTGATAAAGATCACAGCGCACTCGCACTTCAACACGCGGAACACACACATGTCCCGTTGCTACGTCTCAGTGACTGTGTTGTCCCTCTTTCAGCTGTGGGCATCCAGATGAAACTGGAGTTCTTTCAGAAGAAATTCTGGACAGCTAGCAGACAGGTACACACGCACAAATACACATCCCGCATGTAAAAAGTAAAGTAAGATTTTTTTTTTTTTTTTCTTTGTTTTTACTCTTAGCTGCTCAGTTATGAATGTGTGGCACACTTATTTGCTTTTTCATAAAGTGTCTTTTGTTTTATATTTTTGTACTTGAACAATAAGAATAATTAGAATATTTATAACATGTCCCTACATGTTATAAATATTGAATGACTCAAGGAACAAAGGAAATCTTTTGGTAGAATTTTTAACATGTAAAGGTCATCGGTCTGTTTCATTCAATTTATTTATTTGAAAATGATTTTGGAAGACAGTAAAGGTTTCGAGCTGACAAAAGGAAATTATGTTTTCGACTAAACAGCCTAAAGATTTAATGTAACACCCCCATACAGTATGCAGATCATTTTTTTTTTATATCTTACAGTGTGCGGCATTAGATGGGAAATGCTCCATAAGCTGTGATGATGAGGTCAGTCAGCCTTCCTTTTTTCTCAGCCATCCATGATATTGTCACTTTTGCTTCTTACAAATGCTTTAACACTTTGTTTTTCTATTTAACAGAACATTAACTGCTACCTCATTGACAACAACGGCTTCATTCTGGTAGCAGAGGACTATACTTTGGTAAGACATCAACATACAAAGAGACACACATAGAGCCAAAGCGAGATCAATGATAAAGATTGCCAATAGTCTGATTTAAAGTAGTCATAGTTCGAATAAACCCATTTATATTTTGTTCAGGCAGAAATTACCTCTAAAGTTTGTTTTCCTATTATACAATGTTTATCCTGCATCTCATGCATGTTGTTGTTTAGATTGCTCTCAAGGAGACATGGTGCTGCCCTAGCATATACCCTCTGCTTAGCTGTCACCAGACATGTTGTCACTCTGGCTTTGGCTCATCTAGAAGCCAGTCCGCTGGCTGTCACTGCCCTTCCCTTTCTCTGCATGTTCTTTTCACGTGTCTCTCACTTGCTGCCTCCCATCCTTTATTTGATATTAATTTGGAGGTGACAGAGCATTTGGGGTTCCACTTGTCAAGTTGTTTCATCTCACTGTTGCTATGTAGTGAAAATGTCATCGACTAACAAGGTAACATTAATGCAATCCGGCCAAATGTTGTGTTTAATGTGTGAGGGGTCTTGAGCAGGACTGTCTGGTTGAACAGGAGGATCTTACAGGCTATGTCATTTCACGCAATTTCATGCGTTTTTTTCCCGTTTCTAGTAGAAAGTTTCAGGGGTGATGTGTAGCTGAGGTGAGATTCTCTGCCTTCCAAGTGTCAAGAAAATTAGGATGTGGAGGGATGGGGGGTGTAATTCACCCTCCCAGCCCTGTGTCTGATATGGCTAATAGATGTTAGTGGTTTGATACCTTTGTCCCTGTGGCGTCACCTGGCTTGGTGCAGTTTGGACGAGGTCACAGAACCTGCAGTGGAGAATGGCACAGAGTCCTTGATCAGCTAAATCCTAAGAGGAAATGGTTGTTCTTTTTACAGACTCATCAGAAACTGTTTCCCATGTGTTTGAGCAATGTTACCAGGCTTTGCATGCAAACTGTATTGACATGCTTTGGGAAGTTCTGTCCCTAAAAAGGCAATAAGTCTGTTTGCATCATTTTTGTCTTTGGCCATGGCCACTTGGTCATTTGGCGGAGCAGATGGAAAGACCACACAGACCATTAAGCAATGCTAAAAAGGATGGTGTCTGCATGCTTTAGGGTTTGGCAATTTTTGTCATCCAACGTGATCTGGACTTTGCAAGTGTCAACTTTTGTACCTATAAGAGCTTCTAGCATTATAAACACATATTTTTAAGGGTACGTTAGTTTTACAATTATATTTTGTTATGACTTGTTCTATTAAATAAAATAAAATCTCCTTCCTTTCTTTCTCAGACAGGGAAATTTTTTGGAGAAGCAGAGGGAGCTGTAATGAGTAAGCTTCTGCAAATGGGCTCTTTCAAGAGGTAAGTATTTCAAACTGAACGTGTGTGGGTATATGAGTGTGCACTCATTTGTGCCAGCACAAGTGTATGTATGAGTGTGTGTGTGTACGCATGTGTGTTAATGTATGTGCATAATATCAGGCAGGCCACAGAATGAGAGCATGTCTCCCTTGCGCTGACAGCTCTTAACTTGGCCAATCGTGCTGAGCTATTCAGTGCTGAACTCCGACCCCTCGCTCAGCGCAGTTCTCCGTGAGGGGATTACAGCAAATCTTTTCCTGAAACGAAGGAATTAGAAGAAACTTGAAGTCACACACACACACACACACACACACATACAAATGTAGTAACATTCACGCATATACTGCTTATTGTAGAGCTGTGTCTCCTGGAAAACGCCACGAGCAGTGGGTGGTGACTTTCTGCAATTAATTTGGAAGTTTAACCCGAAAGGATAACTTTCCCAGTATTAGAGAACAGAAATGCGGAGAAACAGACGCATAGTGTAGTTTGACTGTGGAGTCAAACTGGTATGGTCTAACATTTGTGGAAACTTTAGAGAACTTCGTTGCACGGTAAAAAGTATACTTAGATTGCACAGAAGCTTACAACCACATTTCCAACACTGCACCAGGACCATACCCAGCATTCAGGACGTGGGTGAGGAGATTTTAGCCATGCTGTCTCAGTGCATAAAAATCATGGGTGACAAATCATCGCACAAGTAGACAACCACGCCTGTTTATCATAGGGATGAACCTCAAAAGCTGACAGCAAACGATTTACAGTCCCACTCATAGAAACAAAGAGGCCTACAAGTGCTTTCACTGAATCTTTAATGTCGGGTAATGAGGGATTGTTTAAAATTAAGGATGACGTATGATGAATGAATAATACGACTTGTGTCGTAACATATTAACATGATGAGTAATAGACCTTATACTGTAGATCTTAACACTAATGAATCCAGTACGATCCGTCTTAACCCAGTGCCATCTGTAGAGAATTAATGTGAAAAGTTGCAGCACAGTTTTTGTCATGATTAAAAAACATGAAAGACGTTTTCAAGTGGACCACTTAAAGTTGACACAAGCTGCCAGCTTGGATTTATCAAGTCTGTAGACAAATAATTTTGACTTACCTTTGGATTGTCCATCTTTTCAAACAAGCAATAGAAAGGGAAACCAATAAAACAGTTGAAAGTTATGCTATGCTCCATGCAATAAATTAAGGGCATGCTCAACCACACCCACATACAGATACAGTAATCACACACATGCAGAGACGCACTTATACTCATACAGACATATTACATTGGTCGAAGTTTGCTGCTAACACCATTATGTGGCCTGGCTTAGCACTAATTGGTTCCTGGCGGTGTGTTGGGAGCTGTGTGTCACCGGTATTGTGACTGAGGTTTGAACATCGCCCAGGGCTGCGGATAGACCGGGCCCACTCAGACATCATACACATGCTCGCACACACATTCACACATACTGTCAAGTATATAGGAACTTGTCCACAGGCTGTGAGGAAGAGTGTCCAGTGTGTATGTGTGTGTGCGTGTATGTGTGTGTTAGGAATCCCTTCAATAACCTCTCCCAGACAGACCCAGACCTCACACCCTCAGGGTTTACTAAACCCTTAAATCCTCTGATATCCCCCCAATATCCCCAAATCATCTACACACACACCCACCTTCCTACATCACTTTGAGGAACCTCTCGGGAAGCTCTCGGCTTTCAGTTGCTTTCCTTTTCCCATTCTTGCCACATCCATCCAATGTATTATCCAAAGGTAAAGAGGCAGTTATAGCAGAGGTGCTTCCTGCTCCCACACAGCAGTCCAGAAGGCCCCACAGGCATGTAATAGTAGAGAAATTGTGTGAATCAAGACCTATATCACCTTATCCCGGCTATATCTTCCTGACACATGCATTACATAAGAAAAGTAAAACATTCTATCTATCTTTACCTCACTTTATCTTTATTTGTGATTTCACTGTCTCACTCTCTGCCCTCTCTTTTCTATCTTTATCTTTACTCAGGGTCACTCTGTATGACTACCAGGCTCTATGTTGGGTTTATTCAGAGAGTAGTGACAGTGGACACACACTGTTGGATGTGAGTACTGCATGTTTGCATTCGCAAAGTTGGGACTATGTATTATGTGTTTTTACTGTCTGATCAATATTTTCTTTCTCTTTTTATTTCTTTAGCCTTACTTTGCTTTCTTCTCAGCCATGAAGTGGATCCTGACTGAGCTTGTCATGTAAGACTCCTGTGTATGTGAGAGTGTCTTTTGTCTGTTGGTAATATCACATGCGCGCTACATACATGTGCTTTTGAGGACTCTTATGGTGGCCTCTCCTGTCAGATGAGGTTAACTGTGTGTTTGTGACTATACATCAACTGTATGTTTGTTTACGAGTGCCTCCACTTGTACGTCTACGTGATCATCAGTGATCATGAGCAGTAATGGCTACCTGATGTTTCCTGTAGCGAGGATATTCCTGTGATGCCATGTTGTGGTTGCAGAGTCCTCCTGGGTGGTCTGTTGTCGCCACAGTGAATCATGGGAGGATTGAGTTGTCAGTGCTAATTTTACAGCCTTTCACAGTGCAGTCTTTGAAATATTTGTGATCTTTTGATTCATCTCCTTTCATTATCAATCGATGTTTTACTTGAACTTTATCAAGTTAAAATATAAATAATAAAATTTTGTGTGAGGGAGTGAAGTTATCTAATGTATGTAAAAGTTATAAAGGTTCAAAACTTTCAAAGTTCTAAACAGCCATCACATCAAATACATATCACATGTAATACAACTCACAAAAATAAAGCACATATTATACAATAGTTGATAGTATAGTAAGCCTTAAAAACCTTGACATCAGTTGGGCACATATTAAATTTGCATACAAGCGTGTTCTACAACATAATCTGTTATTAGGAAATGCAACTGCACTATCCTCTTTTCAATTATTTTTTGTTATATTACATCTTTTTTTTATTACATGAATTTTCTACTTAAATTTTTCAAGTTTAGGATCATATTGAGCAATTCAATAGCTGTATAAGGTCAGAACAGAAGGGAGAAAATATAACCAAATCATCTGTATACAAAAAAATATTAATTTCAATATTAACAAAATACAGACAGTTTTACAATCATTTTACTGCTTTGGACAAGTCATCCAAAACTGAAGTTAAAAAAGAAATTGCAATAATTTACCACTTTACTCACATGAAAAAAAGTCAGTTCAGCAGCAACCAGCATGGTCTGTTAGGCATGCCAATAATTTAAAATTCTCTGTAGATTTTTGACAAACACATTGATTTGTTTGAAAGACTTTGAGGCAATTAGGAAGCATATAAACATTTTGGAATTACAGCTAGGATAACTGGCAATGAGCAAAGATTCATATCTGTCCCATGGTTGCTTTCAGAAAATGGTTGGAATGCAGTAGAGAGTGTTACAGTATATATTATATAAGTATGTGTTGGAGTGTATTGTTATGGCCGATTCTTTCTCCATATTTAGATTCCTGGTCGAGTTTAACTTGTACAGCTGGTGGTACTCTGACCTCACAGCTAAAGGTAAGAACGCACTTTTGGTGATATGCTTGTTCTCTCTCTCTGTCTAAAGCAAACTCACACACGCACACACTTATATAAAAGTATACAGCATATATTGTAACTGTAATAATAGTTTACATACAAACAACACTTTATAATATGCACTGTTATACCTGTTCAAATGGCTCATCATATTTTATATTGAATGTCGTATACACAATGGTCATATTTGATGCACAAAGTGATAAATAATTCTGATCCTCAAGTAATTATCTCTGGTCAATTATTATGATAAATATAGAAAAAGTCAGGATTGCAAATTGTTCTCATTTACACTGGTATGTATTTTTAATGTTTATCTTTTACATATATTGTTTTCCACAACTGAAAAACTGATTTATTTGCTGATCATGTCAAATGGCTCTGTTTGTTTTAATTTATATATTTATGGTATTGAAATTTAAGTTCAGAAACAGAAATTAAAAGGTAAAAAAAAAATGTAACTCAAAGCTCCAAAACAGAAATGGCAGATATTTTCCTTTGTAAAACGAAAAAAGAAACAATAGAAAAAAAAGAAAAAACAGAAAAAACAGAACAATAGAAAAAAAGAAAAAACAGAAAAAACAGAACAATAATAAAAACAGAAAACCTAACCTATTGTAAAACTAACGTACCCTTAAACCTACTAAAATCTACTATCTGGATAATTTTCCTCTCCTTTCTAGTCACTATCATTTCTAGCATTGCGGACACAGAGAGGTGCCTATGGGTGTCAGTTAACCTAATTGTTTTTTTAACTTAATATCTAAATGTCATTTCAAGTATTATACATTAATATAACCATGTGCCGAAATAAATAAATAAGTCCTAATTTTTTTAGCTTTTGAAGTAAACGTTCCTGTTTCACAAAGGAGAAAGTAAATTTAGTAATTTTTCAATTTAACATCTGGCCATAAAAACATCAATGTCTTTTAAAATGACGATCAAAAAGCATTCGTTTTGATATTTCTATTTTTATTTCTAAACGAGAAATCCATTAATGAAAACTGACAGTGTATGTATGGGTCAGTTTATGTCTTTCAAACTATTGCTTGGGTTCACGTGGAACAAAGTTCATTGCATACAGAATAAACAACCAGTGTTCTCAGCACTGACCTTTTGTCTTCATCTTTGCCATCTCTCCTCCATTTCCTCTTGGTCTGAGTCAGTGTGACCACTGGAAAAACAGAATAAAGAGGCGCAATCCAAGTAAAAATGGCAGAACACAAGATTGCCTCAAGTGACCTCAGTGTGAGAGAGTGTATGTGTGTGTGTGTGTGTGTGTGTGTGTGTGTGTGTGTGTGTGTCAAACACACTCATTTGTATTTGTTTTTGTGTCCAGAGGGGTTATAGTTGATGGTTTTATGATCTGTAAGGATGTGTGTCATATTGGTAGTGGTGGGAAGCAATATCCGCTTTGTAACGGGAGAAAAAAGGCTTCTCTCTCTATCTTTTCTCACTCACTCTTTCTCTCCTTCTCTGTTTTTATGTCTTTCCTTTCCTTTTCTGTCTCACTTTCTTCCACAAACGCACGCACATACTCATACGATTACTGCCAAGCTATGAATGCTGTGATGCCTAATGCTTTATGGAGTGTTGATTTCTGTTTGCCTGTGTGAAATTAAAGCCTCACTAAGCAGCATCATATTGTAGTATTAATTCTAACCAAAACTTATATGAAAATATTTAGTTTTTGAATTAGAGAGAGAGAAAGAACCACAAAATGAAAGTCTATAAACTGCTTTCCTTGCACACTCTTATCCCGAATAAAGTGAAGCTGGGCATCGCTGCTCGCCAAGCAGTCGAGACAATTTCACAGCTGGCTAGCCTCAGGTCTTAGCAGCACTTTCTATATCTTTTTACAATAGAGACACAGGCCTGTGACACACAGCTGAAACACACCAATTTAGCAGCCCGTAACCCAATCTACACAGCCTCTCAAGCTGAACTAATCCCAGACGTTTATACATGTAGACTGCATTTCTCACATGCATATAGTTTATATTCAGCTGCGCATGCAGACACACCATTTTTTCACACAATAATGCTGCACTACTGATACCCAATAATTAAACCGCTCCATTCAAATCACACACATAATCCATCATTTTTTAGAAATCTGTGTGTGTATTGTAAAAAATGTGTGAAGAAATGTGTGAGACCCTGATTAAACTGAATTTAAAAGATAAAACTACCGTCTTTAAATGTGTATATGTAATGTGCAAATTTGGATTATTTAGTCCCTGCTTTAATAACCCTGATTTAAAATATTGAAACATGTGTCAATAACTCCCCTCGCTTTCTTTTCTGTAGCATTGCTTTAAACCTCTGGGTGGCAGGAGAGTTCAAGCAATGTTGCAAAAATGGCTGGCCTAGATTTGCACTGGAAATATCTCCAGCAGGACAAGAGACAACCCTGGTTTTAGAAATGCTGCTTACTTTCAAACTTGTATATTTGCAAGGATGTGGTGTGTTTGCTCACAATGTATTTGCATAACTGTTTTAAATATATATTCAGCTTTGAAGTGGATGTTTTATGACTTCCTCACTCATTTTTTCTTTCTTCCTCTCCCTCTTTCTCTCTCTCTCTCTCTCTCTCTCTCTCTCTCTCCCTTCAGCTCAAAGGATGGGTCGGACCATGCAGGTACCATGTGACACAGAGTACCCGGCCTTCATCTCTGAGAGAACCATCAAAGAGAACACAGGCAACCTTGACTGTGACGGCTGCATCAAGTATGAAACACACACATACAGACACGTGTGAACACCCAGTAACAACGCAGTAACAAAAGCAAAAGTCTAAATATCGGTCCTACTGTTCAATAAAACACCTTGGATATCAGCTGCCCGCTACGCTCCATAAAACAAGCTAACAAAGAGAAATGAATTATCCTGTTAACTCTCCATGTTGGGGAAATATTTTTATCTCTATAATCCCTGATAATGAGAAACACATTAAATCATTTGTTGTGTGTTGAAAACACTCTTATCCCTGCAATCCATCAGAGACACACACGCAGACACACACAGACACTCACTCTCTCCTCCGGCAGTTTGAAATACGAGGCATTTAGAGATGAGGGAGAGAGGTGGAAAAAAAGGCTTCCTTTAAAAAATGGGAAAATGAGTGTGGTCCCCATTAACAATTTGGGCTTTTCTGTCAGGCAATTGTGGGGTGTTCTCTGGATCCCTCCAATGGGCCCTTCATTGCTCCCAGCTGTGGAACTGCCAGGGAAGCTCAGAGCCCTGTGTGTGTCTGTGTGTGTGTGTGTGTGTGGGTTGTGTGCGTGTGTGTGTGCGTCTGCGTCTGCGTGTGGTGTGTGTGCGTGTGTGTGTTTTCCTTGTGTGTCTGCAGCCCCACAAGGTCAGCAGGGTAACCACTGCCCTGGGTGTTAGGAGTAAAATGCAGTGTGAATACACACACACAGCGCCCTCTCACACACTCCCACTCACCCGCACACACATGACAGAAGCGTGCTTCAGAGAAGAATGGCCTCATCTCCGATGATGACACCAGAACTGGGATTAGCAGGCAGGGCTGTGCGCTCTGAGCAAAATGTCGCCTTCAAATAAATCTTTTTTAAAGCACAATGAATTTGACAAAGTAAAATGGAGTTTTTATTTCGGTTATGTGGAATTTTATAGCTCATATTAGTAATAGAGGATATTGGTGATAAACATCTGTTTCACGTTACTGGCTGACTGAGGCCTTTCTCTCATATTTTCATCGGGACACATGTGTGTGCTTTATGCTCTACGAAATATACCCTAAGCTCTTGCCTGTTAAACCTCTCTTTACTGTATTTTGACTGTGTGTGTGCGTGTGTGTGATGTCAGTATTTGTCCATTACTTCCTGAAGCGTGAGACAGAGTGACAGAGCACAAGAAACAATGAAATCTAGTGGATGATATAATAGCTTAAGTGGCCCTATAGGATGACTTAACCACCATTAATGCATTGCCAGCTTCTTTAGACTGTAACATGAGATTTAGGACAAAGAGTATGTCATGTCTCTAACCAGAGAAGGTCTTCAAGGGGACTATTAGCGACAATACTCACAGCCATATATCCTACCGCTCCACATGCTCCTTTTCTTTCTCTCCACCGTCCCAGACGAGCCATGTCCTGAAAAGAGAGGGCTTCAAAGTTGCAATGAGCTACAGCTTCAGCGCTACAGTCAGGAAATGTAGATGTGGTTTCATCTGTTAGAGATTCTTGAAATACATCTGTGTCTTTATCCCGGATCACGCTAATAATCATGGTATTGCTGAGATAGTTGTGCATATTATGATGATGTCACTCCCCTCACTATAAGGCAAGTTTTGTTTTCTTTGATGCAGTTTTTAAACAGATTTTAATCCTACAGTTGCAGAAGATAAGTGCTTTTTAGAATATACAGTATTTGACAACAACAAAAAAACAGAATTGGTACAACAATTTTTATGGAATCAACATTCATACATTAATTGATGTTAATTTTTATCTTGCTATTAATTATGCTTTTTATATTTTTTACTATGTACAAGTGTTGAATGTTGATTTTTATATGCTGAATTAAGTACTTATGATAATGTTAATTTTTAGATTCAACTTTTATAGCAAATAGTGCCCTTTTGACTTTTTTCAATAACATATTCCATATTTTTTTATTTAATTTTTCTTTTTTTTGTTATGTTACTCAACCAGAACCGTTTAGTATTCACTCTTGGCTGCATTTGCACCAACAGCCATTGGAAGAACGAAGAATCTAAACATCATCTCAAAATCTCTAATCGAGTCTCCCCGAATATACTATATATTTGAATCATGTAAAATGCGTAAAAAGGCTTAGAAGAATACTGGAATCATGGTGCCCATTTTCCCCAAAAGTAATAAGAGAAATGGAGAAAGAAAATGACAGCATTGCTCTGAAACCTTTCCAGACTGTTTGTTGAGATTTTATTGGAGCAATTTCAGCTCATTGAATTAGTAATTGTTGAATTACACACAGTAATTACTGGTCAAATTTCCCAACTGTGGTGACAGATATTTCTGAAAACCATATAGTGCATGCAGTTATGGTTATGGTTAGTTATGTAATGATTAAATTATTGGAAAATTTTGAACATCCCGTACAAGAAACACAAAAATATTGCATTTTGCCAAAACTCAGCACAGAACAATTTTACTATGAAAGGTAGAAAAACATTGATACTGTTCAGCATCAAAAGCAAAACATGTGTAAAACGTAATATATTGTGAAATATTATCATCTTAGCTCTAACCCCATAAAATGGGCTTCAGTACAGCTGACACTGGAAAGATAAAGGCTTTTTCCTTCATGATCAAAAAGTGTTGATAAGCAATGCTAATTTTTATCAGCTTCAGCTACAGATTCTGTGATATGTTTTGTCAGAACTTTGAGAAGAAGACATGTTCTGTCACCACCTCTTTGTGTGTGTCTTTATCTTTTCCTACAGTACATCAGCTTTGTACTTTACGTCTATCTAACTCTTGATTTATTTCTCTTTTACTGCCTTATATTTCTGTCTGTGGGTCTCCGTCACTCACTGTCTCTCTATGTCGTTCTCTATCATTTCTCAGAGAAACATATTGGATGTCTTTGTTGTCCGTTTCTCTGCTGGCCAAAATCACTAGAAGCCACAGCCCTAGGAGACCATGTCAAGAAGAAGACACAGTGTTTACTGTCCCTTATGTGTTTGTGCGAGAGAGTATGCATGTATGTCTGTGTATCTGTGCATATTGTAAACATTCTTGTGTGTATGTGTGTGAATTCATATGCAGTGCAGTGCTCCCTTTTCCAGCACTGGGTATGTTCAAGGCCAGCAGCTGTGCTGTCAGGATGTGTTTAAGTCTTTCCTCCAAGAACACTTGCTCTGCTTTCTATCAGCGGGCTGAGCTGGGCTGGCCTGGCACTGTGCAGGGGTGAGCACGGATTATTAAACATCAGCAGATCCTAATTCACCCTGATTGGAACTGGCTTGGTCTATTTGCTGGGCTGGTTTGGTTTGGTTTGGTTGGTCACGGTGGGATAACTGCTAGACTGCGGTGGATTGGTGCTACTCAAGGGCTGGAAGCTGTTTGTGGTCAGATTAAATTGGTCATGGTATTGAATTAGTAAAGATGGAGATATTCCTGTAGAGACTAGGTCTGTTTTGGTCCATCAGATCTCTCCTTCTTTGTCTTAGTTCCTTCTTCACAAGAGTTGAGAAAAGTGAGTGCATGTATACAGCATTTCTGCGTGTGTTCACCCAGTCACACGTGCATGTTCTCATACGTGTCTTATAAATGCCTCACAGTGAACTCAATAAATCACCCAGCTGCGGCAGGAGAGAAGGACGGAGAAAAGCAAGAGATAAAGAAAGAAAGGGTGACAGAAAGAAGAGATCATCTTTACGACCTCTCTTCTTCATAAAGCTTATCCACGGTCATAAATCACTGACCAGGAGGCCAAGGCGAGGCCTGATCTCTCAGGCAAGTAAAACACAGCCATGGGAAGATATGAGCACAAAAGTGTGGTTCCCATTTGTCTCCCTTTGGAGTGTTTTATATTCGGCAACACTTCATTGGTGCTCGCCTTGCATAGAATATAACAAAGACAAAAGAGAAGGAAGAGAAGAGAATGAGGAAGAGTAGAGGATGGAGTGAGTTAAAGAAGTATGTGTGTATACTTTATATGTGTGTCTGTTGGTGTGAGTCTGTCTATGTCTCTGTATATTTATTGACAGCTGGCAGTTTGACTAGTCATCTTCTTGACATGCGTCCAGTGGAGTCTCTTCGGTGTATCTCCCCTCCGCCAGGGGAGAATGTGAACACTCATAACACAAATCCTCTGACACATGGAAATTTACATCATAACCATGCGTCTTGTCTACTTGCCAATCCAACTCTCAATCCTCCCTTGCTCCCTCTCCCTTCTTCCTTCCTCATCTTTTTTGTTTCTGGCTGTCTGTGCTGTGATTGGCAGGTCCTTTGTGATCCAGCAGATCCCCAGCAGTAATCTCTTCATGGTGGTGGTGGACAACAAGTGTGACTGCAGCATGTTTGAGCCAATCACCATGGATCCCATCGAAATCATGTATATCCTTCACTGGCCAGAGAGTTGAGAGGTGGGGGTGATTGAGCACTGGACTACAGTGTGCAAATTCTTGTCTCCTGGTATCCTGAATGAGAGGGGATGGCACAAGGATGATTTGAAAGCAAGAGAGCTACATTTAACAGGGATGTGAAGATTAAAAAGGCAACATCTACAGGAAAACATCGACAATCTTAACAGAAAACTTGATTAAAAGACACAAAAACTAATAATTGTCACAGCTCAAATTTCAAATGGATGACCAATTTTGCAATAAACTGACGATGTAGAAGTAGAAGGTGAATACATGAACATTTTTAATGTGTTATACAGCTGGGCTTTCTAGTTAGGCCCCACCCCCCACCCCCACTGAGAAAAATAACAGTATTACCTGATTATGTCTTTTAATGGAAAAGTCTACTCTCATAAGTTACAGTGTCAGAATGCTGTAGTTATAGCCAGTGTGTGTCCATCAATGTTACCAGGATGTAGATAGCATAGAGCATTTTAATTTGTGGGGAGGCTTTGGGGAGTTTGTTTGCCCTCCACCCCTTCAGTGGATGAAAGCGTTGAGAGCATTGTGAGGGACAAGATCTGAAGCTGAGACTTTGAGACAGCACTCTACTAGAGGTCTGTTTCACAGTGCTGTGTGTGTCTGTGTTTGGATTGTGTTACACAACAGCCCACGCTGTGATGGGATACTGATCAATAGCAGACACAGCTCAGAGTTGAGTCAAACTTAAGGAACTTCAGGAAGGAACCCAAGCTGAGTTCTCCTACAATATGCATTTCTCTAAAATTGTATGCAGTACAGTCACGCTGTATATACATGTCCTCCAATGTTTATTTTGTTGTGGAGTGCTTACTGTAGCATAAAGCCAGCTATTCTGTTGCTACGCGACAAAAGAAAACTCATCAAACATTGCTCGGAGTCTGCTTTCTTTTTGTTTTTGCACGACGTGCTGTGTGCAAAAGTATCACCGCATCCATAAGAACCTCTTGTCATGGAGCACTCAAAAACATGCATTCCTTTCCATTATAAACAAAAAATACACTCCAGCAGGAAAACACCCTGCAGAGGGTACACACTGTCTGTTATTGCCTTAACTTCAGCTGCACATAATGAATCCCTCAAGTGCGAGAGATTGAAGATGCAAAAGGACAGGAGGCGCCCAGATACTTGTCACCCTTTTCACCCAGAGGTATCAGCTTCACAAACACACACATACAAATCACTCACTATTATAGTGCTTTCTTTCATAATACATCCCCCACTAATTCTTCTGTTGTGTTTCATTAAAATATTCCATATCTGTTCATATTTTGCCCCCCCCCCCCCCCCCCCCCCCTCTCTAGGAGAACTCCATGGAGTGTGGAGGAGTTGAGGGTCTCGCCCCGTCTCTCACGACTACACTGCTCTGCGTCCTCCTGGCACTGTTCCCTAGGTGACCAGAGCTGGCCACGCCTCTCCATCCATCACTTGACTTGGATCGGCTTGGCTCGGCATGCAAAATAATCGCAACAATGCCACAGAAAAAAACACTCCTGCCCCTAATAATATTGTGCCCAATTCCAAATCACCACCTACAAAGCCCCTAGCCCTGAGGTACCTCCCTACAAAGCACTTATTTGAAAGGATTGATAATGGATAGCTATTACAGCTGCTAAGTAGTGATCATTAAGGTGCTTTAGCAATATCACATGCGCTGCACGGAGAGGTTTTTGGGAGATACAAAGTTTTGATCATAGTAATAATGTTAAGAATGCACATAGTAGCTTAAAACTGCACACGTGGTCCAGTAAAAACCCACTGACACTCACACCACAATGTTCAGTCCTTTCAGGTAGCAGCTAAGGACTGGGGTCTGTAGCTGGGCTTGGAACTGGGCATTAGAGCCACGTAACACCCATGTGGAGAAAGACAGGTGCACCTTCCCCTGGCCCACTCTGACTTTTCATGGACAATAATGATTTTGAGGATAAAAAATAATACTGAAGATGAAGATGATTATATGTGGCTGGGGTTGTAATGAAATGTTTGTCTAATGATCTTTTTTTTTTCATGACGAGAAAAAAAAAGTTATAGTCTATATATGAAGAAAAAAAGAGTTTTATTTATGATTTGCAAGTGGTACCCATAAACTGTGACTATGAGATTTTGAGTCCTCTGACGTGAGTGGTTGTTAATATTTGAGCTTTGCCTTATTGAACAATATTGGTCCTGTTTGTGTACTTTTGAAATAAAATGATGTTTAAAATTTATGCTGTTGTTGAAAGCTATGTTGTTGAAGGCTGTTAGCGAAGCAGACTTTCAGTAGAACAATAGAGTTAATATGAAGCATCAGCTCTCATCCTTATAGATTGTTCTTTTGTTGTTGGCAAATCAAACTGATTTATACAGTATCTGCTCTTATTGGTTGGCCAGGGGGAAATGTTTGGCTGCTTTTTGGCCTTCACATGAGAAGAGATGTGGCAGGCTTGTGTGTGCACATGCCTGTATTTGTGTGTGTGCATCTGGTGTTTCGCTCTTTTGTCATTCATGTAAGCCTCTGCCCCAGAGGCATATCCCCCACACAAAGAGAGACAATAAAGACCGTGACACTGGAATTGAAGGCCAACCACAACATACATCTGTATTTGTTTAGGAAATAGACACAAACAGTCCTTCGACATTTTCTGACAAACATACACATACATGCAAGAATAGGATTTTTCTGCCATGCCATGCCAACTCTTATGTGTTTGTGTGTGCGTACAGAAGAGCGCATTAAGTAAAAAACAACTGTTCTCAGAGACCCTGTCAGTGCCGGCAGGAGGCCGCTCTGCTGTGGCCGTCATGTCAACACCAAGGTCCCTGTGGTCAACAACGGGACATGTTTCGTCTCCATCTCTTCCCCCACCTCACAACCAGCCAGATCTGCTAACCCCCACTTCCTCCTACATTAACAAGGTAATTCTCACCGTCCTAGTGGTCTAATCGGTTCTCTACTGTTTCACTGATCTTGTCCCTTAAGCAAAACTGTGACTATAATCATTTCCAGTTGATCCTGCTCTTCCTCTTTATATGGTCCAAAGACTCCCTGACTTGCTGGTGGGTCATTTATCACTGCATAATGGGACTGGAGCTGTTTTGGGTCACGCATCCAATCCGGTCTGTGATTCCTTCCTGTTTGCCAGATGAGTTATGGGAAAGTGCATCCAATGTGTGTACAAAAGGCAGACTTGGGAAAGCAATCTTCTTTCTGGGGAGTTGCTACAATGGCAGCCCTGTTGCCACCTCGGGGGCCTGTAAGTGATAAATGCTCATCTCTGTTTTCTATAAGCTGTTTTCCCCACACCCTGGCAGGGAAAACATAACCCTTGCAGATGCTAGAAGACACTCTTTTCCAAACCAACCCGCTGCATATTTCTCACATAAGCTCATTACACAGGTGAAAAGGGAATTCAACTAGTTGTCTTTGTGTGACTCAGAAAATAACAGAAAAGAAATAGAAGGTAAAAGATAAGAAACAAAATGACTAGGTGACTAGGATACTACTCGTTAGAAATTCATTGAAAAAGACATTTCTGTTTTTATGGAAACATGAATGTGTGTCTAATAAATGTGCTCAGCGCACAAATGTTCACACGGACAAGCCAGTTCACACCTATAACCCCTATCCATCAAAAGAGAAACACTCAATGACAGAGCAAGTGAGAGAAGCATCACTGAAGGTATTTTACGGAAAGGCCTCCACATTCCTTCCCAATGATCCGATCTACGCTGCTGTTTGTGGTGGGAAGGAACCCCTGAGAGAGGAGTCACTGATCACTGGGACACAATGCCCTGAAGGGGCCCTGCAGTTCAAAACACACCCATCCATCAGCACCCACACCACTCTAACCCTGTTTGCTTGCTATTATCTTGACTACATGAGAAATCTCCTTTGCTAATATGCCGGAAGACAGATGACAGTGAATCACACATTCAAACATTTGTCCAAACACCCACAGTCTTAACCATGAATTAACACACACATATGAACACAGCATACACACACAGAAGCGGTCACGTAGAGGGCAAAGCTTTGGGTGTTACCTCCAATGGAGTGGATAACATTGGTGGTTTGCAATGAGGACCACAGATATGTTTAAATGGAAATGATTCTGAGCAGCTGAACCACACCAGGACCACACACAGGCCCAGTGATCACAACACACGCCACAGCTAAGACAAGCTGGGAAAACACACACGATTCTGTCGGCATTCCACGGGGTGACTAGCAAAATATCAGCTCTGCAACTCACTGTGTGCATGTATTCTTTGTTTGTGTAAAGGATAGGCTTACAGTAGTGAATATCTAATTTTAGAGCAACAATGAGAGAAAAGAAACAGGAGAATTTTTAGCATTTGGTATTTATTGTTTTAGAACGATGCTCACTGTGCTTAGTAGGATTTTGTTCTTTATTGTATGGATTGTGTATTTGCAGCGTCACTGTCTTCCATTAAGTTTTTTAAACATGGGGTCATTATTTTCATCCCTTTCCCTCTAAGCATCTTGTCCTCAGCTCTGTCCTTATTTACCTCCTTCTACACTCTCCTTTACCTTTTTTCCTGCTGCTTGGCCACATGCTCACTGGCTGTAGTGGTGATAATGACCAGACCTCTCAACTACCTCACCCACACGTGCATGTACGCACGCACGCACACACACACACACACACACACACACACACACACACACACACATCAGAGACTAAAACTGAACCAAACCCCAAAGACAAATTTGTTCCTGTGCGTGCCAGGAGACACGCTGCTGCCAAGGTTGAGAGGTGCCAGCTGAAAACACACACTCTTAACACACACACTCATACACAGAGTTAGTTGTGTACCCCATGCTGTGACAGGAAGAAAAGCCTTCAGTACTTATGGAGCTCTCGGTGAGCTTGAGGACCTGACACCCAGCTGTACTAATACTGTGTGTGTGTGTGTGTGTGTGTGTGTGTGTGTTTGTTTGTGTGTGTGTGAGAGAGAGAAAAAAGACTGAGAAAACGTATATATGAGAAACTATCGTTTTTGTGCTCTGATCAGGATTAGCACACAGTATATATTTGGGAAGAGGAGTGCACATAATTCACCAGCTTGTAGTTCATCAATTTTTTTTCAGACAGGCAGCTTACTCTCTTCAGCCAAATATTGAATAACAAAACCAGAACAAATCATAGGCATATATTTAGCATTCCATTCTGTGTTTGTGCAAACAAGCTGAGGGAGATTTTTCAACATTAGCATATTCAGTCTTTTTAGCTGTGATCTGAGCTCTGCCTCATTCGGTTACACATGGCAAGCTGAGCAATGGCCTGGAGGGGCATACATATTGACTCCCTCAAACAGGAAGTGGCTAAATGGAGACCCAGGAGCCCCCTGCCTTGCCTCTGCCACTCAAATGCACCCAGGCTGTTTTTAGAGCGTAGGCCAGTTTAACAGAATGGACAGTCAGGAGTGAAGAAAGAGTAGAGAGAGGAGGGTAAGCAAGGGGAAGGAGGAAAGCTAGATTGGAGGTCAGGGAGGTAACGGAGGGAAAAGGCGGGCTGATTGCAACCGAGTAGGTGGTCTCACGATATCATAGCTCGAAGCAAGCAACACCATTGGCTCTCAGCCGTGGTTTGTCCCCGGGTCTCTGCCCTGGATTGGGATTGAGAACCGCTATAAGTATTGTGAGCATTTTAGAGTTCCCTCGGATCACAGTTCATCAGCATCAGCATGTTTGTCTTGGATGGAGGGCCAATCAATGAGTTAGGGACTATTGACTGTTGGCTCCCCCTTGCCTGCTATAAATTCTGCTGTGCTGATGAAGGCTGAATGTTGATGTGATAATTGATGCAGTGTTTTTTTGTACATGGCGTCTCTGGGCATGGTGTGGTTACATCAAACTTTTATAGAAGTCTGTGTATGTATGAGTGTGTGTGTGTGTGCGTGTGTCCATCTGTCGTGTTTGATTTGTATCTTTATACCCCAGCTGGAGAGCTGCTCCTGCTAACTCTCTATGAACTCAGTGTGGACAGGACTAAATGGTTGCTCTTATTGGCACATTAGTGTGTGTGTGTGTGTGTGTGTGTGTGTGTGTGTGTTTGTGTGCGTGTGTCTGTGTGCGTGTGTGCGTGCGTACGTGCATGCGTGCGTGCGTGCGTGCGTGCACACGTGTGTGTGTGCGTGCGCGTGTGTGTGTGCATGCGTTATACTTGTTTTGCTTTTTTTATGCAGTTCATACTGAACACAGACACAGTATACTGTATGTACGTTGTATTTATGGCCTATATCATTTGTATTGATGTGTATATGAGTGTGTCAGTGCTTTATCAGAGTTGTGTGTGTGTGTGTGTGTGTGTGTGGGTGTGTGTGTGTGTGTGTATGTGTGTGTGTGTGTACGTGTGTGTGTGTGTGCGCGCGCAGTTGGCCAGACCGTGAGCCGCATGTTCTGTGTATGCCTGGCCCTGGGACTTCAACGCCCTTATTTTGCATAGCAGAGCAGTGAAAGGAAGGCTAGGGTTACAACCACAGGCCCTGATAGAAAAATCACTGCAGCAATGTGACATTTATATGCCCTAGTGTCCCCCACTCACCCTTCTCTCACCCTGCCCTCACCCATCATTACCCTCTTGACCGTAGGAATATCCAAAGCCTTGCTCTTGACACCAACCACAGCCCTGTACGTCCTCCCTGTTCTCTCCCCCCCTAACCACCATCACGCCCCTTTTCTGTATCTCTGATCTGTGTGTCAGTGTGCACGTGAGCACTTGCACTTGAACACATTTATGCTTATGCATACAGTATGCACTTGTGTGTGTGTGTTTGTTTCATGCATGTGGTCCTCCTGCTCTCTCACCCTAACTGTCTGGAGCATTTAGAGGACATGACATCACAGTGGGGTAATGCTGGGCGCTGACGTGTGTTTTGCGGTAGAGGCAAGCTGGGCTGTGACGCCGTCTGTTTGTTTTTCGAGATCCACAGACAGGGGTGAGGCCTGGGGAGCCAGTTGATTAGGGCTCTCATTTATGTAACTGTTGCATTTCCACAGTTAAAGGCCATGTTGTAATTAAAAATAATCAGGGCTGTAATATACTCTGGATAGATCTCGTCATAGCTCAGAGGCATAGTGTGTGTATGGTCTGTCTGCGAGTGGTTATGACATGTTTGTGATTCATATAGCTTATTACTGGGTGTATGAAGTGTATTATTAATGAGCTGTGTAATCTAAAAGGCCTGCAGTATGTCATTACTGGGAGAGGAAAAGAGGAAGCTAACACACAATCAGATTTGGCTGAAAGAGGCAGAGGCCAAGAGACACAGAAAGAGAGAGCAGGTCAGGTAGAAGAGACATGAATGAAAGTGAGGGAGCAGAAAAGCGTGTGTGTGTGTGCGTGTGTGCGTGTGTGTGCGTGTGTGTGTGTGTGTGTGTAAGACAGTTTTTTGTGCTTTGTCGAGAATTGTAGTAATCTTCCTGAAATGCTGGCATAATTTATGAAATGTTTAAGAGAAATTACACACACTTACATACACACACTGCACTTTTGTGACCTTGATGTGTCACTGCGAGCTGGTCCCCTCCCTGGTTCAGCCCGAGTCCAAATCACAACATCTGCTATAGTGGTTTTGCAGAGTCTTTCTCCCGATTACCTGGAAGAACAGAGATGAGTCCTTCAATTCCTACTGCAACTTCTTACTGGACCTTATGGCCTGTCGTTTTCATTGAACCATATTTCCTCCCATTTTTACTATTCATTATATCTTCCTCATTCTTCCTGGACCTTATATCCTTCCCATTCTCACTCGACTTTATTTCGTCCCTGTTCTCACTAGACCCATTTCCTCCCCTTCTCCTAGGACCTTATCCCCTTCCCTTCTTACTGGACCTTATTTCCTCCCCTTATTACAGGACTGAACCGGGGCTCTGCCTCAGTACAGATCAGAGCTCACACAAAAGCACATCACTAAATCTGAATTTAAAGAAATGTAAGATATAATCAGACTTTCTATATAAAATCTCTCAGCCTCTTTGCTCATCACACCCCTCTCACTGCCAGTGTCAAAACCACGGTTAAGGACACAGGATGGAGCTCCTGCTCTATGCAGTTCCTCCCAATCAGCTCTGAGGCCTGGAGCTGTTTATCTGAGAAAATAATTCCTTTATAAACCATTCAAACCAACCCAACCCAGTCTCACCAGCCAAATACCTTGCCATTGTGTTGATGGAGAAGAAATGGGCCTGATCCTAATAAACTATGTATTTATGGACTGAGGGTAACAAGTTGAGTCAGAATAGTAATTTTGGCCAGCATCTGTTTATATACTTTTTAACAATCTCCCTGATGTAAACAGTGTGTGTGGTTTGCAAGCGCTAAATGCCTGCTCCATTAAACAATCAGGTCTCTGCTACTTTTAAGAATCGACATTGCTTCGGAGGCATAAACCTAATGATAACCTGGTGCATAATGTTTTTCAGAGTGATTACAGCTTGATGTGAAACAGTAAAAAGTAGAATCATTAATGGAAAGTAACATGAAAAAGGACAAGAAGAAATATCACTATTACCAGATATGTAAAAAACATAATGTTGCAGTAAAAAGAGTATAGTGTTACAAGAATATAGTGTACATGTATGTGGTTGTAACAAATTAATTATGGGTTTTCTTCACAAAAGAAAATAAACTATGCATTGTATATGGATTCCACACTATATTTCAGTTAAGTGGAAGGAAGTAGAATTAGTTGCCCAATGGGCGGCCCAGTGGTCCACACCCATTGAGTTCAACTGATTAAGACATGAATGGCACCTATAGCAATCCAGCCGGTCAGTGAGGTGTGAAAAAAGTGTCCCATTATGTCTGTATTTCAATTAATTCTGGGGATACATTTTGTTGAAATGAATTTTGAGACGTTGGGTAGTAATTCTGTCATTGGCAACAGGCCATCAGCTGAGGCTCCCAACCCTCAGGAGAACCCTCTGTGTCGTCTGAACTCTATATGTAGCTATTATCTCTCTTCTGTGAGAAGTGATGTAGTCTGATATCTCCCAGCTGATCGAGAGGTTAGGGTTTTAATCTCTCAATTTTTCTGCAACACTTCAAGAGATTTTAACAGGTGACGTTTTGTAACCACATTTACTGTATATCCTGCTCAATTATCATTATGCCCCTCTCTTTGTACACTGTTCAGGTCAGGATGTCAAGTTAAGTGCAACCCGGTTTCTCAGAAATTATGTTTATATGCTACTAATTTGTGTTGAGTACCAAAGGGTTACATAGCATATGCAGTGTGTTATGAACATAAATCAGACTATAATTGTAGAGCTTGAGTAGTTCCCAGATGTCTCCCCCAAAGTTGAAATGTAAATTAAGCCCTTGGGTGAAGGTGAATTAAAGTTGAAAGAAGACATAAATTGCTTAGGAACACCTTTAAAACTCACCTCTTTCACTCCGGGATTCTAGGTTTTCAGGTTTATTTTGCTGTTCCGGTGTACCTCCTTGCCAGCGCCCTGTCTCCACTCAACAGCTTTGGCAACAGGGGCAAGTGTGTTTGTACCAGGTGTGTGTTCAATTACACATGTGTATGTAAACTGACAGGTGTGCACTTCGTCAGGGAGGGGTGCAGAAACTGGAAACAGCAGATGAGTGTGCCTCTTGTCCCACACACTGATCACAGTTGATAATTACAAAACACACCTCTAATTATAAAACACACCTGTTTTGGAAGCAGGGGTTCCAAGCAGAATTTAACACTTAAATCAGGATGCTTTTCAAACAGAGAAAGAGATGGTCATGGTCAAAGCAGCATGTCACCTCTATTAGTGTGGCTATCCACACACTTTATTGTTGATACAATTTATTTCAAAACAAAATCAAAAGACTTAAGAAGTACATAAGCATCATGTGTTGGTTTCTTCATTTTATATGACATTTCATACACCTGTATAGGGTCATCCAGGGAGTAAAATGACAGGACAAAACATAACAAAGTGAGAAAAAAAAAATCCACTGGGGTTATGGGGAAACATTCTGTCACTCCTTTGAATGGCCTTTCCTGTGACAATATCTGGCCGGTAAACTTTAATTTGCTCTGACATTTCACAAGGTTTAGGGAGTGTGTGTTTAAGTCTAAATACTGACACCTGTCTGTAGAGACATAAGCAAGCAATGATGGGAGACACAATGGATATAGCCAAGAAAAAGTTATGTTTTCTCCAAACTGTTATTATGATGTTTAGATTATAAGTAGAAGTGGCACGTCATGTACAAATATCCTTTAAAACATGGTCACACAGTTGCCTGCACTGTGGATGTAGTTTAAATCAACGCTTACTCTACTGTTGAACTCAGCTACTCTGGATAAGAGTGTCAGCTGAACACCTAGAATGTAATGTTTTCATAACATGAACTATGTTCTATGATAAAATTCACCAAAGTTTATTTTTATAAATGTTTAATGAATACCCACTTCCCTCATTAATCTCCCAGCTAAGCACAAGAAAGATAAACAGTAAAGCTGTTAAAAAGCTGAGCTGTCCCGTTTCTTTTTTTCACCTACATATTCATACCGTCTGAGAAAAACCTGGAGGGCCGATACGCACTCCAAACTTGGCAGATAAATCGAACTTTGGTTTAAGGACTTCCCCAGTCTTTTTCTCGCTGTGCGCTCTCTAGTTCTCTGTCTCTCTTTCTCTCATTCTCTCTCTCTTTCTCTTTTTTTTTTTGGGAATTCACCTCCATAATTTATTTCATGCAGGAAAAAGACATTGTGGGCTCATAAATCAAAAGCACTTTATATAAAAAGAAATGAAAGCTGCCTGCATATGGGATGTTTTAGCTCACATTCTTAGCAATTCGACATGTAATAAAAGAAATATGGAATTTTCACCCCAGGTCTCTATCAATAAAACAACTGTGAGCTCTGAATATGCCTTGTGTTCCTGGACTCACACCGTACTGTGGCATTTACATAACTTGATTTGTTAGACACAGGAGTGGATGTCTAAGATAGTGAGGCAAACGGAGTGCATGTACTGTAACTCTAAGTGTGATCTACACCCGTGCAAAGATAATTTTGATCATGGCAGATATATGGTTTAAGACCCTTTGATGACTGAGTTTCCCAGAACACTAAAAAAGGTTTGTCCACAGACAGGTTTATACTTCAGCTTAAATCTCACACTTAAATCTTTTGCTCTGGACATACACTCATTTTTTTGGTTTCCCAAAACAACGCCAGACAGACACACTGTAGTTGGAATTTTTTGGAGAGCAATACGTGGGCTGACATTTATTAATCACTCATACATCTGAGAAGCAATCAAAATAAATCAGGCATTTTTTTAAGTGTGTACAGCCTACCTGTGGTCTGAAGCTTATTTGGGCACTTTACATGGCAGCTTCATTTTATTTTCCCCTGTCAGATTGAATCTATCATTCTGCATACCTTTTGATTTATAGCATAACTGCCAGTCTGCTAAAGCCAGCCCTGATCACTTTAATCTGTGCTGCTGTTTGTGGGTTTTAAATGATCAGGTTGTATAAGGCTGCAGTGATCTACCCTGTGGAGAGATCATGTTACTCCGGGACACCACTGACAGCTCCTACTGCTGTCTCTTGCTCATTTATCATTTGAAGGTGCTAGATAGCCACTTATCCTCTCTACTACTGAAGCTGAACCATACAAAAGGAAAACACATGACTTTCTAGCAGTGCAAAGGCCAAAGGAAGCACACGATTTTCAAAGGATGTAACTGACAAGAGAAGTTAGATAAAATTGTCATTGTCACCTCTGTTTGTTGAGTCTTGTTCAGTCACAGATGTGGGTTGTTGCTTTTAGATATGCCTCTGCTGGCTAGACAGGGTCATGGGCTCATCTTAAACCCTGCAAAAGCTGGAAGGCATGGCTGTGTAGCTACTCATGAGTGTGTGTGAGTGTGCATGCATGCAGGGTGGTGATTTGTGTTCTCTTAAAGTCCTCCGTGCTCAGGGGAAGAGCCATATATTACCATGGAGGAGAAGACAACCATGTCCTCCTCCTGTGTCTGTACCTTTTTCCCTGCACAGTATAAGTATAAACAGCAGATTATATGGTTGAAATATTTTGCCTCACATGTTATGCTGTATGCTTTTATAGCAGAGGCTGCATAATGCATGTGATGACACTCTGACAGTTGCAGCTATACATATGGATAAAAGTACATTTCTGCAATGCTGTGAAATAAGGTTCTGTAGAATTACACTGTAAATGAACAGTAAAATAAGTCTGTGAGTTGGTGACTGCAGTAGGTCAGTACATAGTCTCCCTAGAGCTACAGTGCAGAGGGACAGGTCTAAAAGGAATGTCAGTCTCTTAAAACCCTTCGGGTAAGGACTTAGGAACCACGGTCTGACTGAAAACACCTGCACCTTATAGAGGCCAGTGTACAGAGAACTTCAACATCCTGATCCAACATACACATTCATGAATGTATGCTTTCACACAAACACACATGCATAGGCTAAACACACATGCACACACACACAGACACACACACAAATATGCATAAAAGCCATTTGTGCTCACACACAGCAACACTCAAATCCATGCAAACACTGCATATATAGCTTGTGTCATCTTTTCCATGGCTACCTAACCCTTACTTACATCAGTAACATTTTTTGTATCTTTTCCTTCAATAGGTAAAGTTCAATGAAATACTATACCCGTGTTATAAAGATGGACAAGACCCAAAAATGCTCTACACTCCCAAAGAAACTTCCTCCCTCTGCTCCTTTTCACTTTCAATAGGAAAAAAAGTCTCTTCTGTAGACAGTGAGTTATTTGTACAGGTCTGCAGCATGTCTGCAGGCTTGCACTGGACTGTCGCTGGGATGGGTGACTGGTTTTACTGGTCTACCTCTGCACCCCTCAGTGTGAGCGGTGGGAGACGGGAAAAGTGAGCAGAACTGCATGATCTGGACATAGCAGTGGAAACAGTTTTCCTGGGCAGACCTGTATGTGGGGCCTGACAGGCAACTTCCTCATTAGTGTAGCTTGCTAAAATTCCTATTGAATGCACAGGATGTCTTCAGACTGAATTCAGATTTATTAAGTCTGAGATTCCAACACAATGTACAGAAGCAAGCTCAGACCTTGCATGGTCCTTCAAACTGTAACACCTGGTTTATTTCAGGTTTCTCTCCTCAAGAAGAGAGTTTAGTTCAAAGTTTCAAACAACTTCCAATATGTGTGTTTTGGTTCCCTGCCAACTAATGTGGTCCCATCCAAGCCCTATAAAAAGAGGTGGCACAGCAGGATACCTTTATAATCTAATCGTTTTTCATTAGCCTTGCCTCAGGGCTGATGGCAGCCGGCACTATGCATCGGGTTAACACACTGCCTTAGTTAGTCTTAGCTTGTTTTCCTAGGCAGACGGCACACTGTGGAGCTCCAGCAATCATTAAGAACCACAGCACGAGTGATGAGCTAAAGGCTGAACTGGAGACTGGCCGGGAAGCGCTAAAAACACACACATAGCTTTCATAGACAGTGACGTCTGGGCCTCATCCAACACCAACCTTTAACACTGTAGCACCTGACGTAGCTGCTTGTAATATAACTGCACATGTATGAGACTCCACAAAGGACAGGATGAGGTCGATGACATGTATTGTTTGTGGACAGAGCACTGTTCTCACTTTCATTTCTGGCGGTCTTCTGTATAAACAGGAAATCATATTTTTCTTTGTCGACATCCAAAAGAAAATTTGGGAGAGCCAGGGGGGGAGAGAGATGCAAGGGATCGTGTGAGAGTGAAGCATATAAAGAGTGAAATGTTGAGGGGCTGCAACGAGAAGGGAGACAGTGAGGGAAATATTGGGACCAGATATTTCCCCTGTTTTGCTGCAGGGCTGCATATATTTTTTCCATTTTGCGGATGACTTTCCTCATTGTATTGTCCAATGGTAGTTATTTTTAACTCCAAAGCCAATCTGACACACTTTCCGGCCATCATAATTTTTGTGTTTGCAACTTTGGAAATATATACATTAAAAATCAATTGAATAGGATAATAAGAAAATAGGATTAGTGCCACAATATGTTTGTGTCTAAAACCAGTAGGATAGGGATAATATACTTTATTACATGCATTTTACATTTAGAATTCAAAAGTCAAACATTCTTTATATGCCATTTACAGTTGCTGTTTCATTTTGTTTGCTGTGAAATTAGCTTCCATTTTGGCATACATTATGATCTAAAATGGAAAAAGGTCTAGAGATTCCAAGTGAATATGAGGTATGTATTTCCTATAAATAAGATAACTTTTCTCTAGGCTCTGAACTCAAGTCAGACTATATGAATTCAAAACAAGTCAAAGTATACGAGCTTGCTGGATTCCAAAGTGCATTATTATTCTGTGTGTCAGTAATGAATAATGGTTTCCATCTCTCAAGGATGAAGACTCAGGAGAACTTAACATGTAACGATGTGTGCTATTGTGCGGAATGTGTTTGTGTGGGTTGGGTGTGTGTGTTGGTCGGGGATGCACACTTTTCTGAATGTGTCTTAGAGTCTAATAGACTCTGGGGAAGCACATTTCTGGGTGTAAGAAGACCTAACCTCTCATTCTGCCTGACACTGTGGCCAATCATAACCTTTCCCTGGGTTCCCTCTGCATCTCAGATCAAGCTCAAGGGGGCCCTGGAAGCCACTCCACGTGCTTGCACACACACACACACACACACACACACAAACTCACACACATCACCAGCCCAGTGCCAGAACCCATTCATCAGACCCTCATAGCTGGGCCCTGTCAACCTCCAGCCCCAGGCCTGTAGGCCTCAAGCCAGGGGCTTGAGTTCTGGGCTCCCCGCCAGTCTGTCATAGTGCTGGGCCATGGGCCAGCCTTCCATCAGCTTTGATGTGAGCTGCATAACCAAATGGCTAGAGAAGGGTGGCCCCTCAGCACAGGAGTTACACAGCACATTGAGTGGGTCAGTGAGCTACCATAAGCATTCAGCATGTGCATACATACACATGCACACACCAATAGTAGACTTCTTCAAAACATGGTTTAGGGAAAGGTTTTCGATTTTATTTATTGATGTTTCCATTGCATATGCTCCTTGTTATAAAATTAAATTAACGCTTGAAATATTTTGTATTATAATATGATTAAGTGTGCTTAATTGTTTGATTTGGAGGCTTTATAGAACTCAACCTAATTAACATTGCAATAAATACAATTTTTTTTTATTGCTCCACATGCTGAGCTATAATTTGTCATATTTTCATCAAGTTGAAAACTGAAATATAGCGTTTTATGGCACTGGAGGCATGAGAGATTGATTACATTGGAGGAAAGCAGGCAAAGGCAATGAACTGTTGAATTATGTCGTGTTTTAAAGTAATGTGCCAACTCTCATCTGCATAGACAGGTTAGCCCCACTCTCTCCCTCTCTCTTGCTCATAACACATAAATACCCACAGGCACTCTTGTACAAAAATCTTGAATTTACACCCTCATACAGGACACACCACCACAACACAAATCTAACAACGGATTGTGCAATACTCATTGCAAAAGATTTTGGTCGACTAAAAACAACATTCATCTTTCAAAAACAACAAACGTTGATAAATATACATGTGCTGATTGACAGTTGTCATATTTCCAATATGATATGAATTATGAAGGGGAAAATTGTGGTATTTCGATCTAATCTGAACCATAGTTTTGTTAACCGTTGTCTGACCTTGATATTGTTAGAGGAGGAAATTATTTTACCAAAACGCTGGACCGCAACATCAGCTCATATCTCCGGTTGCCTTTTTTGTTTTGTTTTGTTTTTGGTATCTCATTTTTTCCTTTATCTTACATTTTTGTTTTTTCTCTTTCTGCTTTATATCACAAGGAATGTTTCTGAGCAGCTCCTCTGTCAGCTCATCAAACAGAATTGATTAGTGATGATGAGAGAGAGTATCCATCTTTCTCTGAGGTCAGCCAGGCTGGACAGGCTACTGGACCCACCAACTCTGATTCATTGCTCATAAACTTAGTTCTTCTTCGGGAACCTGAGAAACAAACTATCATCTTGTATGAAAAATTCAAAATCTCCCTTCCAGTGTTTATCTCTGGGTGTGGTCTTAACACAACAGTAAAGAAGTACTAGTAATATGCAACTGCCATATTTTAGAAAGGCTTTCGTCTTTGCCAAATCAGACAAATAAACACGACATACAATATGTGGGAATAAAGCGGCCTTTCTGAGCCCTCCTCTAAGAAAAGTCAAAGCCAATAGGAAGTGTGAATGTTCCACGAGCAGACACAGGGCCTTACAGAAGGATATTCACCTTTAAAAGGTGCTAGATTTATTGGATCTAGCGGGACATTACCTGCATATTCAGCTATGCCATTTTTCCATCTGCACTGTGTTGATTCATTAACCACAAAGACCTCAGTGTAAAGCCCCTGTTTAAACACCTTATTTCATTAAGTGCTTTTTAATGAGGGTGCTAACTAGCCTGGGTGTCAGTCATCAGGAAAAAGACGGCCAAAGCTTTTGGAAAAAAATATGTTTTTCTGTGGTCTATTACATTTTTCCTGTGATGGTAAAAGTTTTGATGAGTGTGTGTGTCAATTCCTCTCTAGTTCTCAGTCCAAGCGCATCCTGTGTGACCTGTGTGGGGTTTTTTTTTTGCATTGCTGTTCCTTAATAAAGGAACTGGCAGTGGCACAGTTCTTTCTATTTCACAATTGCATGACTGAGCTTCCATGCTCATTTGCAGTAATAATACGGTCCATTTACTGTGTTTGTTTTCAACACTGCAAATTAGTAAATTTGTCGGTTTCTCAGATTTATTTTGACAAATCTTATGGCAGTGGCTCATCTTCACTCAGGACTTAATTCTTGGCACTCAGTTTCAGTCCTTCAGGTTTGTTCCACATCCTCCACTGTAAAAAGGCCATGTCTCAGAGTACACACCTGTCATTTGTAATTCCAGTTCTGTATACCATAATCCATATTTTTATTTTATTTTATATATTATATTGTACAACCTTTTCACAGATTGGTAGGTGGGATGAGAGTCTATGGGAGAACTGGCTTTCAGCTGATTGATTGCCATCGGTGGCCGATGACTCACAGGGATCCCTCTTAAAGCTTAAAGCTGAACCTCAACACTTCACTGATGCGCTTCATTAATATGAGCATTAAAGCAAATTACTTCATCTCAGAGACCGGGAGCGCATCAGTCACTGTCTGTCTGCTTCCTCTGCCGTTTCCTCTCTGTGTTTTTTCACATTTTTACTCCACAGTATGGTGAGAGTCAGCTCATAAAAATGTGTGAAATTAATGTGGCCACAGTGGATACAGCTTTGTATTCTGTCTTTATTGTTGTCCTGTTACAAAATAAAGGCAGCTACGGTGGCCTGTTTAGAGTGCCTATAACCAATATTATACAATAACAATGTATCAAATGATAATGTGAAAACAATGAAAGGGGCCACTCGTAGTGATTAAACTACAAAGAATTATCACCTGAATCTTTAAAAAAAGCTTTATTGAGAGTTTCAGCTTATTGTTTAGCTGTTTTGTTCACTTTAACTGCTTTCATAGTGTTGTTTTCAGTCGCAGCCAGAAGGTGTTTTAAGTGAAAAATATCTTTCTTAGATACGTCCCTCTAGCATGGGAACCAGACGAATCTGCGAGCTCATGTTTCATTTGCTCTGGCTGATACGTCTGGCCCCTCTCCATTCAAACTGATTTCTCTGCCGTTTTATCAGGCTAACCAATCACAAACGTTTATCTAGTAGGAGGCGGGTTTAATACAATGACTGACAGAGACGAGCACCGTTCAGGTATCTTTGTAAATATCCAAAATGGCACTGCCAATACTGAACGTTCAGCAGCAGTATTAAACGGACTGAATGGTAAATTTTCTCAGACGAACAAACAACTACACTTAAACTTAATGTTGATAAGAAATATGTGTTTGCTGAACTCCTGACAGGACTTACCGTCCGAAAAGGACGGCATTTCATCGCTCTGATTGGTTGTCTTCACCCGTTGATAACGCCCCTTGGAAATCAAAAGTAACTTGACAGGTTCCAGAATAATACGCATTTGAGAATTAGTCTGGGGATGCCAGGCTAATGTCCCTCAGGAATTGGTAGAGACCAAAACCAGAGCTGAAAGAGTTTTGGAATTTTGGACTTACCAAGTGGACAGAAAAATAGCTTAAAATTAAGGCTAATGTTGCTCTGTAACTGCTGGATGTGTAAATAAGCAACTGTTTGCTTGCAAGCTTGCCATGTCAACTTAAAAGGTGATGAAATGGCAATACAGCTATTGCAGGTTAAATTCCTAACCTTCCTAGCTGGTGATAAAAGGATATATTCTGCACCATGAACACCCCAGAGGATTGCAAGAAAGAGAATTTTTCACAAAGATAAGTAACAGGCTGTACTTCTTTTGTAGCTTTCCCAAAGTTTTAAAATTGTTCCTGCATATATCTTGAGTCTGTCTGTGTCTCTTTCAACTACATTTTTGCTGCTCATCCTGTTGTATTGCACAGCTTTTTACATTGCATTCAACCATCTCTTGTAAATAGTGGGCAGATGTAAAGTTAGTGGTAGACACTGAGAATGAGGATGGAAAAGGAAGCTCCATAACTGCCGTATGATACTTGAACCAAAACTGGGCTGAGCTGCACTGATGTCGGAGCAACCCCAGGGGCCCACTTTAGAGTAATCCATGAAGGCTTAGCAGGCTGACAGAATCACTCAGCTACTGGCTCTGACCTGGCACTCAGCTCCCTGTGGGGCAGAGCTACACACACACACACACACACACACACACACACTCACACACACTCACACACACACCACCACTACCACCAGAGATGATAAAAGAAAGAAAAGATCCCATGGCAAACCACAAACAAGTACGTTTGTTCTGGGCTTGTAAACATGTCTCATTGTGTAATATATTGCATGCACTCTGAGAGGAGGCCATAACACAAAAATGTGATGACACTGAGTGTGTATAGGCCTAGACTCTTTCACACATGCACTGCAGCCCTGAACTTATTTAGACATTATCAGGACGTGCTTTATGTGAGAACGCAAATGTCCGAATCAGCTGGACCAGACATTAAACTCCCTTTACCATGCCAGTTCCCTTGTACAAAGTCCGTCTGATGTCTGATTGAGCCTTATTGCATCACATCCTGCCCTCTGCACACTCTACCCAGGCGCCACCCCTAGCCTAAAACCAGACGGAGTATTTCCAGTATGTGAGAACGTGTCTGACATGGACAGTCTTCTTTTGTTACACGTGTGAAAAGGCAACTCCAACGACCTGATTCTCTGGACATTGTCCGGAGTTCATATGAGAATACGGCTTATGTAACCTACACTAACTTAAAAACTGAGTTGTGTGAAAGCATAGCAGCAGTGAGGTGACAGAAACACAGAGCATCCGTTATATAAGAACAGCAGTTTAAATGACAGAGTGGAATACGCCAAAATGAATGTTTGCCTTTTTCAGGACAGTTCTGTAAAATCAATTACAGCAAAAATTGATTGAAATAAAGAAGAACTTCATTTGGCAAGATGGTAATTGAGGTCCATAAAGGTGAATATGTTTCCACATCTGTGAGCAATAAAGCTGGATGAACTGCAGTGAAATACTTCAGTGCTGCACACAAACATACACACACCAACAGCTATTCTACTGTGTTTAAATTGCAATTATATCCTGTTATTGTGCTTTGCAACTGTATTAAGTAGCCTACCTAACAGATGACTATAGGTGAGTGGCTAATTCATGACTTGGTAACTAGGGTAACTAATTTAAACTCACTTCTGGAAAGAACATTTTGGAGTGATACTGATTTATCTTAGTAGGCTAATCATTCTTCTCTTTCTTTTTCTTTCTAACACACACAAACACACACATACGCATGCATACACACACAAAAGCCTCAGTCATGCACATTGAGAAATTGTGACCTATATGTATAACCTTTCTATTTTCAGCCAGAGTTGTGCCCCATTGAAACAACTTGCGGTGTGAGTGGTTTCTGGGGGGACACTGGGATAGAACTGGCAGGGAGAGAAGGGGGAGCCGGTAACTCTGAGGCACCGACACGTCTCTCTGATCCAGTCCAGACTGTTTGCGACGTCACAGTGCGGTGTCCTGCCCTCTTTCTCTAAAACACACAACCACAATCCCAAATAGCTCTAAATGCAGCTCTGCGGAGCACTCTTATTCTGGCCCCGTTGGCGCTTTATGAGAGTTTTACAGTAAGAGCCGGGGAATGGAACAAGCTCCACTTTGGCTTGGAGGGATGAGCTTTGCCAGAGCTGTTTCACTGACAGCTCATGTATTCTGTTTTCTGAGGCTTTAGTGCACAAAGCTGGCCAGTACCGATCAATGGAGTTTGTGTTTTTATGCAATTGTAGATGTACATGTTTTCTGCAGTGACAGTCGTGGTTTGATGTGGTGATATGAGACTACTGACCTATACACAAGAATTGACCCAGCAATGATGTAGTGTGCTAAAAACAGGGGCATAGGCCGGAGTTTAAGCTGAGGTTTCGTTTCACAGATGGTAAAATGTGCTGCAAATTACCTACATCAATATGTGCAGCCTGGTATATTGCAGTTACAGTAGGACATTAGTTCAGCCTTTTTAACTGCAGGAACAGAAGCAACAAAATATTTATGAATCTGCAAAGTTGTGGTCAGCAGATCTGGCCTCAGCAGAGAGGTTGGCTTATATCAACCAGCTGCTTTGTTTTAGGAAAACACAACTTGTCACGTAATCGTCCTGAAGAGCCTCTGAGGAATTTTAATGCAGTGGAAGAAGAAGAGTAAAACCACTCGATAAGCAGAGCAAACCTCAGTTTTTATCCAGCCTGTTCATTCATCATTAAAATGATCACCTTTGCACGAAACATGCACGCACACAGATGCAACCAAGCATTTAACACACAAGAAATATTTTAGTTATTTGCACTTTTCAACATTTGTAAAATATGAAAAAATAATCATTTTTGAAAACATTTGTTTCTGTTTATTTTTCTGTGAGAAAGGGAGATTAAAAAGGAAGAAAACATGAGAGCAACGTGAGATAAGTGGAGGAATGCTCATTTAGACAGGTCGCTGTTTTCTTAAACTGTGAAGAATGGATGACAAAGAGATGCCAAGGTTTACAACAGCTTAAAATATCCACCGAGCACCTCCTTCTCCAAGCGTGCGTGCACTTGTGAAGCGACAGAGTGCCCTTGCGGTGAAGGTTTAATTGTGTGTGTAAAACCCAAATCACAACCTTATCACCCTGTGACCACAGCCAAAAAAAGACGGTGTTGTTCTCTGCCAAACAGGCGTATAAATATTTACACAGTTGCCCGCTCTCTCCTTCAAACGTTAGGCGGAAGCAGAGACGGGGGCAGGTGGAAAGGCTTGCCAAGATCAGACCTCCGAGCATTTTGTTTGCCTCTTCCTCTGAGTGTGTCAGGTTAAGTCATACCTGTGCACCTGTGGGTTTCAGGTGTCCTCTGCCTGGTGTATCAGCCTGCTGTGCACCTGGATTTCTGTTTATGCTTTTGCTGGAGAAGTCCTGCTGGTATGAAGTCACTCATTCACTCACTCTGACATCCACGGAGCCTCGTCCAACACATGCAAGCAGTTTCTCACCTTCATGTACAATCCAAAGTTGAAGGGTCATTTCACATCCTTATAAACACTCTGCTGTTGACAGAAGGTTCAAATACGTAAAAGCTCTTGCTGATCTTGGTCTCCGTTGAGCCTTTTATTTATTTTTTACACCCTTTTCCCCTCCTAACCTTGTATCTTGCTCTCCTGCTTTTCCTTATTGGCCTATGTGACACCAATCAGAAATATAAACACTTGTCATGATGTAACGCATATTGTGCAAGTAGGTGCACATTGAGAGGGTCACATATGGGATGTGCTCCTAAAGTCAGTATCATTTTACCAATGTAAATATTAGTCAATGTCAGGACCGTTTAAAGTGTAATGGTAGTCCTTCAGCTCTACTTTCCATAAAGCACTTTCTCTCTGCTCCTTTCCCTCTGGCCTCTCCTCTCACATCCCCTCTCCTTATTATTCCCCTCTCATCCAGCCCTCATGTAATCCCTTGTCTCTCATTACCCAATCTTCTCCTGTTCTCTGCATCTCCTCTTGAGCTCCAGCAGTCTCTGACAAGGCCCAGTCGTCTTCCAGACAGCCCCATTCCCCCACTTTGAAAATTCCCCAATTCCTATTCTCCTGACACAATATGATTAATCATTCGATTAACTGATCCACTGTCATTGGATTGTTGAGGGGCGCTTATAATACAACCTCAACCACCCTCCTGAGAGACACCGAATCTTCAAGCCATCTTCCAAAGCTCTCAAGCAACTCTCCTGGTCTTTGTTCACTACACGCCTAAAACAGCTGTCATCTAATGTGGGTCTGACTGTCTGTCACTAAATCTGCCCACGGGTGAGGGGACTGAATGAAGAAATGTAACCTGGTTCAGAAAAACCCTGAAATGCTGTTAGATTTAAAAGAAAAGGAAATGTTAGGATCAGTGTTAACTCACTATTAAAAAGGCACACACATTTCAAGATAAACTTATTTAGTAATGAATATGTAGAAAGGAAAAGTTTTAAGTCAGGAGATTAAAGAAATTTAGTCAAAGGCACAGACAAACAAAACTTGAATAGTACAATACTTCAATAATAATAAATACTGTGAGTAAATACTTCTCAGCTGGTTTTACATTTGATATTTATTGAAACAAAGTAGAGCATTGAGCCAATTTGTAAAAAGTAACAAAATATCAGCTATAACACATTACGTTTAACAAACCTCAAATTCATGGAAAAGCTTATAAATATACATAGTTGGATTGGTAGAAATAGTTTGTCTATTGAGAATCATCACAGGGATAGTGAGCAGTTAACTGAGTGGTACTGGAAATCTGAACATGTGTGAGAAAAAAAATTATATATATATAAATATATATATATATATTAATGTGTAACAGTAAAGCTGAACATGAGTGAGAGGAAATAATCTGTGTTTTGAAAACAATAAGGTGCATTTCCCTTTACAAAAACAGTGAAGAGCCGCATTAGTGTGAACAAAAATTGAAAAAGTGACTACAAAACTTTGGGATTTCCGACTAAATATTGATCTATGGTGGAGATGATGCTTTTCTGTTTGCAGCTTAAAGGAGGATCTGTTTAAAGAAAATAAATACAGTTTACTGATTGGTTGGATAGACATACTATATACACAGAGCATGGAATATTTCACCACTGTAACCACAACATTGCCCATATATATTCAAACCAAGTATTGTAGAATAATGTTAAATGGATAATCTGAATTAATATGGAAAAGAATGTAGGCTATAATATTGATATATTTGCTGATGCACTGTAGTAAAAAACAGCTGAACAGACACATACAGACAGGTTTAAGCCTCTGTATCAAAGTGCATTATGGTGGAGGGCTTGTTGCAGCACCTGGGGAACTCTAAGGCTTCTGGGACAGCTTAATAAATGGCCCAATCCCCAAAACAGTCCTCTTATTGTACCCATTGTATTTCAAGGACTCGTACGAACCAACAGTGTTCCTTACTCTACATGTGGTAAGAGGGGACAAGCAGACTTCGGTAAGGATGTGAAGGCTGGTTTGCGACTGGGCCCATGACAACACATCCATACACTACAGCACACAGGCGTTCTCCCCTCAACACAGTCAGTCATTCTCAAACAACAAACCAGGACCTCTTAGTCAACTATGCCACAAATATCAAACTTAAGTCTTGTTAGGAAATGGGAAGCACAGTCCAATTTCGCAATCAGTGTGACCCATCTGACAAGAAAAAAAATTATTTTCTGAAATGAAAAAAGGGTGGGTGTTGGGTGGGGGGAGATTTCCAGCCAGATTTAGGCACTTGAAGGGGTTAAAATCGACTGTTGATGACTAGGCCAATATAAAACATAACAATCTCAAAATAAATATTTCACGATACTCTCAGTTTCTGAAGACATAACATTTTTTTTTTTTTAAAAGAGTCAGTCTTTTTGCAATGGCATAATTGTTTAACTCTATAAATATAATTTATATAGTTTCTTTCTTCCATTCTCTCTCTCTGTGTTCAACTCCTTTGCTCTTCTGCTCATGAATACACACAGATGTATGCCCATCGTCTGCAAGCAAACACACACAGGCAACGCTCCTCTTCTCACTTGCAGACGAATTGGTCTACAATTTTGGTGCAGCGCTTGCACTTGACGTAGCAGCACCAGTGGAACTTGCAGTGGCAGCGCTCCACTATCTGGGCCTTGTACTGGTCGTAACCGCGGCCGCAGCACATCAGCTCGCACCCATCCATGCCCTCCGAGGTCTTGTTGCAAAGGCGCCCCACTGTGCCCAGGGAGCCTGTGCTTTGGTTCTTCAGGCAGTAGTCTGGACTGGACTCGATGTACACCAGGTCGTGGCTTGTGGGAGCGTTGAACTTGCTGTGCATCTGCACCATCTTCCCACGTGAGTTGAGCTTCATAGCAGCGGCGCTGTCGTACTTCTCCTTAAGTGCATCACCCACCTTGCGGAAGTCAGCCAGCTGCAGCCAGCAAGTCTTCAGGCTGCAGGAGCCTGATACCCCGTGGCACTTGCAGGACACGTGGGCGAGGTCTGACACTGTCTGAGAATGGGAGAGAAAAGAAATAACAAGATTAATTACCAGATGAAGAACTTGCAAAAACATTTATTTAATAATGTGGCAAACTGTAGAAAAATGTCCAAGTGACACATGCTTCATATTTCTAATTTGACCTGTCTACATAAATATTTGCACACTGTCCTGCTTGTGATCTCATAAGGTATCACTTTGCACTAAAGGACCAAATGATCCTGTCCATGTCTCCAATAGTGCATTGAATAAAGCGTTGTCCACTCATTTGTCCTGCTTGAAAGAGAACAGCCTGGCAACAGATATCTGGCATTACGTTTCCTTTGAGGTGGTTTCAAGATGTTTGGAAAGGAAAAGAAACCCCAGAGCTGCCTCCAATGACTCCATCTCCCCACAGATCAAAGCCCCAGGAGGGGGAGAGCTGACAGAGCTGTTACACAGATGATCAGTGGAGACCTATCTGATTGACCTGGATTGTCTCACTTCCAACTCCTCTTGGTCTTTATAAATCACATTGGTCTCATTCTAGAGCCTGCAGTTAATATCTTTCTGCTTGCTTCTTATCTGATGGCATCTTAAGATCTGTGTGTGTGTGTGCATATAATCGCAGTGTCTCACCCTCCTTCCAGCCTCGTTATTGTGGAGATTCATCAACAGCCGGGCGCTCTCATATGAGCCTTTGGGGTAGCTCTTCTCCCTCTCACGTGCGTCCACAAACTCCTTGGAGAACCTGTAGCCGTAGTTGAGGTTGTCTCCGCAGCCACCCCACAGCCAATCTCGCGGCAGGTCTTTGGGGCGAGCCGCACGGCTGCACCCACAGCTGGAGAGCTCCCCTTCTCGGCAGGCACGGCTCACTGCGTTCACCACCCCTGCTGCGCTGATGGCGTAAGTGAATGCAGTTTCTCGACTGCCTGCAGACACACAAAAAGGAACATAATGTCACATTTGACACAATAAGAAATAAAGCAGATGAGGAATGTCTAAATGCATGTTTATCATTTGGCATATCCATCCACTGCCTCCATTTTTGTTGGTTCTGTATGTATATTTATTTTATACTGAACGCTGTCATTTTGCTTTAAGAATTTGTACAGTGTTTTGAGATGTGATGTCAAATGACAGCATTCACCATACATTCAAGATTACAGAGCACTTCAGCCAAGTGCTGCAGGCTCCTCATCACCATCATGTTGAATGGTGGAATCTGGTTTGCTGTTATTGGGCTTCAGCCAGAGAGAAGAGAGCGCCCTCCAGTGACAGAGATCCTTCTTAACAAGCAGCTTCCATTTTACCTAAATTGAAAGTGACAACAGCTCTTTTACTTTATCTGTCATGACTGAGTGATTCTGGAGCCATTGCTCATTAACTCCCACTGTTTCTACCCTCAACATTTCCTCTATAGGGACAAGAGGTTGGAGTCTTAAAAAACAAAAAAATACAAGCAAGCAGTTTTTGCTGTCACCAAATGCTCGATCCATTACTACCACTGTACAAAGCCACAGACTAGAAGAGGTAACCGAGATGAGGAGATAAGCGACTATAGAAGAAACAGCCGACCAAACTGTGAGGCTGCGTGTTGACACTGAAGACGGGGGCTGCTGAAAAATAAAAATGCACAGCTCATATACCTGCTGGGCCAAACCTTTAGAGAGCGTGCTATGATGACAATAACAGATGGACAGAGTACGGGAGATGAGGCAGGAGAAAGAAAAGACGACTGAAGAGATAAGTCAAGAAAAAGACACTGAAGTGGAAAAAAAGCAAGCAAAATGGAAAAGGAGACACACGCATGCACTTAATATCACAAAAGGCAGTAAAAGACAATGACAGAGAAGAGAAACGATGAATAAAGAAACCTTTTGGAAAGTCTGAAAGATGTTCAGGTGGGAAACTGGCAGGAGCAGAAGTGATCAGAGACAGTGGGGGATTTATTAGTCTAGTACAATGTTTAATCCAGCCTGAGGATGTTGGCCTAATAGTGGACTTGTAGATGGACAAACTGTCGTCTCCCACATTGCTGCTTCCCTTCTCCTGCACCCCACCCTGGAGCTAGCCAAGCCAGGCAGGGGAGAGGGTTTGAACCCAACCACGCCAGCACCCCCCGGAGCTCAGCTTTAAATCACCAGCAGTATCCTGAGCCAGCAGTGAGACGGACAGTAAGACGGCCTTTCAGATAGACAGCTATAGAGGGGAGGACAGGTTTACTTGGCCCAGAGTGGGCTGAGATGGGAGCAATGTTGGGGAGGGAGAGGGAGGGAGAACAGGAACGGAAGAACGACTGCTGATGAGGTTTCTATGAAGACTGATCTGTGAAGAGGGATTCAGCAGGGCCAGAGACGCAGACAGACAGAATCACCAAGAATAGTGTAAAAACACAGACACATGCATATCTGTGCAAACAATGCCATGTACAGTATGCTTACAAGTACAGTGCATTAAAAGGTTGGTTCACTTAAATTAAAATAAATATTAAAAGATTATTGCAATATTAACTTATTTATAATATGTTGTTTTTTTATTGATGCTTTTGGCTATTGCGCCTTCCCCTTTGCTGCTCTAACACTGCAAATGTCCCCACTCTGGGATTAATAAAGGATTATTTTTTTTAAATTTTTTTAAATAAAAGAAATAAAAAATAAAAAACTCTAGCGGCATCTATCCATGCAGGCAGTTTCAGTTTTATGTGCTGAGGGGAATTAAAGTGGTAAAAAAAATGCTCACAACATTACATTTGAAATATTCACAGAAAACCTTACTTTCCAAAAACAATGTCCTGGTTACTCGGGATCATCTACAGACTTCGGTTAGATCAGTTTTCAGTGGAACTACTTTTTACCCAAAAAATAGTGACTAAGAAAACTGTTGACAGTGTGTTCTGTGGATAATATGGTGCAATGGGAACATTATTTCTGGAAAGACAAGTTTCTGTTGAGTTCATTAAGTGTTATTTTTAAAACTGTGAGCACCACAAACGAAATTCCATTTATCATTTATTTCAATAATTGCATTGGGGTGGGAGCAGAAATCTCAGAGATTCTGGACAAATGTGCAATCTGAGTATGTGAGAAAATGGGGGAGTTTTCATTATTTCATTTAGGAAAATTTGAAAGATTTCCAAAATGTGACCACAGCAAGCGCTGACTGGTATCGAAACTACAAAATGTTATCTATTCAGTGTGCGAGTCCGCAGCTGGGTCACCATGTCTGCTGTAACTACGCTATGATCACAACCCTGACATTGGATGGATTCATTATAATTCAGCTTGAGCGTTAGGATCAATACACGGCAAACCACCTTTACATTAACCCCGAGGTGAATGCTCACATCAAAAGAAAATTAAAACAAACCATGTTAAATGATAGGATCCAACGGTGGAATTTACTTTTAACGAAGGATTGTAAAGCTCTTGAACTCCAGAAGACTTCTGAGCACTCTGCATTTACGTGCACACACACACACACACACACACAGACAGACAGACAGCGTAATCTCTGACAAGGTGATATATGGGTGCATACACTCACTGCCCTCCCATTACAAATACAGGGCAGGTACAGTCCAGCTCTACAGTGTGTGCGTCTGTGTGTCTCTGTGTGTGTGTGTATGTGTTAAATAAGATTAGATTGTCTCTCATTCATCAGGGGAAAAGCCGATTCTCTGCCTCCCTCCTGCTCCATGTCGGGAGCTGGTTTAGCAGGCCAGAGCCACATGTGATTTATCCAACAACCTCACCCACCAACTATTCCCTCCACACAGCTGCTGAGAATCAGCAGCTCCATACATTTCACACTCACACACACACACACACACTTCTATACTTGTGAGGACATTGATTGACATAATGCATTCCCTAGCCCCTAACCCTAACCATCAAAACTAAATGTCTGACATCAACCCTTACCCTAAGCCTAACATAAATTTAATTCTAACCTGAACCTTAAAACCAAGTCTTAACCCTCAAACAGCCCGCTGAAGGTGTCTCTGAATGTGAGGACCGGCAAAAATGTCCTCACTCCAATGTTCCAAAACTCAAATTGGTTCTCACAAAGATAGACATACAAGTAAACACACACACACACACACACACACACACACACACACACACACACACACACACACACACAAAATAGTGAATCAGAGAGAGGGAGACTAAAAAAAGGAAAGACTCAGAATGTGTAGATAAATAACACCAGTGAATATGTACTGCATACATGTGCGTATGTTGGTATTTGTGAACACACATTGTGTTTGTATCTACCCCTGCATTTTTATTTACATGTTTCTAAGAATATATGCTATTTTATATATCCTTTACTTATTTCTTACCTATTTGCATGACCCGTCCGAAAACAGAGGAGTTGTCCACCGTGCTGCAGTTCCAGCGTCGATGTCTGAACTGGTACTGGCACTCTCTGATGCCTGTCTTGGCACCTTCACCGATGTACTGCATGTGGTCCTGGTAGAGCTGGCACAGCTTCTTCTGGCCCTGCGACAGGCCCACCAGCTGGCTGCACAGAGGCTGGGCACCGATAATGTAGGCCTCCGGGATCAGTAAAGGGTTCATGGCCAGAGACCTGGATGAGGGGGACACAGAATGCAGTCTTATTTTACTAATTTGCCGTTATGACCAAAACGTAATGCAAGTTTTAAGGCCAAATTCACAATCAACAGCTGATTTCACTAGATTAGGTTCTCCATTTCATGGCTGAAGCTTCGTCAATCAGAGAAATGAGGTGCAGTTATTTACTGGATGGAGCAAAACCCTGCATACTCTGAATGACTCTGGACTTAAAGTCATGTGCTATTTCAAAGAAAGAAAGAACATACAGCAAATGCAAGCATAGAAAGAAAGAAAAGCCAGCCAGGGAGGGAAAAAGGGGAACGATAAAGAAAATACAGTAAAATAGAAAGTACAATAGAGAGTAAAATAAGAGTGCATGAAGTAAAAGGTATAAAACAGAATAAAGAGCAAATTTGACACAAACATACTGTTTTTGTATTTAATGTCTTAAAACAGTCGTTGCCAACCTTATTTACTTCTGGCCCTTTTTAACCAAGCAATGCCTGTAAGTGACCTCTCATCACAAGTTGCATATTACATCTATGAGCTCAACCAAAGTGATGTCCACCTCTGATTGTTTCATTTAAAAATAAAAAAAAAAAGAAAGCAAATATTAAATAAAGTTTGAAAAAATAAACAAAATTTTGTGTGGCGGAAATGTGTTTTTGTTCTTTCTTAACTTGATAAAAACACTTGCAAGCCCTTCTGATTTATCTTGTAACCCCTCGGAGTGGTCCCGAGTCTCGACCGCAGGTCGGGAAGCACCGTCCATAAAGATAATGTGTAGCTGACGAATATACTATGCCAATTGAAAAAAAAAAAAAGTTTGACATTTATGCCGAAGTGCATTTCATGATGACTGTTTCGAGTGGATAACTCTGCACTATGAAAGTTTTATACCTTTTTACAGTACCACAGAAAAATCTGATAGTTTCACCTGAAGTACCCGCTCCATACTATTTTGTGACAGAGAAAGAAATAAAAATAAAAATGAACTGGCAGAGAGAGCGACACGGACAAGCACAGTTGAAACAGAGGGAGAGGAACACTAGTATGAGCATCTGGTTCCAGGCCACAGGACAATTAGAGCGGCCCATCCCTGAGCCCTAAGAGAAAGACAATTAGCCCCCAGTGTAACCTGATCGACTGGGGAACCTCAGCAGCAAGGGAACACAGACTGAATATACACAACATATGCACAGAAGTACACACACAGAAGGGGGAAAAAAAAATCAACATGCACACTGTTTGTGTGCTCACACACACATGCAGACTGATTCTGTCACACACACACACGGTCAGCCAGCCCACTGCTCCGACACACTAAATCATTCACACCTGTGCATCCTCTCAAAGAGGAAACTGAAAGACACACACAGTTTGTGCTCCAAACTCAGCTTTCCAACGGGTCTACGGTAATGTGCGAGTCCGCAGCTGGGTCAGTAATCTGATTTATTATTCTAACTTTAATGTATTCTCCAACTAAGCTGAGCCAATTAAAATATGTTTGTCTGTATAAATCTCCTTCAAATTAGTTGTTTAAATTATTATTTTCATATAATTAGACCATCACCACATGATGTCACCACTGGCTTTGATCTTCTCATCTGAAGTAAATAAAAATCTTACACAGAAAGTGTGGGTTTCCAGTAAATGATCCATGTTCTTCTACAAGCACTCAACTTGGGATACACAATTATGCACAATTAGACAAAAACACAAACAGCCACAGGATGTAAAGAGTTTTGATTTGCTTTAAGTAGTGCTTCTTTGGTGACTGGTAAACAGTTTTTTCCGCTATCAGAAGTACTCTGTGTGTTTAAGTGCAGCATGCTCAAATATAGACTTTTCTAATAGCAGCAGGACGTGTGTCTACACACAAACACACACACACACAAACACATATGCACAGTCACACACAGTCTTCGTGTTTGCACATATTTGGACATCGACTCATAGACCACAGCATTCTATGTTTTCTATAATATTCATAATTTTGGTTTGGCAATATGCGAAGAAAGAAAAAAAGGGAGAAAAAGGTCTTCCTGAAAAGTTAATGTGCTACAGTCAGCATGTTGTGTTACTTCATATGTGGTGCAACTGAAGCGGAGGAGGCTTACTTAGCAAACACGCACACACACAAGCCTGAAATTGACTCTGATTCTATGTAAAAGACAAATATAATATTAAAAAATATTTTTTTGGAAATCAATATTACCCTAAATCTTTGCCTTTTTTGCATGTCTTTTCTATCTGACGATCTCCACTGGCCATATCACAAGTAAACACACACACACAAAAACACACCGTGCACAAATAAAAGACACACACAGAAATACTGTACATATGGAGAGAAAAATGCATACCACCATGAGTTCGCCTCCACCACCACCTGCATGAGGAGTGTGAGGAGTGTGAGGGCGAAGACACACTGTCTGGAGTCCAACACGCTGCCAAAGGGCCAGCACACCGGCCGATACACACAACCCAGCCCCAGGTTCATACTGCCGCTGATCTGAGGGAGGAGAGAGAAAAGGACGCATGTCAGTCAGTCTGCCTGCCTGGATGTTTGTCTTACACACAGTTTATTGTGCTTAATACAGAAAAGACGGAGACAGATATCTGTGATGTCAAAATGTATGAAGGGAATACAAGAGGAAATATTTCAGCCGTATGCCTGCCTATCCAAGCGCTCTCTTTTACATGCAAACACCATCACGGTTGTGTGAATATGTATAGGTGCGAGTGTGTGTGTGTTTGAGAGAGAGAGAGGGAGAGATGAGAGCCCTGAGGCCATCAGAGCTTGCACAGCAGAGAGCAGTCATTTGGCAGCAGGTCTGAGTGTGAATCACATAAGACTGATAGACGTGCAGCCGGAGAAGACACAATGACCATGAAACCCCATCTAGACACATTCCTGACAGTTCACTTTACTCAGAGAAAGAGACAGACAAAGGCAGAGACAGACAGACAGACAGAGAGAGAGAGGCCTAGTCAGATGGAGAGAGAGAGAGAGTGTGTGTGTGTGTGTGTGCCTTATTTTATATCCATCCCTACATATTTACTGCTGACATAAGGGTCAAAACTAAACTGTCTCAATTTTAACCAACAGTTATGATTGCATTTTTAATACAAAGATAGGTAACTTAAATCTAAAACATGGGCATAGAATAAAACACATTGTCATGTTTTTATTCCATACTAGTTAATTTTCAAGCTATGGCAGGCCTCCTGGTGTCAAGGTTTCATTTCCTTCAATTATGTAAATAATAAACACCCATGGGAAATAATAATTAAATTGTCATACAAAATTCGTTTTCATTATAGCCAATTAAAACCATTTTAATAGGACTGAACGGGAACATTTATACAAAACATGGAAATTAAAAAGAGGAATAGTTTCCTGTGATGTCTGTGGCTGTTAAATATGCAGTTTGACAAATAACGGTCATGTCGGCCCATAATTACATCCAAATAAATGTTCATATTTATTAATTGTCTGTGGGTCGGACTGAGAGGAGCCACGTCAGCGGATGGTGGTCTACGGCCTGCTTTTTTGCTGTGCAGCCTCTGTGCCTAACGAAAACTACAAGAAATTAAAAAAAGGAAGAAAAAAAAAAAATAATAAAAAATGTCAATTATCCGCAGACAACTGCTTGGCCTCGGTGGTATAGTTGGGCTGCTATGTAGGCAGAAAAATGAGTTAAAATAATTACCCCTAAATTTGCGAGTCGGGCCGACGTGCCAGCCTTCCAGTTGGGCCGTGTGTGAATTCTGGGACCGAGCGCGGCTCTAATTTGTCACGCCGCGTTATTTTCCAGGGTTGAGCCGCGGAGACCCGGGCCTGCCTAATACTCATTACACACGAGGCCAAGTTCACCATCACTCACCCAGCGCGCGCACGCACGCGCACACGCACGCACACACACGCACGCACGCACGGGCATATGCTTCGAGTTTGCGCGCTGCCTCGGTAATAGTTGGTGAGGTTATGTTCTGCTCCTTGTAGTTCTTCCACATAAATTAAAGCAATAATCCGCGGAGGGCGGCGGTTTTACACTGATTTTAAAACCAACTGGTCTGATTGAAGCTGTTACGCCCCCGGAAAGCGGATTTAGAAAAATATATTTTAATTTACGGATAATTAGTAAGTTCTACAGTTAAATATATATATATATATATATATATATTTTTTTTTTTCAGTAAGCAGTACACTCATTCTGGAGGAGGTCTGCAGTGTGACAAGTGACGCAGGTTTCATTGTGCATGTGCATATTTAAAGTGAACTGTCACGAGGCCACAGGTGCGTGAAATTACCTCACATTCCACAACTGTGTCTCAGCCAATCAGAGCAGACATCTGTAATTATTCGGCGAGACACAGACAGACTTCTTTTAAATTATTATTAATATTTCTTAATGTTGTTTTGTTCACTGCAGTGGCTGCAGCCATTCAAGCACTGTGCATAACTGCATGAGTAATTATTTTTTTCAAATATTTTAAATATTGTGCATTCCTGCGTGTGGCATCCCCACATGCAGGCTGCGTAAATCCTGCGCTCCTTGACCCCTGGAAACGATATGACCCGAGTGAAATATTCACGGGACCTGACTGGATGACTGACGACTACCTTGCGGATTTCTGTCGGCAAAAGTGGCATCAAATTTGGCAAATTTCAGGAAGAGAACAATTAGAATACAGTCCTCAGGATAATAAAACATCGGGCGCTGCTGCTGTAATGGATCATTTAAGAGGGCATTTACAAAGGCCATATGAGACTAAATCGATTTACATTAAACCCAGAGTTAAAGGGGAAAAAAGCAGCCTACCGTTATTTTTTAAGAGAGAAAAATGTTCTTGAATTATTTAATCTTTTGGTAAAATGTGGGCCTGTCTTTTCTCAGTTTTAGTTTTCTCTGGCTGGAACTTTTGGCCACACTTTCTAAAATATTACTACAATTAAATATGGCAGTATCTCAAAAATCTTTGAAACAAATTGTTGTCAAAATGTGAAGGGAAAAGCATAAATGTGCTATGAATGTCAAATTATGACAACTCTTCATGAATGACTGGGCTATTTTTAAGCAGCTATATTTATAGTATGGCCTGCATATTTAAGCCTTTGGATAATATGCATGGAGACAATGAATTTGAAGTTTTTGTCGGGCAGGATGTGTGGGGTGGACAACAAAATATATTTAATTCATAGAACAATTAAATAAATCCTGTTCACCCATACACAAAGTGCATGGCACCGTCACTTACTGACTAATGAATTAAGTATTATCCGCATTTAATAGCGCAAAACGGGGAGTCTCTTTTCATGATGTTTAAAAAACAAAACCAGGAGAGGGAGCCAGGTACAAGGATTTGATGAGCAGAGAAGCAGCACAAAGAGCATTGCCTAACTTTAAATGGGGACCGTTAACAATGGAAAGGGGTAACGGACTATTTTTCCCCCCCCTCATTTACATGCAGGCTATTTAAAAACATACAACTTATGCTTAAATTTTAGCTCTTTTCATTAGGCCATTTCCCAGCAGGACACGGACATATGGGTCACAGTCAATGCAGTATGAGGAGGAGGAGGAGGAGGAGGAGGAAGGGGGGGCATGTTTCACACATCACATCTGTCAAAAACTTTTGTCGACATCCAAGAACCAGAATTAGTCCAGATAAAAAAAAAAAAAAGGTCCCCCTGAAACACGCATTTCCCACCTTTTTTAAGATAAACTGCGGCTGCATGGAAAAGTGAGTGAACCAGGAGACCAAAGGCTACTCACCAGGGAGCTCAGCCCGTTAGAAGTTGTAATCCACTTTCTGCAGACGATATCAAACCAATAATCCCAGTGCAGGCCAGGTGGATTTAAGATTTCCCCTTTTTCCGCCGCAGTGAAGACAGGTCGCTCTTATCCGGATCTCTCGGGAAAAGCGCTCGGCTGGACTGGGCAGCGTGTGATGCTAAGGCTGAGAGTTCTTCAGGTTTGGTGTGTTTTTTTGGCGGAGCGCGGGCGCCCGGCGATCGGCGAATGCGCTCCGTGCGCCAAACAGTTCAGAGGGTCTGGTAGGAAGCAGCGGGATATATGAAATGTCCAGAGACGGCGTGAGGAGACGATCAGTTCATTCAGCGGGTCAGTGCGTGACTTTGCGGGGACTTTTTAACAGATAAAGCCCATCTACGGCAAACCCAAAGTGCCACTGGCGGAAACGTCGGATGTACTTTGTCGATTCTCCTTTAATTGAAAGCGGCCTACGTTTATAGTCCCTACCCAAGTAAGAAACTGTTCCAGATTATAGTTAGACTATGTCAAACCAAAAAAAAAAACATGGAAAATCTTGTTGTGCACATTTAGATCCAGCCGCTCACACGCTCAGGTCATAGCGCGTTTTTTTTTTTTTTTTTTTTATTTTACCTGCGGAAAGATCCACACGGTGATCCTCGCCACAAACGACTCGTCAATTTACCTTCCATTCTGTGCAACAGCGACTCTGACAATTCCTCCGCTCGATTTAAAACTCTTCACATGCAAAAAAAAAAAAAAAAAGTAAGTCACCCGCCTCGCAAAAAAAAAAAAAAAAAAAATTAGAAAAAAGCATTAAAAAAAACAAAAAACAAAAAAAAACAGATGCCGCAATTAATCGGCTCCAGACAGCATGCTCCAAAAAAGAAAAAAAAAAAAAAAAAAAAAAAAACTTTCCGCGCGGACTATCTCCAAACAGTGCGGCTTGGCGAGCGCGCACGGTGCCAGGGGGAGGAAAAGAGCACGGCGTGTGAACAGCAGCGGCTTTGCTGAGGCTCCCAGTCTGTCGTCCTCCCACACCGTATGTGTGTGTCTCCGTGCGTTGAAGTGCAGAAGAAGTATCGCCGGCTATCCCTCCCTCCCTCTCTCTCTCTCTCTCTCTCTCTCTCTCTCTCTCTCTCTCCCTCCGTCTCACCTGCCTCAGTCGCCTCCTCTCACACACTCTGCGGCATGGATGCGCTGCGCGAAACCTTTCGGGTGGCGCATGCGCCTCACGTTTCTCCTCAAATTCCCCTTTTCTCCTTCCAGCCGCCGACGTTCAGGAACCGAGGAATTTGAGTGTAGGTAAAAAAAAAAAATTGTGGAGAGAGAGAGAGAAAGAGAGAGAGAGAGAGAGAGAGAGAAAAGGGTGGAACAGGCTGTAACAAAACAAGCGTCTCTATTACCTAAAATAAACTTATAAAGCACCCGAGGCTATTACCCTATCCATACCAGAGCAGAGTTAGGATTTTCACTGGCAGCAGATCGAGTTACCACTCAGTAAAAAAAAAAAAAAAAAAAAAAAAAATCAAGACAAGCAGGTCCATATCGTGTGCTTATACAGGCTGCTCTCATCACCTGGAGGCCTGCGAGCATTACGGTCATTACGGTAATTATTATTTTATGGTACATTATCTCGGAACACGCCGCAGGAATCCGTCGGCTCGCGGTTCGATATTTTTTTCCCAGTGAGCCCGGTGACGGGCGTCAGAGGGGCAGCGTGTTTAACGGTTTCACGTGTGTCACTGTGGATTTTGTCAGTGCGCACACACTGGAGGCATCCGAGGGTGAAAGCCGTGCTATTTTTTTTTTTCAGTTGCACCGGACAGAATTTCACCTGGATTGAGGAAATAGAGATAAAATAACAGTCGTTTAAAAAAAAAAAAAAGTAAAACAATGCTAAAATTAATGGAAGGGGGAGGGGGGGGGGGGCAGTCACCTGAATATCTGGCTGGCTGCCCAAATAAAGACTTGCCTCGGGAGATAGAGGGAGGAGAAAGAGAAGGGAGGAGAAATTAATTCAGACGTTTTTATTATACTGATCTTTTTGTAGCCTGAGTCACGTGCAGTAAATCTTACAGGTCTGTTACAGGACCTCATCTAAAACCACGGAGTCCCTCCACTCTTATTTAAATGAGGGGAGAATCAGTAGGCCTATTTGTCAGTATCAGTGACAGTCGATGAAGGATGGTTCATTTGGCCTCCAGCGTGCTCAGCTTTTAGGCTTTTCACAGCACTTTAGACAAACTCCTGTTGGAGCTGTGTTTATCTTTACATGCACTGTATATGGAAACTGCAATATGGGAGATTAAAAAAAACAATTCTATTACAGTGTATATAAAAACAAAATGGAATTGTACATGTAAAAGTTAATTTTAAGCCCCTCAAGTGTGTATGTAATGGGAAAACACAACCTATTCTGGCTCTCTAATTTTTCTTTTCAATAACTCATAATGCTTTGGTAATTTTGTCACATTTTTCTCAGAGTTCGTATCTCCTTTAGGAATGATTCCCTTCACGTGACTGTGAATAATTGCGGCAGAATTGAGTGTGAAGTGCCTGCAAATCTTGCAAGAGTACCGTTCCCAGCTAATGTTACCATGGTGGATGCTGGAGGCTGCGACTGCGTCAAAGAGCACTTAAAACATGCTCAGCCACATTTCTGATCCCTCACCATGCCTCACTACCCCCCCTCCATGACTCCCCCCTCCCCATGTTCCCCTAGGAAGAAAACTGGGCAACATCTGGCTGAGTTTATGAGAGAGAAAGAGAGAGAGAGAGAGAGAGAAAGAGAGAGAGAATTGGTAGACCATGAAAACTGGGAAGAATTCTTTCTTGGGCAGTGCAACAGTCTATTGTTGTAGTTGCCATTAGTGGCGGTGAAACTTTAATCTTGTGAAAATACCCATTGTTGCACTCAAATTTACCAATAACACTGCCGATGTCAATGTTCACATTATTGTCTTTCTGATAAAACACATTGCAGTTCTTGTGAAAACAACTTTTATTCAAACGACAGAGACAAGCTGACCACTGCAAAACACTGTGGAACAAGTCAAGGGTGAATACTGTTCACCAGAACTTTCACAGTCATCGCAGTCATGAGAGCAGCATGAAACCACACACACATGCACACACACTGTACAAAAACTGTACATATTATAAGGGTCATATGGAAACACTGTTATACTGTTGAATCAAAACACAACAATACTGTACATTATCATCACCTCAGGTCAACCTCCAGTACAGTGAAAAAAGTAATGACACGGTGCTTTAAATTGCAAGTCACTTCATTATAAACAGGTTAGCCACTCAGATTGACAGGATCAATAAACAGACAACAAAATAATACGTCACTCTTCAGCATAAGTCACACGCAGCTGTCAAAACTTAAAAAAAAGAAGAGTGGCACTCAAAAGTGTTTCGGATGTAGAAAAGCAAACAGAACTTGATATTGGTTCATTAAACAAACGCACAGCAGGCTAAAAGAACACAAGGAGAAATGTATAAACAGACTGTTCTTACAGTAAGTTGGCCGATTTTAGGTCAGCAGTGTTTCGTTCCCACTTAATAAAAGTTCTTATTTTTAGAGAAGGTGTAAGCTGATCCTTAAACTGTTTGCCGTGGGGCGTCTTTAAGCCCAAATTTTGCCTTTTCTTGTTGATTCCTCCGCAGGAAGTGGGAGAGAGTCAAACAAATGAGTAACTAGGTTGCTTTGCTGGGTAGTCCAAATGATTCAGATGCAGTCCCATTTCAGTGATTTGTTTCAGCAGACAGGGTTGTCTCCTTTGGCACGGTACATTGAGAAGGTCTCTGTGGATTGTGGATTTGAGGTCCATGTTGTGATATTTACAAAAGCTCGCTATTTAGCTGCAGAAATAAACACATTCATGCCATCATAAACCAATCCAGAATTGGCATGGGTTTACGGCTAGTTCCACTGGCTCAGCCTAGCCACACTAGTAGTCGACAGTGGTGGAGTGATTGTCGGTTGATCTGAAGCCAGAACTCTGTAGCACCGCAGTACTGTAAAATGAATCCAGCTCCCAGTCTATTGAAAACAGCTAGGGAAATGAAGGCAGTGGACCGCTTGCCAATACCTTGAAACTCCCCTCTGATGACTGATGCTCTGGTGAGGGACATTCAACCACAATGGGCTCAGGTCCTGAGTGGGCCATTGCATTTGTCAGTGAAGATGACGTTCATCAGTAAGACGAAGAATTTCTGACCGGCTGAACGCTGAGCTTGTCCACAATGCATTGACATGGTGGGTCCTGGAGTATGTGTCTATCTGTTTATGTGGATGTCTGATGGTCACGATGGCGAGGAGGTATGTGCCGGTTGAGTGTGTCTGCTTGCAGTTGAAGCTCTTGAACCTCTTGGTACCTGGCTCTACAAGCAGCTGTGGAAAGAAACATTGAGAAAAAAAACATCAGTATAAGAGGTCAACCACAAAGAATGAAAAACAAATCCACACAGGGATATGAAGATGCACCATTTAGCCAAGCATCTTAAGTTGTTTTTAATTTCCTCAGTCCTCTCCCAAAGGGTTACGTCATACAACTACATAGCTTGGTAATGGACAAAGAGATCTCAGACACTCAAGTCCAGTGTAGATATTTAGTTTTTTCTTAAGCTTAAGGTTGACCATTTTCTTCCTCTAACTGTCTGGCGAACCTCCAGAGCTCCTTAAGAATGCTCTAAATGCAGTTGGCAGCAGCCCAAACATCAAGTGCTCATTAATATAAAAAAAAAAAAAAAAACACTCTATCGGAATGTGTCTGTTATTCAGGCCGCAAAGCAGTCAGCAACAACTCACTTCTTTCCTGAGGGTAACGTTGTGAAAAAAAGAAACAATGATGTATGTCTAGCTCGCTGGGGGCGCCTCATTGGCTGAGCAAACTGGCCCCAAAATAACTACCAATCACTGAAGACGTTATCATCAGTCACTCAGAGAAGGCATAATGAAAGAACTTTAATACAAACTTTGTATGTTGGGGACCAGAGACGTTCACAGGGAAAGTTCGGGAATATGTTCTGATAGCTATAATTTGACCTGTGTAATGACCCCAAAATCTTCAGTGTAAGGGGATTACCAGTATCTAATGGTAGCATCTTAAGTTGGTGTGTGTTCTGTATGAAGAGGAATGTCAAATTGAGTGTCCAGTTCTACAGGGCTGCTCACACTCTTCCTGTCTCACTCTGATTGGCTACCAGGTTGAGAAGGACCATCCATTACAGCCAGGAGTAAATAAACATGCGCAGCAATTAAAGTGCCATCATTTGTTATGCAACACAGGGCGTGTGTGTGTGTGTGTAGACACAAGCCTGCTTGCGTGTAAGTGTGACCAAATGTGTGTCTGTGCATGTACATGTTTGTGTGTGTAAATTTGTGTATGTGCGTTGGACGCCATTCTCAGGTTTCTTTGCCGTCGTCTGCACTAAAATTAATGATTTGGGGGCCAGAGAATCAACAAATATGGCCCCCGGCAGGGCATAATGGAGAGCATGACATGCCTGTGGATGTGTTTGAAGACCGCTCCTCTTTCTTCTCTGTCAACACCTCGCTACCTCCACACAACAGACGCATTCACTACACAAACTCACGTGTGACGCCTGTGTTCATGTTGTTAATGAGGAAGTGTGTGTCGCTATGTGGTCATGAATGTGTGTACGCTTATCGTCCAATGATTATTTTACATGTCAGCACGTTGTGACAGAGTGTTAAAATGACATGGAATTTTTACGTTCCTGAGTGTAAGTCCTGCATTTGTAGTCACGATTATGGCCGCTTTAGAAACATGTGACAAAGCAAAGCATATTATCAGGAAAGCCACAACCACACTCTGAATAATTTAGTGAGCTCAAATGCCTTCGTCAGGCTGCATAAAGCCTTTTCAGCCCAAAGGTCATTGTCCACAATTTTCTGCATCATCAGCTGCTAAAGGCAGCTAAAAAAGCCAGGTACACGTACACTGCAATGCACAAAGAGAACATTTTACACAAGTTGTAGCACTTGGTAGTCACTGTTTCTGGAACTGATTCAAAGACAATGTTAAAATAAGTAGAAAATAATTGGAAACAATTCAAATTAAACCTGTTTGCGTGCAGACAATTCCTTTAACTCACTTCTTCCAATGGATATTTTTCCAGTGTTGGAAGGATGTTTGATATTAAAATACCTGCAGATAATTCTTTAGGCAGCAATGCACAAGAGAGAGTCCATTTGACAAAAAGTCGTAAACACACATGGAGATTCCATTCATCAAACAGACAGTGGCCATGTGCAGCGGTTTGGCTGCATAAGGACTGTATGGATAGGAATGTGATAAACTGCACTGTAATATCCGAACTGTGACCTGAATCTTCACGGGAACGGCTACTGATAAAACTTAAACATCAACACTTCACACTCACTCCAACAGATCAGACGCAACCCTCCCATTATCATATTGAGCCACTTCACTTGAAGTAAATTTAGTGAGGGGAAAATAAGCACATTTGCTAATGGCTTTATTCACACATACATATGTATCTCTTTGAGGTTTGTTTCAGATCACAATTGAATGTACTGTGTGTCTTCTTAAATGTAAAAATTGCAGCCATATCAATGCATACCTTTAAATGGCAAAATATAATTTCCCTCTCTCCCTTGCAGCACTCAGCCATCATCTCCCTCTAACTCAAATCAGCCATTCCTATCTTCTACTCCCTGCGTAACCCTCATCCTCCTCCACTTTCAGTATGCTTGATGGTGGGATCAGACAGGGTGAACACTTTCTCATATTAATACTGGTTTAGTCTGCGTCTGGAGACAGGAAAATGATTGACTTATCAAAACCTGTAAATGCCCTCGACAGAAACAGAGGTCTAGTTGAGGTGAAAAAACATTTATATTGCCTGGTACCCTTGTGTTAATTAAACAATGTTCATTTTGCGACCCGTATGTGTATCTATAATAGACAACGTACCAGGTCAAAGTCCTTGTAAGTGGATAGGTAATCAAAATGAGGCTGTAAGGTGTCTATTTGGTTAGTCCATCTGTATTTCTCCCAAAACCTACTAGTCTATCTTTCTGGCCAACTGTCTGTCTTTGTCCTGAGGATTGGATATCAAGCCTGAGAGTTTTGATGTGAGTGTCTGAATCCCCCCCCCCTTGTCTTTAAGTGCTACTAATATAAACTGCCTGTTAAATGGATCCTTGCAGAGTTTTAGGACCACCAATGTTAAAGTGCTGCTCTTTCAGTTGGAATTACCCTGTGGTTGGTGTCCTTTCACTCCTACAGAAAAAAAGAGAAACACACCAAATTCAATTACCAGTACAAAGATTAGTACCCCCCCCCCCTCCCCCTCGGTGGCATGGAGGGGCAGATGTTAAGGTGAAATGCAGGGAGAGAGATGCTGACTTTCTCACTGTTCTGCCCAAATACTCATACGTATTTCTTTCTGTTCAGATACTTTAGGAATGCAGGTTTAGTATGTCACCACAGAAAATATCAAGTTTCTGATAGGATGGTCTATTTAACCTTTAAAAAGAAGGTCAGAAGAGAAGCCATTTTGACAAAATGCCTTGCAAAGAAAACAACGACAAAACAAATCACTGCTCTTATCATATGTCTGATTTATTGAATGCAGTGAGGGGATGTAATGGAGATTCAGCATGCTCATTGAGGGTAAAAAGATATCATACAGCATCTCTATTGCTCCATTGCAAGGCAGTGTCTAAGGTAATCCATTACAGCAAATGCAATAATAAAAAAAACACTTAAATTAGGTCCTGTTCCAATTCATTGATATGAGGTCACACGCTCCCATGAGTTAAAAACTCAGATTACGTATTAGAAGGGTGAAAAAATATAAGATCTGAGCGATCATGGCCATCCAATCATTTTGAAACCATAGCCCTTTAAAACCCTTAAAAAATATGGTCTACATCAAGCTGTCCCAGGAAGGGAGAACATCTTCTCTGCAACAATTGCTTCAAGAGCTCGGCCTTTCTTCCCTACATTTCTCCTTTTTTCCCTCTCTTTCTTTTTTTCTGCCTGACTTTTACAACTTCCTCCTGGTTGGGGCTGCAGCTCTAACCCAAACAAAACTCCATTTTTTAGTTATTGGCCCTCATGGCATGTAATGGAGAATCAAGCTAATTATCCCTACAGCTGTTTTCACTTGCTTTTTATGTAAGCAATACCTGGCTGATCCAGAGAGCAACAGTGAGGCCCTTCTTAGCGCTCCAGGCCTCCAGGCCGGCTGGAATTAGAGAGCAAAATGCCAGGTTTTCCTCCCCCCGATACTGCCCATGTGTACCCCTGCACCCATCTCCCGGCACACAACCCGACCCAACCAAAACCCAGCCCGACACAACCCCGTGCACGCCCAAAGCTTCCATTTCCACTCCCTCATACACCTATCAAAACCCTCTCTTTGATGTTAAACAAAGCTGCTCTTCAACAGTTAAGACGGATCTGTATGACAAGCGCTCATTTTCTTCCACTGATGGTCCCTGGCAATTAATGAAGGAGGTGAGCTAGGGTGTGGCTCGGATTAAATGGTAACCATCTCCTGCTGCCATAGGACTAGAAAGAGAGGGAGTGAGTGAATGAAAGAAGAGGGAGGGAAAACGAAGAAAGAGGGGTGAAGGCAGAGAGAGGGAGAGAGGGGGGTAAAGAGTGAAAGAAAACAATCCCTCAAAGGCTAATTACATAATTTCCTTCATCTGAGCAAACACATGCTGGGTAAAAGCAAGTGTGAGCAAGCCTCAAAGATGCCAGGCCAAGAGGTGCTGAGGAGACCTACTAAACTGTGCAACTGCTCTTTAGCAATGGACAACCTATGCCACAAAGTTACTGAGCCAGATCTCAGATGCAACATTATCTGCACTTGTTTGTAGCCTTTTGAGGGATTCATATCCAAAACCTTAGTTTTGATCCTCCCTTCTCCAACTATCTCAGGGTAAAGTGACTCTGTGCAGATAAACAATTGCTGGTGTAATGTTTCCCTCATTACAGTTCATTCCTCACTGAAGCCAGAAATCTGTTCAGTACAAACACCACTAGGTGGAGTTGACTGTTGATGAAAAAAATAATTCTCATGTATCAAACTCATTAAACTCCCATGGAGAGGCAGCGTGCATCTGTAAGTGAGTTAGACGCTGTGTACGCTTCACATGTGCCATTTCGGAGCTTTCTTCTTTCTTCAAACGCTGCATCACTTGCGTGCATTGAGTCCTTCTGCGTCCTCAAATTGACATCTGGTTTCAAATTAACATAGACAGAGAGGGAGAAAGACAGAAGGAGACACTGGTAGCAATTTTAAAACTTCTATTATTTCAGCTAAATTATAGTAAAGACTGCCAGCTACAAAATGTATAAGATCAATCCCTGCCTTGAACTCTCTCCCTCTCCCTGTCTCACTTTTTTGTCTGTAATCCTGTGAGGAATGATGGAGGGCTCTATGCAGAAGGGTGGTGAGTTTCCTGAGTCCGGGAAAGGTGTGCCCAAATGATATGGGTGGAATCTGCAGTACCTACTCCTAATGTGGAGGTTGTTTGACATATTTTGCGCACACAGACACAAGCAACCCTGCACACACACATATGCCTGTACATATGCTTGGATCAAAGTACATGCAGTACATGTGCATGAATGCTGAAATTCATACACCTAAATACAAAAGAGACAATCATCAGAAAGGGAGGCTAAAACATGTTATTGGCAGGACAAATATTCATTTATCACTTAAAAGCCCCAAGGCAAAAAAGAAACTATGTTCATAAAAGTGCATAGTGTTCATGCAGGTCCAAAATACAGGTTTGCGCAACAACAATAAAAAGGTGCATGGAATTCTCTCTGCTCCCAAATTCCTCGCTCCTCCTCCCCCTGTCTGTCTCTCTTGATCTGTCTCTAGCGCTCAGAATTTCCTCTGACTAATCTCACTCATTTACTCCTTCAAGGATTTTTTTTGTCTTATCACAGAATTCCTTCGTTTTTCCTCTCTCTTGCTCTGAGCACAGTATGAGTGGCAGTGCTTATGTTACTGAGAGAAATGTTGAGAGCTCCGCTGTGGGCCAGCTGCATGTGTGTCAAAGTCGGCCTGTGAGTGCCTGTTTGGCTGTGTATACAACCCACAGTTGCACCTATTTTTCATAGTAAGAATAGCACTAGGACCCTAGTGAGCTTGTGTCCCATAACAACACCTTGACCTGGAGCTAAACCTTTAAGTGGAGCAGCGGCGGCCCATCAGAACACAGGCCGAAGAGCCCTGGACGCGCTTGCATCCTGACACCAGCACAGGCCCAGCCAGGCAGGGGAGACTAGTGAAACCCGAGCCCACATTAAAGCACCTCCATCAGGTAGGAGATCAGGGGAGGCCTCCATACTCTCAGTGTCTGCGGGGGTCCGGGCCTCTGAGGCCCTATCTCACCTCCATCTGGAAAGAGAATCTGAGGGTAGTCTGATGGTCTGATAAGAGGCCATGCCGACTGACACGGTAACAGCCTCTCACCCCCATTCGCAAAAAACGGAGTGGATGCAAGCCTAGCTGTGGTGCACTCTCATGCGGGTATGAGAGGGAGGGTGGAAGGCTTGGTGTGGGGGGGGTGTGGTGCATGGTGGCATTAACTTTACTTTGAAGGTTTGACCCAGTGCCCTGAAGGTGCTACACTCACAGAAACAAGTTTATAGTGTAACATGTGTACACATTAAGACCTTCTCTTGTGCTTTCTTTGCTTTTTGTCGGTTGAAACACGAGCATACACACACACATATATATGGGAAAAATACATGATGGACATGATGTCATAATTCATATTTGTGTTTTATAAGGGAGGAAAGTTTCCATGCAGGAGATACAGTGTGGGTTGGAGTCAAGACCTTGTTCCTGAAAGATGGAAAAGAAGGACAGAGAGCCAGACAAGCGGTGAAAGGCCTACTCTGCTCAAACAGCAACGCTAAAGAAACATATCTTTAGTTACCATCAGTGTTTCTTCTCTACTAGCTTTCTTTTTCATATTTGTGTGTGTGCAAACTACAAAAATACAGCTGCGCTCATTCAAGCACTTACCCCTCTTTTGTTTTCTAGGGTATACTATTAATGTTCCACCCTTCTCTTGATGTCTTCTCAAGATGAGACCAACTCCACTGACCCTTCAGTCCACACTCCTGACCCGACTCGTCGCTTCCTCTCTCTCACTGCCCACAGACTCACAGTTTCTCCATCTGTTTTTTATTGTCCTTAGTTCACTTCCCTCTCTTAACTGATTTGCCCTTCTAGTATACCAGGCTGGAGACATAGAAGCATGTTTCTACAGTATAAAAACTGATTCCTAAAAGCTAAGACTCAACACACAAACTTGACAGAATACAGACAGCAAAAACTGTCCTTCACATTTTATAAATTCCTGCCTGACTGGGATAACACACATGAATAAGTGTGTGTATATGGAAGTGTGCTTGCTATAAATGGGCACGGAGACAATGAAGCTGGAGCTTTGGATTTAAAATGGTTTGGTTTGGTCTGGATTGGTCACCTCAGATCTATTTAGGATCACTTGAACCAGTTAAGCAAATAAATGTGATCCCTCAGATCTCAATCTGCTCTGAAGGAAAAATAGGCTTACCTTTACATAGGTGTGTGTTTGTGCGTGTATCTTTGCCTGCGTGTGTGTGTGTTGTGGACACTTGTGTCAACAAAATCTGATAATAATGTCTATTCAGTAGCTACAAGTATTTGAGGTAGACAAGTTCAGGCAGAGATTTACACAGTCAGCTAAGATTTGTGTTTGGTCATCAAACATTAGAGCCCCTGCCCATCCAATGTTAACAATGTGTTCATTTATTCATCCATCCCACTAGGACGAGGAGTTAACTGATTTCGTTTTTGCGGTTTATTCTCTCTTTAGTAAGTGTGTGCCTTTTTCCTGTGCATTCTGGATAAGCACAACCTACTTTACTTGCAGAATACCAAATGCAAAAGTACTTACTACCAAATGCAAAATCTGTCTACAAACAGGATCTGAGACAAAGTCGAGGCTGATGTCAATTGGAGTGAGTGTGTTTGTTCTAGCACAGCTGCACTGTGGTGCTTAATACTATTTAAGTCCGGTCTCAGGAAGAACCAATCATGTTGTTGGCCAAGTCTGTTTGGTGCTCCTGGGGTCAGTATAGCCCCAGGACATGAGACACATAGGATATACGCTGGGGATAAAGAGGGAGGCTTTCACAATGCCCGGTGGTCTGCTAGTGATCTCTACCTCAGTCTGACCTGTGTGTCAGTGCGTGAGAAAAGGGGTGAAGAAACAAATAGAAAAGATGCCCAACAGCTACTTTTAAAGTTGATAATTCAGAGCATTACTCTCTCAGAGGTGAGGTGAACTGCAGGTAGCATGTATGTAGAAAAATGCTGCATATTCAGTAATGAAATACATCCAATTCAGAGAGAGAATAAGGAAAACACTGGTGACTCAATTTAGAGTTTAAATGATTCCCAGTTCAGCTAGATTCCTTAAATAAATATAAATGTCACATGAAATGGAGGGGAGTGTTTTTGTATGTCTATGTTTTTGTGTGCATGTGTGGTAGGTACACCAGGCTGTGGGGTCCCACTGCCAGCAGGCATGTTGTGGTGCAATGAGAGGAGTGGGAAGGGGTATAATCAAAAAAGAGGTATGGGGGAATGTTTTGGGGGTAATAACCCACATTTTCAGAGATGTGGGTGAAACAGAGAGAGGGGGAGAGAGCAGATTATAGGGGTACCTGATAGAAGAGGGAGGCCACAAACACACACATTTGAGGGAAAAACCGTTAAGATATCTGAGCCTGTTATGATTCCTGAGGCTACTCTGAACTATAAAAGGCCTCTGGAGAACTAGACCCTTAAACAAGTAAATTTGTCACGATGACTAAAACCACAGACACTCCTTGTGCAGCCATCTTGAACCTTTAACAACCTTTTTGGAGAGCTCTGTACGACACTGTGGAAGACCCTGCCAGTGAAACTTAAAGGGAGATACTCTGGATTGTAAATAAACATCGTAGAAAGTGACAGAGGTTTGGCTCTGGGCGCAGATAGACAGTAAATAATCCTCATTAGTTTTGACATAGCAACTCATAGTTTTATGATATTTACTGGCGAAACACACTGTACCCATTAAATAAGCACTGATAGAGCCATCCACACTGACAGCACTAAGGCTTGCACTTAACATTTAGTCTTGCTGTGGGATGAATGCAACAGGTTATGATGCACTGGCTAGGCAAATACTATTTGTTATGATAGCCATGGATGATATAGAGTGGCGCTGGGACTGTAATGTATGTAAACTTGTCCTAACTGTCTGTGATGTGGAATATTAATGTGCTGGCTAAGTTAAGGATAACTCGTCAACTCTGGTTCATTTAACTCAGAATAAAAACTCTTCAATGCTATTCCAAACATTTTATTGCTATCAGGACAGAGATATAAATGCTGATATTTTTCACTAAAATAACCTGTGAAAAAGTGATTTAGTGCAGTGAGTGTGTTCCAGAAACTCATAAAATTTGCAGTATGAAATGTTTGGGTGTGTGTGTGTGTTTGTGTGTGAACTTAGTCCATTTTGCCTGGGTGGTGCTGGGAATAGTATCGGCTTAAGGCTGAAAGAATTCAGGCCTCCCAAGCAAGGTCATGTGCTGATGTTTAGTAGGAGCTTTCTCAGGTCACAGACTGTGACTTTCAACCATCACTCACATTACTCCACATCTTTGAGTAGGTCTGTTTAGCTGGCATACCCCACATCTCCAACCCAGTTTGCTGTAATGACACGTGACAGCCACCTCAGTTCACTTACATAGTTGAAGGAGAAGTCAACCCAAATAGTTGCTAGACATTAATTTGACATTGCATAGTAGATTTGGTAAGCTATGGGAACTTAAGGTGGTGTAACTTGGCAAATATTTGTAACAAACATTTATATTTTACTTGTCTCATTTGGAATTCCTGGAAGCACTGTCATGCTAAGTGATAATATGTCTGTATTCAAATATAATAATAAAGAAAAAAATAAATCAACAGAAATGTAAGTTGTTGGTTTTGGATTCATTCTTGCTTTTAATTTCCAACACATAAACACTTGAGGCAAAACTAAATATATACAGCTAGAGATGAATATTATATGATATAAACCAGTTGGGCAGTACACTCAAACCATAAAGGATAGGTTCACATTTTTAAAACAATACTCACGTGCCCATGTGAACATTAAAACAAGTTTTGCTCGCTGTAATAATTCCTCCTCTATATATTGGCTGTTTTAAGAGATGCTTTCCTAATGCGATTCCTCTTTGTGTTTTCCCGGACAGTGTTTTCTCGATTACTTACAGTGGAGGGATAGTAACAAAAAAAGAGAGCATTTTGTACTAAAAATACTGTAAAATTGGAAGACAACCACTGATTTGTCTAACTCAGACTACTGAAGCCTCATATTAACTTTAGCTGAACTTTTGATTATAGCAAGCAAAACCTGTTTCAATGTTCATATGGGCACCTGACTATGGCTTAAAGACAGACTTGAAAAATTGTAAACCGATCCTTTATGAATGTGTATTTTGAGTGAGATGCAATAGCTATGTAGGATGATGTTTCTATGGTTACACATGAGTGGTAAATGTGCCCAGCAGTGGTTAAGCAAACAGGGATTGCTCCCTGAGGTGCCTTGGCCTTACTATACCTGCTGCTTAGCTTGGCATCACCTCTCCTGCACACTGTAGAGTACAGCTCCACACCACAGTTCCTGATTTCTACTCTTTTTGTCTAAGACTAAAAAAAAAGCAATAAAAAAAGAGGTCACAATCACTTTCCCTAGTCCCTTCAACTGTGCTCCTTCTGTTGTCATCCTTTTAGGCCTGCAGAATGGAGCATTTAACATAGTACAGCTCACCACATTAAATTAGCATCAGCCCCTGTAACTGCCAGTACACATGTGTACAGTGTTTGTGTTACATGGGTAGTGTTACACAGGGATAATTGCATTGTGTCTCTCCCCACCTGGGCTCTGACACATGTTCAACAGCTCAGACAGGCACGCCCAGCCTAACACACTAAAGTCAGACTGTCAGAGCACAGAGAGAAAGACGGAGTGAGAGACTTACTGCTGCCCTCGTCTCTACTGTTAAGAATTATAAAGAGGCAGTCCGAGGTGCTATGTCTCATTTCTCACAGCCATGAATACACTCATGCACTCACACATTCCTGAATTTGCACAAATGTCACGTGCATCATTGTATCAGGTCCAATTTCTCCTCCCAGAAATAAAGATAAAATGATGAAGGAGAATAAGCTACATTTCTGTCCTGTTTAATTCCATACCTGCCTCTACACATCTGTTCTTTAGTAACGGCATGGGTAACCTTGGCTTTGCAGGTCTAAGTGGCTTCTTGACTCCAGCTACGACTGAATGCAATTGCTTCAGCAGTAAATATTATAGAAAATCCCCCCCAATTTAAGATTTATGTACACTTACAAGCACATTCATAACACATGTAAGGAAGCAGCAAATGACAAAGCCGGAACAAGACAGGGTGAATAAGAGACAGAGAACAAGAGACAGAAACAAGCAGCGATGTTTAAAAAAAATGAGTGTAATAACAGTGGTTAAGGCCTGCTCTTTCATTGAGTAAATCTGGCCGGGGCTATTTCACACTGTAGGAATCTCCTGTCGAACAGATCAAAGGCTCGCCCAGAGACAGGGCTCATACAGAGCACAAGGAACAGGTGACAGCTCCAACACACGGAGGCATTTACACATGCACACACCAACCCTCTACCACCAACAGCACACACACACACATATTTGAATGAACACACAGTGAGATCAGAAAAGCAGAGAGTGACAGCTCCTTTTGTGTCTAGATGAGCCTGTGGGGAAGTCTTTCTGAGGAACTTCAAGAAAACCATACGTCTATCATCTGAGCTTCAAAAACCACTTAAAGAGAGTCAATACGGGCTACACACACACAAACACACACACTGAGTATGCAGTGGGTATGACAAAGTACATTCAGACTTTCCAAGTATGAGCGTGACATGTACCATATGAGTAGAACATTGATGAGACTAACACATGTACAGTGGACATCTAGCTATGAATGGTATAGGAAGCATGTGGGACTCGAGTGCAACCTTATGATGGATAGATCTAATATAGAGTGGGCCATATCCAGAGGGGGTGAACATAAGGCTATGTCATCACTGGCCCATCTCTCTCCTTACCTTCCATCACTTTTCACTCCCTCCTATAAACAGCAGGATGGGGGATACTGTAACTCCCACACACAAGGACACACAAACACACACACAAGGACACATGCACTTGCAGAAAAGCACACGGGGATTCAGGAATATGCGCACACAGACCTACTCATTTAATTGCAGTAGAGTCCAGACATGCACACAAACGCATGCATGCATATACACAATAACATTTTCGCAAAGAGAAATTAATCCCGGGTGGTCTCAGACGCAGCAATGTTTCCACTTGAGAAAGCTCTGGTTTTGAAATCACGCGATCCAGTACATACTGGGTTCAAACTGCATTCATACACATACACACACGACTGTAGAGTGATTTCCATGGAATAAAATAAAAGGGAAGTAAATGTGTACAGCAGAGCATGGAGACAGAATATATGGCTGCAGGGCTTCTGGTATATACCCAACATCCCACACCCCACCTTCGCTCTCTACTATTCAGTCCCAGCCCATATCGAGCTAAGATGCTGTATGTTTAACATGGGAAGGTCCCACCTTAAACATGGCTATTTGGCCAACAGCTTTTGCTGTTTTCATAGAATATGAGAAGATTACACAGCACTATGATGGACCAATTACGTCCTTCACTAAAACACACCTCTGTACCAACAACTCTCTAATGATGATGGCTTAAACGTTTTCACCAATAGAGCCCTTTCAGCTGCCCTGGCAATCACACACAAACACACTCTGCTGGTATAGTTAAATACTATACATAGGTACACACATAGTACACACACACATACACAGCCACAGATGCTGACTGAGTCAAATTGAATCCTTGTGTTAAGTGTATAGAGCATCTCTCCATGCCACAAAGGGCTGTCTGTTTTTGTGGGTGTGTGTGTGTGTATGTGTATGTCATCCCCACGGGCCAACTTCTGCAATCAGGTCAAGGATTGCTTAGTATTGGAACTGAGGAAGAAAGCGAGGGAGACTGAGACGGACTAGAAGTGCCAGCCTTCCTCTCACATCTTCTCAACATCCTTTCTCCATCCCCCTCTCCACTCAAACCTGTGTCACCTCTGACCCAGGTCCAATTCACTACTGTCATTATGCAATTAACACCAATTAAGTCATTTGGCTGTAAGAATGTGTGTGTCCGTCTGCATGTATGTGCGTGCATGCTTGTGTGTGTGTGTATGCGTTAAGTCTGTGGATGTGTGTCCACACGCATGATAGGGCAATTACAGCAGCACAAGGGAGCCTTTTGGAAGCGGAGAGCACTGCAATCAACCAATCAGCCTTCAGATGGCTTTGACATGAAAAGAGAGTGTGGCCTCTGCTAACCCTGGGGGTCAGCCCCAATTTACTCTATTTACCCACTCAGGAATGACTCTCTGTGTGTGAAGAAGGAGACATAGGGAGGGAGAGGGAATGATGAATAGGTATGGAAATGTCTAAGTTAACAAGTGGGAGCAACATAGAAAAGGGGAGAAGGGAAGCCTTGGGGTTGTTGGGCAGGTGAATTGGAGAGGGTGGGAGGGTGGGAGGATGGGTGATGTGGGTGGGGGTTGAGTGGAGAGAAGGGGATGTGGGGAGAGGCCTTCAGGTTGTGTTTGCAAAGCTAAAAGGCCAGCAGTTGGAGCCCATTTGCTAACAATTTCCCCTTGGAGAGTGGCTATGCGCACACACTCCACACACACTTTTCCTATTCAACAGAGCACAGATGAGGAATGACAACTTTACACTTGGCTGGAGCTGTTAAACAGTGAGATGCTCCATCATGATAATAGGGCTGTTTCTGCTAAACAAAATGTAAAAAATTACTAATACAACAGCAGGGGATTATCAGATTACTCCAGTTTCTGTCAGTTGTTTGGATCCACCATGTTTATAAAACCATACTTTTGCATGTTTTATCCCATTAACCACAAATTCTATATACAAAACATGTTTACATTACTGCCGACCATTACCCCAAGCATACCCTAATTTTTTGGATTGATTGTCGATCTTACAGGCAACCATTTTATATAAACGTATGAAAATTAACTTGAAGACACTTGAAACGTCCTTGAGAAAGGTAATCCATCTGTGAAAAATTTTGTTTTTCGGGGGGGGAAGCTACATTAATGATTGTAACGCAGTTGGATACGGGGACCATTTTAAATTTCACTTGGTGGTGCATTCAAGAGGACTCCAGCAACAGAGAACCAGCTGCCAGCAAGCATTGAATTCATGAGCTATGCTGTCAGAATTTTAAATTGAGAAGACAAACAATATGCACACAAAGAGGCTTGCCTGTTTCTCCCAATAAAAGAAGTTGTTATTTGACAAGCAGTGCTGACATCTCAAAGCATTTTTTAATGTCCCAACTAAACAAGCATAATAACTGCATTAGTAGCTAATGTTATCATCATTGTATCATCATAAATCATTCAAAAATGATTCAATAGATGTATAGATGTAAAAATATGTGATTTCTTGTTTCTAGGATAAAACATACAAAACCCCTGATATGGTCCTGTAACAGCTGGATCTCAACAGAAGTCCAAAGACAAAAGAAAGTTTGTTTCCTCTGTCTCAGATTTAACACAAGTTAACCTGTATTGATTTTACAATTGAAAAAGTCACTGTTTGTTTAGCTTTCCCTGCAGCACTAACCAACCCGCTGATCAATAGCCCAGCTGTGAGGTCTAGTGCCAGGGCTGGGCTGCAGACCACTGAGAAAAATACAACAGGACCAGTCAGTCCCTCATCACACCAAACAACCTCCTGGCTACAGAACAAGGGAAGGCAGAAAAACCAAAAACAGACAGAGAAACTTAAAGAAAAAAAAGAGAAGTAAACACAGATGCTCAGTATTTCCAGGGCTCCTGGTCAATAATATCACATATCTGACAAGAGGGACACAGGTTATTCTATATCTATTTTGTGTGTGTGTGTATTTGAGTGTGTATCAGAGCAAAACTGTCCTGCTTCAGGGGTCTTAGATGTGGACTGTAATCAGGACCACATGACTCTGCCGCAGGAAGTCCTCCAGCAAAGGACAGGAAGCAGGAACACAAGGACCACATCATTAGTCTTGCTAGTCCCAAACCCCACAACCAATAGGAGCGCTGGACATGGTGGGAATGGGCGTGGTTGGTGGTGTGTCCATGGGTGTGTACAAATACTATACATTTGTATTTGTGTGTGTGGACCCTGCAGGCTGGTATTAATGACTTATTTGTTTACTGAGTGTAATGAGTCCAGGTTGTGTGTGTTTAGTAGAGGAATAGCAAAAACTCTGGAGCAGGGTTGGGCCTACCGCCAGAATACCGGAGCTAAATAACTACAACACACTACACGGACACACGGACACACACACACCCCCACAGACACAGATCTCCAGACAGTGAAGACAAATGGGAGACAAATGGTGCCATTGTATGGTATATACCTTGTCTCCCCTTCTCTATGTCTTATGATGGCGCAGTGAGAGTGCAGTTTTGAAAATGGTCCGTCCAAATATCCACACATACATACATACACACACACACACACACACACACACACACACACACACACACACACACACACACACACAAACACACACACCTCTCCCACCTACAGCCCTCCTACCACATTCTCACCGCCCTTTCCTCCTCTGTTCTGCAACCCATCAAGACTAAAGAGGCTAATTTCTCTCGATGGCTTACAGGTGGCCAGTGCAAGGTGAACCACATCCACTCCGCTTGCCAACACACAGACACGTACACGCACCAAGACTTTGAAAAAAATCATGCCTCTAACCAACCCTTTTATAAACCCAATGCCAAACATCAAAGAGAGAAACACACCTTAACACACCTCAAAGGCACCAGAGACACACAGTTACGTATGTGTGCGGACGCACACACACGGACGCCCCCACCCACACACACACACACACACACACACACACACATAAAAACGTCCAAACTCAAACATATGCACACTCATAAACCTTAAAGCATGAAGGATTTCCAACAAATGGTTTGAGGGTCAATCCTAGGCCTGGGACTATCTCATGTTTCCAAACAGAAGAAAAGCCTTTCAGTGCTTTAATAAAAATCTTGTAACTGTTAGAAATGTTCATGTTTTAGTTCCTCAAAGGCAATTGCGTTATTGCAAAAAGTCATCAGCATCAATCTGAAAATGAGACTTTGAATCCTATCTTTTATCCTGGAAAGTTGTCTTTTGGAAATAGAAATTCTTTCGCTGACAGCAACAATCTAGTGAGTGTGAGGCGACTGTTACAAATGACAGCAATATCATGTGGAATGAGGTCTGCTCCAGCTTTAAGCTTTGTGTAATTCAGTTCCCACAATTTGCCCATTAGCTCTGAAATTTCATCATTCTTCTGACTTAGCACATGTCGCCTTCAATATCTGTGTGCTGCATCAGCCAGAGCACATCATGACACAGAGACATGCATTAACACTCACGAGTTCGCACACAGACACAATCTTTGATGTATCTGAGCTTAATTATATTTTGTAAAACATTTAAACATTTATAAGAGCAGAAAAGTCCTCTGCCTCTGAACTGATAGACAGGTGAACTAGTGCAATGTTTTGTTAAATTTCTCAGGTTGTTGGTTTAATGCTGTACCTTTTTGATCACTTACTCCCTCTCACACAAGTTCCATATCTACAAACTTCTATCTTCTATCTTTCTCTCTAAGTCATCTTATGAAGGTTAAGAGGCATGCTGCCAAATTACAAGACCAGGCTGAGAGATTGAGCTCAAACTCTTAGATTTGTTCCAACCAGCAGAGGTGTGTGTGTGTGTGTCGTGTGTGCATGAGTGTGTGTGTGTGTGTGTGTGTGTACTTCTGCACATGTAGATTGGATTGCAGCTCTTTGAAGCCATGCCCTTGCCTTCATTAAACACAGTCCTAGAGCCTGGAACAGTTTTCTGGGAATGTGTCGATAGCTCACACAGACACAAATGCGCACAAGCATGCACACACTGCAGTGCCAGTAAAAATGACCAGCTCTCTTTGAAGCCTGTGTCACTGTGCAAAGTGATAAGATGAAAGCTGATCACTCCCCCCTCCACCCCCCTCCCCAAAGAATCTTGCAAAGCCTCAAGTGAACACTGTGCCGACAAGCTTGCACCTCGGCCAGGAGGGTCTGACGGGTGCCAAGCTAACTGCTACATGCCACACTTATCAGCTGCTATCTGATAGGACAGCGATTGTAACCTGCAACTTGGCAATTATAGATTAAAAATGGACAAGCTCTTCTGACAAAAAAGCTCCTTTGAAGTTCTGTGGCAGACATACATTCCAGACCCAACCTTGACAAACAGGTACATGGATGTGATTGAAAGAATGCTGGGTAAAATCAGTGTAGACACATATATTTATTTGTGTATGTGTGTGTGTGCGCTTCATGTTTTCTGATGGCTCCGACACAGTGCTTTAAGCTGGGAACATACATATATTGATTATATTGAAACCTAAAAAGATACCCAACACACAATGAACAACGGTGTACACATTTTCTCAATTGTGGCAGTCAGAAATACTCATTTACTAAACAAAGGAGGAAAAAAAAGAACAGCGGACACGCACATCCTTTGAAATCTGTACCAAACAAGCGGTTTGTCTTGTTAATTAAAGCTGCAATTTGTTTGCAATGATCTGAACAGTGATCTGCCCAACAATCATAATGTGTTTTCCAGCTTTAGGAATGCCCAGCAAGTCGGAAGAGTCTGACACCAGAGAGCGCAATCCTGGCTCTCACACACAAACACCGAAAATGAGAAACAGGAAAGAGAGAGGACAAAGGAGACTGGGAGTGGGGAAACAGACATCAGAGAAAAAAAGAGAAGATACAGTGAAAGTAAGGAGGGGTAATCCCTGTTCCCTCCCTGTAGAGGCGTGCAGGCAATGATGGAATGGCCTGCTCACACGCATTTAAACAGGGGCTTATCCCAGCACTTTGATACACCTCTCTATAATTGCCTGTGTACATTTGTGTGCGTATGTTTAGAGTGTATGTGTGTATCTGTCTGTGTAAGTGTACAATGTTGTCTTGTCTGTCAATCTTTCTCATTATGCTTAATCCCGGGGATGACACTCTCAATCCTCTCTGTCAACCTGGGCCTTTGCAGCGGCACTCAGGCAAGGAACTGGGTTTAGCACTTGCTCACTCTCTCCACACACACACACACACATAAACACACATGCACACACACACTTGTCAGATAACACCAAAGCGGGTCACAAAGAGAAGAAAGCATTTTTGCTTGGCAAGAAAAGCAAACAACTATCCCACATCTGTATATGTGTGTGAGAATGTGAGAGAGAAAGGGGAGAGGGAGTGAGAGCAACAGAGAAAGAAAGAGAAAGAGGGAAAGACACACACAATCATACCCACACACACTCACACACATGCACTTCAGACACAAAGAAAGAGGAAATCAAGCAACACTTCCTGTGTTTGGAAATTCAAAACTGCCACAAAGCGATGATAGAGAATGAGTACATGGAGGCTTACACTGATCACTGAACAGCAACACAGTTTAAAACCCACAGAAATATCTATAACTATTCATTACTCTGTTAACTCCCCCTTTTTCTTCACATCTCTCCCCTTCTCTCCTCTCTCCTCTATCCCTCTCATCTCTCCCCGTTTTTCTTTCCACCAAAAGGGAATCCGAGAAATGTCCACAAAACATCTTTCACCAGTTGTTAATACTGTTTCTGCTTTGCCATGATAAAGTCATGGTATGTTGCCTCATTCCATCCACCCACCCACACACAGGCACACATACACTCACACACATATACATCAAAGGTGGACCTCATGCATGCAGGAATATAAATATGCACTCGCTTGGAGTTATTTTGTAGTGTGAGGATCAACACACACAAATAGGTCTTAACCCACTAACCCTAACCCTAATTCAAAATTCTGAAATTTCTTGTTGATTCTTCCAAAATACACAAAATGTAATCAGTCCCCCGCCTCACTCTCTGACATCAGAGCATTAGATGATAATGTGTGTGTGTGTGTGTGTGTGTGTGTAGTTTTGGGATGAGGAAGAGGTAGGGCTGACTGAGCTGATAAAACCTTTGGCCTGTGATCTCAGTGTGTGTGTGTGTGTGTGTGTGTGTGTGTGGTACTGGATTCCCCAATTGGAGGCAACAACTCAGAACGGGCAACCCCTTAGCTAATCTGGCAATTATTGGCCCTTGTTGACCCATGGTATTAAGAGGAAATATGCTTTCAGTAGGTGGTGTGTGTAAGTGTGTTACACATCACCTCCATCACCAACCCTCCCACAAGATCAATGAGGCCCATCAGTATGAACATGATGCTGACCAGTGTATTTAAACGTTATTGGTGCACAGAGGCAGTATTTTGCAAAGCCATTATAACAGCCGAAATTATTCTAATTGCCATTTTGTGGAAAAAAAGGGGGGAGAGAATCAAGACTTGGGCAAGAAAACAGAAAAAAACATTAATTTGTAGATGGCTTGTTTCCAAGTTCAAAGGGACGGGATTGTGTTTATGTGCAAATGTGTAAAATGCAAAGGAGTTACTCCTTTGAACGTGCACACGCACACACACACACACACGTGCACACAGACAAACATACACACAAACAAATTATAGCTAAGCCTAGTTATTACCTAAGCAAACAGAGTTAGTCTGAATGGAATGCCTGCTGTGAGACACACCAGTTCCAGACACAAAGCCTTGTGTTTCAGAGAAACAGACACACATACACACAGTTTCGAAACGCACACACTTTACACACAAACACTGTGTGAGAGAAATAACTATGTGTGTATGTAATTAGAAGGCAAAAACAAAGCAAACACATGTTTGGGTCTTGTTCTCTGGCCTGCACTTCAGTTCATTCGCACTGCGGTGCAGAAGGTTCTGCTAAGCCATTGTTTTTGGTGCTGCGAAACACATGGTGTCTTGCTGGAGTAGTAGGATGTTGAAGCAGGCCATGGATGAACACATTAATGTGGTGTGTGTGTATGCGTCAGTATAGTTGGCTGGGGATTACAATTAGCATAGAACAACAGTTCAACAATCAGATTTGATTGAGCAGCTATTGTTTGGATTTTATTCCCCAAAAGATTTTTGCTTTTCTTTTGTATTGACCCAAACATATGTATATGCAGAAATGCACACACTCACACACTCACACATGCACACATGTTAGTTTTTCATGCCAGCAGACAGGCTTTATAGGTTAGGAGCTCCTGCTAATTAGGAGCTATTTTTCACAGCAAAGAGGCATGTGTCACATTTTTGGTGCCGGTTCACAAATTCTTCCTCTGAAATATATCTGAAGAAAATGCAAACACAACATAATTCAAATAACTTTAAGTTTATATTATCAGTCGCAAAACATCCCTCTAATGAAATTAAGGTCAAACTAAAAACGCTGCTCTCATTCACCTGTTGTTGAGTATTTGTTGAATAATTACTCTGCACAACCATCGTTCATCGAGAGATAAAACAGAGAGAGAAAGAAAGAGAGGGAGGGGGGAGAGAAAGAATGTGACTTAGAGAGAGAAAGGCTGAGAAATTAAAGTGAGACGCAGAAGAGAAAGACAGATTGCGTCCGCTCTGGTATGCCATCTTTACGATCTGTCTGTGAGAGAGCTAGTGAAATTGAACTCAGGTGTAGTGTGATCCCGAAAAAGCCATTTCCCCATTAGGGCCATGGAATCTCACATAAACAAATTACACAAATACTTTCTCCATAAAAGAGAGGGTGAGTTTTCTCTAACTGTGCACTGAAACCTGAGCGGGGCCTTGTTTATGTGTGTGACAGAGTGTTTACATTGTCCTCCGCTCCCATCCCTTCAGATGGGGAGAACGCCAGGCCTCCGACAGCTCTACTCCTGTCACACTACCTGTCTGTCTTTGGGATTTCTGTTATGGAGAACATGTGCTGGGTCTGTATGTGACGTGTATGTGTGTGTGTGTGTGTGTGTGTGTGTGTGTGTGTGTGTATGAGTGGGAAATGCCAACCAGTGCTCTGTCCTCATTACAACCAGCTTAACCACTCAAGAGTGATGAGTTCAAGGATGGAAGGAAAGGTAGGAAGCCATGAGTGAAAAAACAATGACTAACGGCCATGACTGTGAACTACAAACTGCCTGTGATTATGAATCGTCTCCGTAAAAAACAAAAAACACACTCATCACAAACATCACAAACCTTTCTTTGTCCATTTTTCTAACCTTCAATTTTACCAGTGCCAGGTACTCCTTGCCTCATCTCCCCAGCTGTATTGTTCTATCTGGTAGCTGACTAAAGCCGCAGTCACAGCAAATACACCCACCAAACATTTAATTCACATCCTCTTCTAGATTGATCTCACCTCATACAAAATAGCAAAATAACCAGACTCACCAACATCCAGGCATTTTCAGAAAGAGGGTAAGAGTGACCTTTCATTCAGGAGGTACAGACTTTTGCCTTTTCATGTTTGCATAAATGCATGGTGAGCGAAAAACAAGCACCATCTGCATGGCTGCCAGTGAGTACAAGGACAGGGTAAATGAAAAGTTTGATAAAAACATGGATCATTTCCAACTTGAGGAATGCTAATGTTAGCTGGCTAGCCTTTGCTTGCAACCCTGCCCTCACTATTTCCTGTCCCGTCCGCTGTTTGCCACAGCAAGCAAGAAAATTTTGCCTTGCCAGTTCTGGTCTGACCGCGGCATAATACAACCACAGCTTTCGAATGTTGGCCACCGAACAGTAACACTAGAGCTCAAGCAGAACCCATTTACCCGGCCAAGTCTTCCCAACGAGACTGGAGATTCTATCCAACAACCTTAAAAATATAAGACCCTTTCTCTAACCTTGAGGTTTTTCTCTGATCATTAGTTCAGAGAAACAACTGTAATATGTAAATACATTCGAATCGAGCCAAACATCAAGCACAATAAGCTCGCAATGGTCAGACACAAACCTCAGTGCCCTGACCTGATTCATAATCCTGACACCTAGAATGAGTGCGCAGTAAACTGTGATGCTGTTCTGAGATCAGTGGGATGAGGACCACCCAGCAGTAGAGCTAATCCCATAGCTGCAGGGTTGAAGACTTGCTGCGTACACACTCTGACAGGCTAGGCCACTCCTGGATAGGATATTAGAGTGGAGCGAAAGTACAATGGCACCTATTGATGACTGGTGTTAGGTTTTATCCTGCCATGCTCTACTCTGCTTTTGGTGAGAATGAATAATCAAGCAAGTCTCTCTTGCTCAGTTACCTCTCTCCCACCCTCTGCCAGCTGGTGTTCAGTTCAACACAGTTTTAATTACAGGTGAGTGATAGCAGTGTTTTTAAAGACCAGGTTGGCTGTTACAGGAAGGTTAATGTGGTTCCTCTGAGAATTCAATATCAAAAGTTAAAATCTTTGTCACATTTGAGGTATTGTCATTCCAATAGAAAAAATTCAAAATCAAACCATCAGACAGTCCGTTAACAGTCAAACAGACTATTATAGGACTACCATACTACTATAAGAGTACTAATAATTATAAGAGTACTGGCCAAATACAAAAAACAGTGGGTATCATCAGCACTTTTTTTTGTATAGTTCGAAATGTGTCCATACAAGTAGCACAGAGTATCATGTTGTGAAAAGCTGGCATCAAATGTTTGGTCAGAATTTGAATCTTATACTCATTGTTTGATCCAATAGTTCCAGATATATCCAGATTTTACTACTCTAAATTGCATTTGTTTTGGCATTTTTTGCCTCTATTGACATCAATAAAGCAGGGAGGTAGCCCGAAACAGTGGAGAAAGAAAAAGAGAAGGGGATGACATGCAAAAAAGGTTTCTGGGTCAGAGCTTTAATGGGGATATTGTGGTTACTAAACCACATGGCCAGCAGGATGCTCCGAAAGAAAGATTTTATAAAAACATGTTTTTTTTTATTTTAAGATTTTGGTAATGGTACCAAAACTCAGATAATGTCTCCATACTAGTATTAATACAAAACCAACTTTCTAATGGGCCGTTCACACATACAGACTCAAAAAACTAAGACAGTGATAGGCTGATATTTATTGTGAATTGATTGGTTGTTTACTGCTCCACCACTGAAGTGGGGGATTGCTTCCATCGCAGATACAGTACCACAACACACCCACAGAACTAAAGCTTTATGAGAGGCCAGACTCTGCCTAATACTTTGTATCTGTATGTGCGAACGCAGCGTGACTCTGTAAACCAACATAACTCGGTTTTGATACAGCACATTGTAATTGACCACTTAGCACCTAAGGTTACCGTGGGCAACCATCTCCACTTTGAGCCTCGCTGGACTGGCAGAAACACAGAGCAGCCCACTGCTGGTTCTGCTTTAGCCCGTCAAACACACTCACATCAAACACACAGCCAGCGGCACTCTACAAGATATAGAGATGGAGACAGAGAAGAAAAGAAACAGAAAAGAAATGGAGAGGGAGTGACAGAGATGCACTGATTCAAAGCAACCCCCAAAGTGGAAGCCCGGGGATAAACAACCAATCAGAAGAGGATTGCTGTCTAGCCCAATCAGAATGCATTCCAATGAGAATCTTCTCCAGACCTAACCAACTAACCCCGGAGGTATGCACGAAAAATAAGACACATACACAGAACCTGACCTAGATACAAAGCAGCACAGACCTTAACTGAGGTCCTGACCATGTCTGTCAACTAAAACCCAGAGAGTCTGCATTCAATCTACCCTCTGTCTCAATCCCCTCTCTCTACTGTGACTGTTCATCTCTTTGTCCATCCTGGCAACACGAGTGCAAACAGTGCTGTATGTATGTGAGTTTGTGTGTGTGTGTGTGCTCATTCCTGGCAAGGATACCCTTTCAGGAGCAAGGACGATGGTTGCGGGATGCAGGGCAAAAGGATATCAGTGTTTGTGTGTTTGTGTGCGTGTGTATATGTATGTGCATGACTTTGTGTCTCACTGTGTTTGTTAAGGAGACAGACTTCCTTTGGTCTGAAGTAAAAAGAAACATCCTAGGAAACAAGGGCGCAGGGATTTGTGTGTGTGTGTGTGTGTGAAAGTGTGTTTGTGTGAGTGAGTGCACACACAAACAAGTTCATGCTTGCCTGCTTACAGTATGTGTGTGTGTGTGTGTTTGCATGCAGTTGTGTCTCTGCCAGTGTGTGTACAGGGTTGCATGAGAGTGTGTGGTTGTATAGATCCCCTCTTGGCAGCGGCAGTGTAAACTGAGGAGGGTCTTACATGGGCTTTAATCCTGTGCTGAATGTCATCGTACAAGTGTGGCTTTTCCACAGGCCCAGATAAGAGAGAGAAGGGGAGGGAGAGTGAGCTCTACTGCACATGTGTAAGTTGTACGCATGTGAGTGCAAGTGCATACAGGTATGGGAAAGACACCCCTTGTAAAGTAGCCGTACCCATTGGTTTGATGAAAAGGATTATAGCGGTGACATACAGTAAGCTGTGAGGGACAGAAAGAGCAGCTACAGCACTAATCTGCTTGTCTGAGCTGATCTAGTGACAGAGAGAGAGAGGCCATTCTGGCATCCAATTCTAAGGTTTCACTGGAAAACACAACCTGGCTGAAAACACCCTACTCAGCCCAACAAACTGAGCTGTGTTGGACTAACTTTCATTCAGGCCAGGGGTTTATACACTTTTTTCAGCGAGGGGCCCAAATGAGAAGTTTATTCTGTAGCCCTAAGACTCAGGGGCTTTAAAACATTTTACTGCCCATGTCATACCCTGCAGCAATATGCCTGTGACCCATTTTGGGATTTGAAGCCTAAGTTCAACAAACATTTTGCAAGTTTGAATAGGTCACTGATATAGAGGGTATTGAGGAAAAGAAAGCTATCAAAACTAATTACACTGCAAAATCAATTATGGAGAAAAGTGTTGCTGTTTTGACAAATGACAACACAGCACATCTCACTTTTTACAAGCGTCCTAGATGTGGCTGACCTTTGGGAAAGTGTTGGGTTAGCGTGAGAAATAAACTGCAGCCTACTGTTATACGAGGCCTAATTAGTGGTCAGCCCTTAATGTTGAGTGGCAGTCCCAAGGTTGTTGATGTTATTACAGTAGCGCCGCGATTGCTCAAGTTATGAAGTCTCTGCAATGGGATGACTTTCACCAGGAGGAAACAGGTAAATTCCTGTTAGTTTTCCTCCCCAATTCTACAAGGAGTGTCCGATAGCAGCTCTGGCATTTCTAGAATAGGGAAAGAAAATAGTGAAATTCTTTTAGCTATTACTTATTAAAATACATTTAGTGTTATTTCTCCACCACAGTGTTTCCATGGGTGTCAATCTTGATCATAAATGTTTGCTTTCTATTAGGCAATTTAGGTGTATGTATGTCTGCGTATGTGTGCATATCTGTGTGTGTGCAGTGGTGCTTATGTCGAGTAAGTGCTGTATGTTGCATCTTTTGAGTGACTGGTACAATATCAGTAGTTATCAAGTGTCATATATAGTAAAGTCAGTAGGTGTGAGTCCTCTAGTTTGTAGCAACCCCCTACCCTCCCACCCCTACTTCCATATATCTGACCCTTAATAAGGATATCTGCCTCGGGACAGCGGGCACGTCTATGATTGGCAGCCTAGGGGTGGGTTAAAAACCAAGTTTGGGGAACAACACAGGATTTATGCAAGACATAACTGTGTGGTATTTTTTGTGCTTTTAGTGTGTGTGTGTATGTGCATGTGTCTATGTGTGTTAAAGAGAGATAAAGAGAGAGAGAGAGAGAGAGAAGGAGAGAGCACAGGAAGTCTGAGGTAAATAACAGGTGTAAAGTCAAAAGGCTGTGATTCCCTTTTTCTCTGTCTCCAAATCCCTGTACCTCCCTCCATCAGTGCCTCTTTGTGGATGTTCAGACTTTCTCTTTGGGATGTAATCCGGCTTGAACAGGGGGTCTGACCCCCACAGCATCCCACTGAGAGTTCTCTTATGCACAATGATTATGCTCTCTATCTCTCAAACACACACACACAATAACGCACTCAAATGCTCACAAGTGCCTCCACAGGTGCGAGTTTCTCCTGAGGGAAGGGCTTTTGTGTGCTGCCATTTCCATAAGCTCACAAAACACCCTTATAATCCTGCCAATCTTTCTCTCTCTCTCTTTCTATTTCTTTCTTATACACACTTTCTTATACACACATGCACACACACACACACACACACAAACACACACACAACTGGCTGCACAGTAAGAACTCGCTAAAGATATGAATTCAATCAATCTATTTTCCCATTCTGATCTCAACATCTCAGAGATCCACAACATGTTAAGATCAGCCTTTTTACTTTTACATATAATTTCTAATCTATTCTAGGGCTCTGTCAGCCAGCCATAAAATATATGTGGATGTATCTTGTGGCAATGGCATTTGAAGGAGCGATTGAGATAACTGGTAAAGAGTGAAACAGAGAAGAGAAAAAAAAGAGGGAGAGAGAGGTGAAAAACAGCGACAGCTTGAGGTGTACTGATTTATGACTGTGGGCTGGCTGAGCCATTTCTGCACAGAGAGCAAACCAGAGAGGAGTTTACAGACACAGACTGAATCACACCTGGCATGTTCAGACAGAGAGAGGAGGATGAGGTGGTTCAGTAAAAGTATTTCAGCTTCTAGACTTTGACAAACTTTGAATGTTTCAATAATAATTAATGAAAAACGTAATTACACATCCATGCCACTTACATTTGCATGTATATGCTGAGCCATTCAGGATAAGCCATTTTTTAAGGTTAATGTTACTCTCAGCATTTTGAAATTATTAATGTGAGCCAGTGAATTAGTGGTCATAAATGCAATACACTATAGCATTATTTCACTTACATACCAGAGAAAGAAGTGCTTATTGTCTTCTGGCAGATATGTTTGTGAACTTGAACTGAAAAAACCCCAATAACAACGACTGGGAAAAACACTGAACTACCACAATGTAGCTTAATCCTTTAATAAAGTTAGTGAGGACAGAGCACTCGGCAGTGTACAATACAAAAGGAGAGAGAGGCAATACGGTTATTTGTTGCATAGGGGATGCTGATGGGACTGTATAAAATACAAATCTTCAAAAGGTACTGGGACACGCTTGACCAAAAATTTAAAATGCCCTGTCTGGTTTATTGTTATATTTCTACTAAAAGTCAAAACTGGAACTAAACTGCTAATAAAATGAAATCCTTAAATAATATTAAAGTAAAACTAATTTTAAAAAGTGAAACTAAAGTTACCTTGAGGCGCTGGATAGTATGAACAGTGATAATGTCTGGGCTCAAGGCCCACTGTGGCTGACACAGGTCACCATCTGTGGCCGTAGGACAAATCCCATGTGGTCTCACTTGGCTGGCTAGGATGAGGGATAAGGCTTGCCACACTTGAATACATTGTTAGAGGACAGGCTTCTGAATCGATACCATAAACTCCGCTGTCAAGCCGATAGCGGACCTGTTAGGGTCAGTTGAGTGAAGGCAGAGGTACACAATTAACTGGCCGAGCTCCTCAGATCTGCATGTGTTGGTTGGGCTGCCCTCAACCTATTGGGTTGCACGCACAGGACTGTACAGATTTATTCTGATTGGATGAGCACACATGCAAATTTGAACTGCATGGATAAGCACTGATGAGTTCAGATTTATCTTTGATCAAGAACTAGAATAACAAATCAAGACCAAGAACTAGCGATTGTGTGTGTGGCCATGTCTCGGCGTGTGTAATTAGCGTGTTGTGGGTGGGGAAGGGGAGCTTATTCAGACAAACTGCCTTATGATCCACACATCAGGTGTCTAACTGTCCTCTCCTGCATACAACTTCAAAAAAGCCAGAAAAAACATGAATAAACTTGTCTGCCACCCAACATTGCCAGTCCTTGCTTCCCTCCCACCGCCTCCTCCTCCTCTTTCTGCTGGGGCTCAGGAAGCGTCTCTGGGTCCTGTCTGTCTACAGCTCCATACACCTACAGTGACAAAACAACTCCATCACCGCTCTTCATTTATCTACTTAAAGGTAAAAATTTGCATGGCATTTTTGCATGGCAGCAATAAGTCATTGTTACATGAAGCATGATGCCACAGTACAAATGCAGCAAACTAATATTTGAGATGATTAAAAGTGAGCTCCTATCTCACACCAAAAACCACTGTGTCCTTTCGCAAACATGGTTTTCTAATTTGCTGCAGAATGCTAAATTCCTGCCCTATTTCAGGGACCAATAATGGGACTTTCTGAACATGTTCAACTACTGTATCAAATTTTAACACATTTAACATTAAAATTTTGTTAGCATTCAAAAACTACAGCTCCCATTAGACTTGGACATGTATGCTTTGAGTATTCCATGGGAGGTTTTGAATGCACAGCACCACGCACCTTCACAAGAAGAGGGCCTTGCGGAAAAAAATTCAGGTGTTGTTTCAGCATGGATTGAAAAAGATACAACACGCAGCTCCTACAGATGTTGTTGCTCAGGTGTTGTGGAGTTACTGACTTCTCCCCACTCATTTTCAACCTGGTGGAACAACCTTTGACCTCACAGACTGATGATGCTGACAGCTGGCTGAAGGATGGCCTCGGTCAGACGCCTCTGCTGACCTCCGAGCTGAGGTTCACTGGTCACCAAAGACATACTGCACAGCACGGCTACACACTTGTGTGAGGAGATACCCACACAGCCAAACATTAAACGATTGCACACACAAGTATGTATGTACACGTGCACACATGTTTACACACAATCACATAAGCACACACAGGTGCACTGGCTCATTGGCCTGGACAAACATATTCTGATAAAATACTGGAATTTAACAAGGGATTATCATGGCCCGAGCACAGGTTTCCCGTTATGTTCCAGAAAGTATTGTTTTTAGTCTATTTAGCAAATGTATGTAACAAACGAAATATAATTTGTATGATGTGTGTGAGGTTATCTGGCTAGAGACTCTGAGTAAATTTGCTCCAACGTATTCCCTTCTCACACACAAACCTAAAACTTACAAAATAAGACTAAACCATTGTCTTGTATTCACTCCTGAATGTTTAAATAATCCAGAATGAGACCATTGTATTCATGAATGAACAACGAGTTGTGTTAACTACATTAGTCGGATATTTCTTCAGGCAACTTGTAAAAATACAGTATGTGCCATCAGTTTGTAGTAATTAATGCATGGGGTAATAGCTGTTTACACTGTGGATTCAACCTAGCACACTGCAGAAAAAAGTGGAAAGGCTGGCTCGACCATTTTAGGTGCAGTTGGCAGACTTTTTTAAAAGTCAACCTTGAGTTAAAACTTACCTATGATAATTTAATAGACCTGATATTTAAAGGAGGCTATTTCGTTTAGTGTTAAAATGAATGTGAACAAGGTGACATTAAAAGATACACATCTGAGCTATAAACTGCTATTATCATGATTACAAAATTGACTGAGAGGTGATGTAATTTCCCACACTCAATACTCATATTTTTATTTTCCAATATCAATTCTGTGCACTGTGAGAATGTTTGGTTTTGAGGCTTCATTATCAACCTGAAGATAAGAGAACAAAAAGAGTAATCTCAACTGCTGCAGGCAGGGGCAGGCCCGCTGGCTGAAGGCAGGGTGAGCTCACTGAATAATAGAATCAGTAATATTGTTCATAAACACAGAAACTACGGCTGCACGATATATCCTTACAGCATTGTCATCGTGATGTGCGCATGTGCAATAATAATGTTGTAGGACGCGCAATGTCAAGTCTAGTAAATGAACTTAAACACACCATGCTACAACTTTTTCCTGCTGCTTGATACAAAAGGAAAACTCACTCATGTTCTTATTTTCCATGACTACACAGGGTTTGATCAGTTTCCAGTGTGCTCTGGTGAAGGGGTGCACTTCATTAATTTATCAAACAACCAAAGCAGGCCCCATTAGTCGCCTACCACAACCTGAAAATGATGATGCCTCTTATAGTTGTTTGATTAACTGATCAAGTGCACCCCTTCACCGGAGCACATAGCGAAGTGATCGCAGTGTATGCAGAATCTGCACCTGCCTGTAAACATGCACGCAATGCAGCTGCTGTCAAAGATAATGTCGCCTGGATGCTAGAGACAGGCGTTCATTCAGACGAGGCGGCTTTTGAGTGTGTGCATGCCCGTTAACAGTGGCACGTCCTCCCGGTGCTGGTAAAAAGTTTAAAAGTTCCTGTCCCGGGCCTGGTCCGTGCCGTTATGTAAGAAATGCCTAACAAACACAACACACACACAAAACCTACAGTATCCAGATCTATCTGCACTTACATCTTGCCGGCATATAGATAAATCTGTTTGTTGCTTGAGTTAGAGAGTTTTACCATCGTCAGCCGCACCGGGAGACCTGTTTATCTTCCACCACGCAGATTGAGCACACATTTGAACATTGTTAGAAATGGTTACATGTAAAGTACACACAGGTACATTTTTAAAGTTTAGGAAGAAACATGTCGTTTTCAAGTTTTGTTAGAAGAGGACAGAGGAGGACTTTATGATTGTTTATCAGAAATTATGATTCTTAATTGTATATCTGTTGATGAACAACACACTGCATGTATCTGATTTAATGTCCTGTATTTTTTCATATCACAATACATATTGCAGAAAAAAAAAATATTGCAATGTCAGTTGTTTCCAGTATCGTGCAGCCCCAACAGAAACACAGAAATGATTCATATAGTAATTTACCTAACTTAATCTGCTGTTGTATTAACACCTTGTATACCTTGTAGTGTACCTTAGTACCTTAGTATCTGAGAATTAATTTTCATATCATAACATATGTTGTAGCTACTCAACAGTGAGTTTATGGTATTTCTCTCATTTGATATCAGTATAATATTATAAGATAGTTACTGTCTTTCCAGATATTGGGGAAGAATTTTTTCTGCCAGTCACAGGTTCTGCTGTAGTCTACAGCAGCCAAAGCTGAACAATAATCCACACAGAAGTGAGCCTTGGTATCACTTCAGTACCAAGGAGAGCACACGCCACAGGTCTGAATTTATCGATAAACAAGATTTTACTCCGCAGTAACAAAAATACCATCCCCACTGTCAACATTTTAACTAGTATATGGATAACAGCTATATTGCCCGTTAACCATTCAAACTAAGATTAGTGGAACAGTTTTGCAGCCACAAATTCACCACACTAAGCTATTTCTCAGTTTCAGTCACTCTTGTAAACACAGAGAAATGCATACATACAAATATTTGTTTTGACTGAACTAGTTCTGTACATTTCTCAGTGACGCCTTATCCCTTGTAGACTATATCGTAGTGGAACCAACTATCTGAAAAACATTCCTGCTGGCTCTAATTCAAGACAGGACACAGATTTACATCAGATATATATGGCAATTTTGCCTATATAATATACTCATTGATATCAAACTAAATTAATTATAAAAAAGTGTTTTGAAAATGTAACAAGTCTATCGAGACTATCCAGTCCACCAAAACAGTAAAGCAAAACAAAGGTAAGGCGAACTGGAGTTCATTTGGGCAGTTTCTTTACACAATAACAGTAAAGTGTAACAACAAGAAAAAACTTATAGTATGTCCCTCAGGCAAATAATATGTCCATCACCTGCTATATCTACAGACTTCATTGACTTTACCAGTTTCTGTAAGGATGTGATGTGATAAAACCACCCACATTCTGACTGTCATACATATTTAACCTTACAGAAATCAAAATGTAATAAAGCTTATATGTAAATAATAAAAAAAAAGATATTGATTACAAACAAACAAATTTTTCGACAAAATACTCAGGTCAGTTTTGGTGGTGAGGAGCCCTTGGACTTTAAGGTAAAACCAAATAATCAGAATTAGGAAACTGAGAGACAAACACAAACATTTCTGTGACACCGTAATAAACTTGTATTTTAGAATAATACATCCAATTTCAGATTCCCACTGAACTTAGACTCGTTTTTTTAGACGTGCTTAAGCCGTGCATACACAACAGCGGGACACTTACTGACAAACACAATACAAGATATACAAACACTGTATTCAGTGCAAACACAGCATGGGCAAATGAAAGCCATCTTCTTGACTTGTTTTAACCTGAACAAGGCCTCACTCCTTCCTGCATGCACACACACACACGTACACAAACATATTTCTGTCCCCACTTGGAAAGCCTCTCAGCTTCTTTTCGCTTCATTCAGTACAAATAACTTCACGGTGGGATAAAAGCATAATGTTTCCAGAAAACCTCTTCCCCCCACTTTGCTTCACTCTTTTGGCCCCATGTTCCCCTTCACTTTTTCCTCCAACCCCCTTCTCTTGTGCTCTCTGTCCAAAAGGACATTCTTATTTCATTAGAAGGGGGGTCTGGGAGGCCAAGAGGGTAAACAAAACCTCTGTAATCAACAGCAGGACATACACAACCACAGTGAGCCAATCAGAGCCCAGTGTCCTTTTAGACAGAACCATAGCTAACCAATACAAATCCACACCTGGACGCTCGGAACTTGAACTCGCCAACTCAAACTCAGCACTTAGGTTTGTGTGGAATTCAAAATGTGGCCTAGCGCTGGGAGTCAAGGTTATCCATAGAAACACCAGTCAAAGCCATAATGCATGCCTGCAAAAGACACCAATACACACACACACACACACACACACACACAGATCCCCGGCTATTTGTCTATCGGTGCTGTCATCTCTGTTTGCTCATATTAGGGAGGGCTCACTCAGGGACAGGATATGGGGATTAGGTCTGGCCTTATTGCGCTGTAGCTACACACCGCTAAATGGCTCCCATCTGTTCTCACATAGGGGATGGCTAATACACGTTAGCTGCGCTCGCATTGTGCACTGCCAGAATAACAGCAGTGGATAGATGAGCAGCACTGATAGCGCTAGCCACAACACCACTCTGTGCTAAAGGCTAATGTGCCTGGCTTATTCTATTAGATTGGGATAAGAAGCACTAATACACACATGCATATACACACACACACACACACACACACACACGTGTGTACACCCACAATCGTCATATCTGATTGGAGATAACGCAACAGTAGGCTAGTCACGGGTCCAACTCTAGGTTTACCTTTAAGGAGTATACGTTAGAGCAGGGCAAAAAAATCTAAAAAATCTAAAATCTGGGGAGAGGTGGAAAGAACAGGAGTGGTGGAAAAAGATGGAGAGATGGAAAGAGAGGGAGAAAGGGGGCAGTGTGGTCTGTTTCATTACGGTGAATCCTGACACTGCTGCATTCTCAGCACACATGGACTGGATTATAGGCTATGTGGGCTGCTCCAGCACTGTATAGCTCAGCAATGCTCCCTTGCACACGCGCGTGCACACACACACACACACACACACACACACACACACACACACACTTGCAAATGGACACACACAAACGTGCAAATGCACGCACAAACATCATAGCTAAACACACTAAAGCTTTGCACTGCAGGAAGACAAACCATTTGCTCACACACCAGCTATAGGACTCTTAATCCCAAAAGCAGCAATAGGGCAAAGGGCACAACTACTAAGTCATTGAGGTTAGAGACAGAATCTGCTTGTGATGGTCCACCTGTGGATTACTGGGGGAAAAGAATGAGATGCACTGGAAACTATGAGTATACCATGCTGCCTGGTTTTCTCCCTCATTCCCACATAAATACATAAACACCCTTCCCCTTTCCCTGTCTTTCCCCATCTTTATCTCAATGTACATTTGTAAATCTCGTTTTTTCTCCGTCTCTCTTTGTCTTACACACACATGTATTAGCTCCAAGCAAACCATAACCCCAAAACCTCCCTGCACAGACCTCTTTCCGCACGTCTGTGTTCAAAGGCATCCTGAGTCTATGGGGGGCTTCGATATAAAACCCCAAAACAGGAATTATCCTTTATGACTCCACATTCTTCATTTTATGCTTTTGCAGCTTGCAGCCTTAAAAAAAAAAAAAAGCTTCATGACTGTTCTGTGTTGTATTGTAATTAACTACCCCACACACTGGCACATAACAGGGTGGGGTAGTACGGTAAAACTTTACTACGACTGAAAAAGTGGGGCACGGAGAGACAGACTTGTCCATCTCTGGTCTTTCTCACTGTGTCGTTTTTATCACCTATGGGCCCTGGTACGCTCGCTTTAGGCTGCTGGGTTTGTATAGGTCTAATACCACACAGTTACCTATATAGCCGCAGAGTGCACACACAGCACGCGGCACAACCAGCATATGAGCACTTCAGAGAAAGGCAGCCATAAACCTCTGAATAAACTGAGGCTCTTTAGTCGACTGAAATTCATAAGCAATGGGAAAAGGAGCCGGGTTCTATTACACTCTCTTCTGTCATAGTTGGGTAATGCTGTGGTTATTGTGGTAACATCAATGTTCTCGGCTAATGGTTACTCAAGCCCACTGAGGAAGCCTATTGTCTAGAAGATCATTAAAATATCTAGAGCACATATACAGTACTACACCCTGGCAAGGAGTATATTAACTCTAAAATTAGTAGAAAAATGTCACAATAGCTGTGCAATAGCAACTCACTGTGGACAAATGGATGCAGGGTTACCACGGTGATGGTCATCATGCCCATATTCCCTCTTCATCATCCTGTGAGAAAAACATGGAGGGGGGGGAGGGAAATTATCATCGTCATTATACATCCATTAACCATTAGTTTACATGTGTGTCAAAAGTCTCCAAAAACGTCCTTCTAGACCAATTACCTACTGTACAACCTCTGGCCCAGCGGTTACCTCTTTACAAGTAGAGTCTCATTGCCTGATCTTACGGTCCTCCTAACCCCCCCTACCCCCCCCCCCCCAGTGGCTTTTTAATCAAAACAATCCTGTTCCATGTTCCTCATTCAGCAAAAGGCTGTGTATGATATCACAAAATGCTCTCCTCAGAGTGATTGTTAGGAACCAATAACTAAACACACAAGGGGTTTCCTCGGGGCTGAAACTGTGCAGGCGAGGGCCCTGCTAACAGGAAGGCTGATTCGCTGAGACACTAACATTACAATGGTTAGCACGAGCTGGCAGCTGGACGCAGCCAAGCCCTTGTCTGCATAATGCCGCGCCCGGCCCCGGCACAGCAGAGTCTGTTCCGCCGCCGCACGAGAGCAGAAAGCACAAGGGGCCTTGGCTGCAGTCCACGGTGGCTTGGGTTGGACTGAGTGGTTGTGACAGGCCCAGTAAACGCAGCGGGCTACACCTAAGCGGCTAAGCTACGGATATAATGGCCTTTCAATGGGGCCTGCTAGATGCTAAATGCTAACATGCAATGAACGGCTGTGACAGGCCCCGTAAACAGAGCCAGACCTATAACCACTCATTCTGCCAGGTTAAACACACACACGCACACACACACCCACACACACACACACACACACACCCACACACACACTCACTCACACACACACACACACACACACACACTCACACAAACACAAAACACATTCGCACAGAGACACACAAACAGTCCAAATACCATGTGCTACTTCTCATAAACGTGAAGCAGGCAGCATGTTAAGGCTTAGAAAAAAAAGAACAACAACCCAAAAGAAAAAGGTTGTATAATTCTGTCTCTGATAAACACTTTATGGCTGTTTTCTATTTCCTTCCGAGGCGGCTGCCAAGTATCTGGCAGTGGTGCTGGCATGGCTAAATGAGAACAACATGAACACAACATGCCCGTCAAACTGCACACACTCCGTGCTGAGACACGGACCCGGGGTGCATCTCAAGAGGCTAAATCCACGTCCTGTGCTTGTCTCCTCTGATTAGGTTTCACCTGTCCTCAGACTGGGGTCCATCACAGATTAAGTAGTGGACAGGATGTATAGTTAGAGGATTGGGATGGACCCACTAACTGTAGCAATGAGCTTTGAATGACATGTGGTTTTGCTCCTTGGAAAACCTTGAAGTGTATCCGTGTGTTTGTGTGTCCACTATCCCAGTGCATGCATTTGTGCTCAAGTGTCTTAAATGTGCAACTTGGTTGGGCTTGCTGTGTGTATGCGTTCGTGTTCGAGCAAATGCAAATGAAAAAAAAAAAAAAAAAAAAACAGAAAATGCATGTGTGGTCACTGTTAATGTTATTCATGGCACTAGCTGTATCTTGGAAAGGCATTGTGGTCTCCAGGGTGAGCGCACAGACCCTCTTCATCATCATTATCATTATCATCATCAATCATCCTTCGAGTGGCGTTCCTGGACCCGACAATGCACTGAACCACTGGCCTGGCTACACGTGGATATATTTGAAATGGGAAAGATGGAAGGAGAGAAGGGACTGAGGCAAAGAATGAAGGAGACAGGGAATCATGGTGAGAAAGATTATGGGTGAGAAGAAAACACACCAGGAAGAAAAGCGATGTTAAGATGTAAAAGAAGAGAGAGAAGAGGTATTAAACAAATGAATGGCAAAAGCATAATAAAAAAGAAAGAGGTAAAGTAATAGAAATAAGAGGTGTTCAAGAAGAACAAAATGAATAATCATATTTGAAAGAGGGAGTTTATAGGAGATGTCCCCTGTTCAGAAGGAAAACAGTCTCACCTCCGGGATTTCAGTGACATCCAGACTGTGTGACCTGACATCCCCCATCAGCAGTGCGCGCACACACACACACAAACACTCACACACACACACACACACACACACACACACACACACTTTGGAGGCCTTACCCTGACCTCTGCCGAACTTCCCCATTCGGTCAAAGATCAGATATGAGGAAAAGCCACAAGGTGATTGGCTGACCTCTGTCAACAGGGTCTGTTTTTTTTTGAATGTGTGTGCTTGACACAAGAGGGAGAATGACGGAGAAACAACTTAGCCAAATAATAATCATGTTTTGGCTGTAGTTACTGATATACATCTTTGATTTGGACATTTTGTCCACTATGCAATGTGTCTGGGCTTCAATCTATGCAATTTGCAAATGTATACATTTGTAGGCATTGTCTTTTATCTAACCTACATTTAATGTATTTCTATTTTTGCCTCCTTTTAAAAAATCTATAAAAAAATTTTCATTTTTCATTTTCCCCCAAATGTTGCATGCAAAGTGTGAGCCATCACAGTTCCCTTTTATAGACATAAAAATTTAACTTTAATAGAAAAAGTAGAATTCTGCCAATCGACCCAGATTTATGAGTTATTTTGTTATTACCCACATTCTTAACAAGATTTCCCAACAACCCTAATAATATTTTCTTTGCTAGGCTTTTTCAATCCAACTTGAAAAGTTGAAATATCACTTGCAGAGAGCTACTGTTTCATATGTCAAACACTATAAACACTGCTGCAGTAAAACACTGCTGGATATCCAAATTGAAGGACAGATATTTATAAGTGCAAAGTAAAGGAGAGAAATGTGTGATACTAAAAAAGTGACCCCCTGCAGCTCACAGTTTAATATGAAGCCTACTGTGGTTGTAAGTATTCTGCAATACAATAGAACAATGCAGAGACTTGATAGTTTTATAATATTATTTTAGCAAGTCACATGAAAAACACAACATAATATAACCTAATAACTACACAGCTAGAATTTAAAAATGGTCCTTGTGGTATTACAGGGTGGTTTCAGGTTTTTAACTACGTTCCATGTCCTTCGTTCTCCACTCTAAACTTCCATATACTAAAGAAAAATGTTCAAAATTAGATGTAAATTTATTCTATAGTTGAAAAGGATGCAAATGTTCACAGAAATATACCTTACTGTGACATATAACTCAAGTGTGCATATGGATGTCAATCAACCCCAGACCCTCACATTCTTTTAGGAATCAAAAATAGAGTTCTTCCACAGGCGTAAAAGGCTAAAATAATATTCAAACCAGGTATCCTGCCCTCTTACATATTGCCCAGGTATGTGTGGGTTGATGCAAAAATATGATTGTGTGCTTGCATGCATGTGCTGGGGAGGTATTAAGGACAGGGGATCCCCAGTGCATATTTAACTCCAATTTAGACAGCAGTTTCAGAAACATTTATAAAGTCTAGAAACATGTAATAGTCCATATCAAATAGAACAGATGTGGGAATTTAGAATCAGGTGGAAATCCCCAGGTATTCGTGCTAAACCCCAAACACACATAGACACATACACTTTATCTTCATAGTTTGGAATCCCCCCAATCACAACCTCTTGACAACAATGGAGCTCTGATGAGTTTATATTGCTTTCAAATAACTAGAAGCTTTTATCAGCTAATGGAAAGACAGTGAAATCATCTCTGTCTTTCTTTGAAGATTGCTTTCCCTCGTTAGAGATTGTATCTGGATACATAGTATCAACAAAGACTCAGGTGTGCATCTCCATGTGCGTGCATCCACACACACACACACACACACACACACACACACACACCCACACGCACTTACAGTGTGCAAACTTGGCTGCATGCACGCTCACACAAATACACTTATGCTGATAACAACAACAGTTTGTTCTTCTTCAGCTGCTTCAAACAGACACATGAAGTTAGTCCCCAGGGCAATCTGAATATGATACTTAGACAGAGAAAAGGAGCTCGTATGAGAGATGATATATAAACTAATCTCACACATAAATCCCATCGATCAAAAACACTCATTTGGCAGCTTTCCCCTTCAGGCTCCTTATCTAAATGATATGAATAACTGACTTGGCAGGATGTAATGGGGTTGAGGGAGAGGAGACAGAGGAAAAAAGAGAGGGGAAATTTTATGCTGCCGAGTCCAACCACAACTGACTGGTGGTGGAGATGACAAATATGAAATTGCATCAACTTTAAAAGCATGAAGATGAGAGCCCACAACATGTCAACTTGTGTAAACAAGCCCAAGCTTTAAACTGGTTGGTGTGGGCGAGTGTGCATCCCTGTGTGCCTGCACATTCATATTGACCTGGTCCATAGGTGGCCGGTGGTTGGCATGGAGGGGCCCTCTTGGCAGGCTTCGGTGATGAACATTTGCTGGATGCAAGTGGTGAGAATGGTGAGGATGATGTTGGGGGTGGATGTGATCTTCTTCGTAGTTATCCGCTATCAGCTTCATTCTGCTCTGAGTCTGCAAAAATAAAAAGAAGATAAACGAAAAAATTTATAATTCATAATTAAAACACGCGTACACTATATCACTTATTTTCCCAACACTGCTTATTTGTTTCTTAAAAACGTTCTCAGGGTTTAAGTATGATTAGGCTGAGGGATTCTTGGATGGTTGGGGGGGGGGGGGGCATGTTGAAAGATGAAATGATAAAAACACTTGACAGGCCATAAATTGAGTGAGTCAGAGAACCTGATGAAAATATTGTAAGTCTGTCAAATGTCATCCATATTGCAGATTATTATTTAATTGGATTAGACGAATTCTAGTAAGAACAGTTAGTGAGTGTTTTTATATAGCCTAAGGCCACAGGCGTTCTGGCCCGGGTGAAGCAACCACATTTTAGATGTCAGTGATTAAAATTGCACTCAAATATGCATCTTTCTGCATGCCAGTATATGGATGACTAAGACTATGTGTCCTTTGTTTGTATGTGTGCATCTGTGTGTATTTGTGTGAGTGTTTGTGGAAGTGGCTGTCATCCCGCCAAATCATTGCTTTGGTGAGAGATAACAGCCCAGGCTGACTAACGTTAACAATCAGCCTAACTCCAGTGAGGCCAGCTGTCTGGGAGATAGACAGAGACAGAGTGGGTGCAGATACATTGACAGGCTCAGCTTTATTCCCTTAACTGGAGATACTTCCCCTGAGGGAGGACATGACTGCAGAGCGGGAGGTGGAATTATGTACGGGATGAGGATGATTCGAAGGAAAGTCATGCACACATCTCTCATCCAAATTGTTGTGGCTTTCCTGGTTTAAATGAGAGACAGCCATGGCAGGAAGAGACAAAAAGCCTGTGTCAGCAGTGACGATAGGAGGGAGATGGTGTTACAGTAGTCAGAGGCCTGGGGACATTGCTGCAGAGATAAGGAGCTGAGGCCTAATGACTGAGGAAACGAGCCAGTCAGGATCACAGGAGAGGATGTGGCTGGCATTAAAGAGGTTAGCAATTAGCTTCAATTGGAGAAGAGCTGCTTAGATAAGGTGAGAACATTGACACCGTGGCGAGAGGGACGGAGGGAGACAGAGATAAAGATGAAGTGAGTGAGGGATGGAGGAGGGCTCAGACAGACACCAGACCAGTGGTTAGAGCAGTTAAAAACTAGGTTGTAGGTGTGCGGCCCTCCACGACCTCAGGTGTTGACACTAGCAGGTGTGACTGGGTGGGGCTGGCTTCAATGCACTTACAGAGCTGACACCTGTCATTGAGGCCAGGACAATTACTATCATAAACCATGCGGCTGATGAAACTACTGTGCTGCTACAGAGTACCTTCACACAGATGCTAAATAATGCTCTTCAATTCTCAAAGAGAAGTATTAAAAAACTAAAAACTAACTTGTGGCCGAGGGGTCAAAAAGGCTAATGTCTGTTTAGTCCTTGCTGCTAATCTAATAAGAACCACAATACCGGTTCCTGTTCAATTAATTACAACCGTATTTGGTAGGTTGAGAAGCCAAACGTCCTAGAATTAGTTTGTATGTGTGTGTGTGTGTGTGTGTGTGCATGTAGTTAATATTTAATGACCTGAGACACAAACACAAATGAATGAAGTGATGAATTGCTTCTGGAAGAGTCAGACTGTGTGGTCAGGACAGCCCACATGTGGCCTTCCAGTTTATGCAAACAGACAGACACACATGCAAAAGCACACACATCCTCTCTCTTTTTACTAGTGTGCATGTGTAAAGGTGTGCACGTATTATATGCCTGTGTGGTGGAATGTGTGTGTTTTAATTAGTGTTAATTAGGGGCTTTGCAGAGTAAACAGCTCAGTAATGGCCTCCAGGCCTGCTTGTAGATCAGGCAGCCTGCAATAGATACAGGTGGCACTACTGGGAGACGAGAGGAGAGGAGTTCTTCATCTCTAACCATAACAGATTTGGCCTATACTGTTTGTGTGCGCAGTGAGTGGTCTGTACATGTGAATCAAAGTGCAGCTGCTGGTGTAAACATGGCAGTGATGTTCCCGCTGCTGTGCTCACAGCTGCATCCCAAACCTCAATCCAAGCCCTCTGTAAATCACAAGCCTGTCCTGATTAGAGCAGAGCTGTATTAACACATATGGACACAGGAGGCTGACAAGGCCTTAAACAAACAGGCAGCTGGGGAAAGGCTGCACAATTTTCACAACACTTATACATACTCCTTTAATCAGGTCCGTGTGTGTGTTTGTGTGGGTGCAACATTGTCATGCTATTCCAGTAAAATGGAACGTAACACAGTGACCCCGCTCAATGCAGGCAGATAGTTTTACATGAGCCATTCTAAATGGCACACCTCTGAGAACACAAAATCCATCTTTTCAGCATAGAGAGAGGACGGATGCTCAACTGTGTCCAAAAAAGACAGAGAAAGATGGAGAGGGAGAAGAAAATAGAGAGAAAGTCACAGAAAATGGCACACCTCTGAGGATTCCAAATTCCTCTTTTCTCTGCTTCAAAGCATCGGGGACGTTTGGTCATCCATCACTAGGATGGGACCACTCAAAGAATTCCCACATGGGGACATATTTGTTCTGACTTTCTTCTTAAGAAGTCTAAACACTACACTCCCCATGTGTATGTCTGGGTGTGTGTGTGTGGCTGTGTCTTTGTATATGTGTGTTTGTCTGTGCTGAAGAAGGCCTATGCCTCAGAGGGAAGCAAATTGTCTGAGAAAATAAAGTTTATCTTAGACCGCCGGCTTTATGCGTGTGCGCACACACACACACACACACACACACACACACACACACACACACACACACACACACACACACACACAATATCTTCCAAAAGAGGGATATGGGGAGGTCAGACAGGGCACTGCTATCTGTAAATCTATATGCTGTGTACAGATCCGCTTTCTCCTTTGAGTCCCATAATTCTTTGGCATTTCCTGGTCAGTTTCCTTCCGCCATTGGCTGTTGAGGACTTGAGGAGGGCAACCTATCCTGATATGTGTGTCAATGGGTCAGAAGACAGAGAGCCGGTGTGTGTCATGTCGGACAACATAATCTCCAGAGAGTTCACTCTGTGGAATGGAAGGAACCCAAGGAGTGCAAAGACTCCCTATAGGAACTACTTACCTTACAACCTCTTCAACCTTATCATTAATAGATGACCCACACTTTTAGAGCTCCCTGCTAGGTGGCCACAGCACTGCCTGGTACCCCTTTCAATATAGTAGTAGTACTTACATGGATTTATATGTCTGTGTGCCTGAAGACTTTTTAAGAAACCAGGATTGCATGTACGAAAAAGAGGAGGCTAAGAGTTTGTGTATATGGTGCCCATTCATTTCCCACTCCTGCTTTTCTTTTTTCTTCTCCTTTTTTTTGTCCTCTCCTCTGCTCCAGGCCCGGAGGCCACATCGTTGCAATTAGAGCTCATCGCATCATCAGGTGGACTGTAACTGCTGCTAACCAACGGGAATACATGACGCATCCAATGGCGATAAACAAATAATAGGCTTTTCTTGAAATTCCTTGAATAGAATTGCACCCCATAGTAACTGTTTACCGTTTACGAGACACGAACAAACATAGGTTCGCACTTAAATGCACACCAAGCCACTGCATCTGTTGACTTTTAAATGCACCATGTTTCCCAGAAGCCCCTGTGACTCAGGAGACCGTATATGTGGGCTCCCTGCTGTTGGCTCATTATCGTTAGCATTCACGTTAGCTCAGTCACTGATGTGGTCTGACCAGACCTTAATGACCCACATACCTTCATCAGCCTCAGGTTATACTGAGAGCCAGGGAGGATGGGAAATAGGCGTGTGTGTAGCTGTGTGTGTGCTGGGATTTATGTTCTGATGTAAAACAGAAAAGTCTGCCGATGACTTGCCAATGATACTAACCTACGTCTGCGACATGGGCTCATCTAATCACCCTGATTGTAACATGACTGTTAAAAGAATAGCTTTCCTCATATCTTTGTGGCTGGATTTGTAATCAAAGCTCCTGCTTGAATGAGTTGGCTTATGATGACTGAACACAGTAAGTGTGGTTTGAGGTGAGCAAGTCTACTCTGTTAACTACCAGGAATTATTAACCTCTATCTGTTCCAGGTTTTACAGTTCAAAAACCTGCCCATGAGGCTGTTTTAGTGCAGGCAAACCTTCGCCATCTGCAGCAGGTTTGAATTTGTAGTCCTGTTTTGATTCACAAAACCGTAATCTGTCCTAAACGGTGACTGCTAGGCCAGGCTCCATTTGATTAATTTGCAGGCCAGTCAACCTCTTAGACCAAGAGTGCTGTAAATTTAATTCACAGTTTATATGCACACATAAATAGCTTGGTGGTCGTGTGTGGTGGATGTACCTGCTGTTTGAGCTGGTGCATGAGCCTGTCTTTCTCCCTCTTCAGAGCCATCACTTCCTCCTGGGCTTTCTTCCGTTTGGAGGATGATAACTCCAGTAGGGCAATGTTGGCATCCTTCTCACTGATGGCTGCCAGCAAAGCCTGCTGCCTGAGGGGATGAGAGCGGGGAAATGTGTAAAGAAGGATTCAAAAGGTAATAAGGAATGTTAACATAAACGGACAAAATATTTTAGAAAAAAACATTCATGAATTTCCATTCAGCAAACAGACAGGTGGACAGCGCAGAGACTCAGTACAGTACAGATACAGTACACCCACATCTGCAGCTGTTGGCCCTTTTACGTATGAAGATGTCACAGCAAACTTACTCATTCCAGAGCTCCTTAAACTCAGACAGAGATTCCACAGAAAAGAAGCAGACATCTTTGAAGTGGTCTGCTAAGTACTGTATTAGTAGTGCCTCAGTGTGACTCATGGACATGTAATAATGTAATGGAGCCTAATGGAGCAGGCTGAGGAGGATATGACATCTTTCTTCTGTCACCACATGTAACCACAGTGCCTGTGTGTCTGTGAGTGTGTGTACAGGTGGGGGTGGCACCAAATGACTGTCTACAGGTGCAGAGGAAACATACCACCAAATTTCATCATACACACAACCAGATGTCCACATTTACACCTACGGGACTCTAGAGAATTCTTTACGTAACCCTTCAAGAGTAGTCTGAGTCTTCGGAGCAGATTGGTGATGACTATCCTCGTCATCAAGCAGGATGTCGTAAATCCAGTGTTGTGACAAACGCACCGTCTGTCCACCCACTCTTGTAAACACACTCAGAAGCACGTACTACTGAACACCTCTACTATGGCCATTGACCCCAGGCACACTGTAAAAATATGATCAAAAAAGATAACGAGACAATGTGGTAAGGTAATGTGTGGGTTTGTTTGAGGTGAGGGGTAGAGGAAGGGAGGGTGCATTCAAAATTCACTATGGACTCAATTAAAAATTGACCTGCATTGGAGTGTTTTTATTCCATGATTTAAGTCCCTGCAGAAATAACTCAATTGCGAAAATAAACATGCTGAACTCAGAATAAAGTCCTGCTGGCCTGGGACTCCACATTTGGTGTTTTTAGTACAATTATCTGCACGCCGCATCTGGATTCTGGATTGTCCCATTCAAACCCATTAATAGGCCTCTCCGTGTTTGTGTGTGCTCAAGTGTGTGCTTGCATGTTGTGCATGTATTTGTGCGTGCATGGATGTGGGTTCTGACATGGATCGGAGCAGCTAATCACACCATTAATCACAGAGCAGGACCAACGTGACACTTTTCGTCACCCCACACCTTCACTGTTATTTCTTGTAATGGGAACACACACACACGCACAGACCTACATTGGACTTGTACCAGAGACTGCAGGCTTATTCTTCTTGACCTGGCCATTCACAATGTAAAATGGGGAAAATAATTCTTAAAGTAAAAAAAAAAAACCTTTAAGAAATCCACAGTAAAAAAAAAAACAAAAAAAAAAAACACAACTCAAACAACAGTGTGATTTTTAAATCCCTCTTCATACGATCCAGTTTTTCCATCCATGGCCAAACAAACGTAATGATGAATTTGCATTTTAGAGCATGGCACAATGGCAATCCCAGTTCCATTAGTTTATCTTTGGCTGTGTTAAACAGAGTGAAGAGGTGATGCACAGAGTCATATATGGGCAAGGAATGCAGCACAATGTGTCACTGTTCATAAACAGTGTGTCAGATTAACAGCTCTAACCTATTCGCAGGATGGCCATCTTTACACCACACTGCCAGACATGTAAACTCCAACATATAACCACATCCAAATAGTGTCATAGTCACACTTTTTCTTATCACTTTTTGCATTAACTGCTTGCAAAAACAGCTTGAGAATTGTGTCTATTTAAGTCAGTATGTGACTGTAAATACACACTACTAATCTGAAAAACATAGCCACCATTGGAAATGGGACAAGATACTTAGGCAATCTGGGTACACGGCCAATTTGGTGGAGGAAAAGAGTGTGGCGAAGCACTGACCCCCACCCCAGTTTTAAAGGGGAGGTTTATCTAATCTGTGAACTCATCTGAAAAAGACAAACAGAGATCCATCTTTTTCTGACCACCACTGAGTCACTTCATCAAGGATTGTTACACTCCCATTCATCAAGTTGACATTGCTGAATAAAGTGATGAAAGACACTGTTTTGGTGTCACAAAAAAGATAATAAGATGTGATACTAGTGTTGCAGTCACACACAGTGCAGACACACTCCCAGTTTACTCTTTATACTACGCAAGTTGTCTCTGTACACTCTGACATTTTATACATTTTCTGTGGCATTGCAGCCATTGTAGACCCAGCACAGGTACAGACTTCCCACCTGAATATTATTGATTTACCCAGAGACATTCTGAGCCCAGCTGAATCAAACCTCTGAACTTAAGTGGCCCCCATGCTTCAGTGCAAGCTAAATCACTTCCAGGCTCTAAATTAACACTGCAGATTACAGTGCTGTCTCCCTGTGGGTGCTCTCTGAGTGGTACTGCAGGATTCTGCTGAGTGATGTCTTCCTAAAACAATAAAAAAGGGGACACTATTATGTTTAGCCAGCCTGTAAACTTTGTCTCCCACATCCTCAATCAGTGATTATGTGTGCATGGTGTGTCTGGCTCCTTGTGTGTGCTGATGAGTATTACTAACAGTCTTTGAACCTGAATCACACTGGAGTATTTAATCACGTCTAATTTGAGGGGCCATTTGGCCTTACTTGTAGAACACCCTTGCAATGTGCATGAATCTAGCAGACAGGATTCATCTATCAGAAACACAAATATACATACATACATACACACACACACACACACACACACACACACACCCACACACACACACACACACATACACACAAAGACAAATGCTTGAACTGTATCTGTTCATGAGTGGGTGAACCCTCTCTCTTTCCTCCCCTCTTGTCTCATTCCCTGCTTAACTTGGACTTGGCTTGTCCTGGACAAACAAAGGATTATCTTAATTTCCTTTCTGATTGAAAGGGCGACAATGAAATGGTCTTTCATGACAAATTTGTGATTAGTCTTCGTAAATGTCAGACCCCATGCACTGAGGAGTCATAAGGCACTCCAATAAAAGGACAAATAAATCCCACTGCTGGATCTCCGGTGTCAAAAATCTCATCTACTTTAGTTTTTCTATTCTATGAGATAACAGCATGTTGGCTGACACAGTAAACATGATGCTCACATAAACATTTATATATATATATATATATATCTCCCATTCCCCAAAGTTACTTTTAGTGTTATAGAGTGGGATAGAGAGAGCATGCAAGGCTCTGTAGAAAAGCATAGTCTGAGCTGACATCTTATTTATAAGCAGTGAAATTCTCAGCTCAGCTACAACATGTGATTCCAATTGAACCTTCATGGTCCCTGGGACATATTGAGACATTTGGATCTACAGAGGTGGGAGATGGATGGCTAAAGTACATGACCATGCGATGAGAGGTGAGAGGGGAAGGAGGGGGGAGGTCAGCAGAGACGATATGGAAAGAAAAGAAAGAAATACAAAGAGTAGAAAAACAGAAGGGTATGGAGACGTGAGACGAAAGGAGATAATTCAGGACAGGAATGAAAAATGAGGAGAGAAGACTTTGATGAAGACATCTTTGAGGTGGGGCTGCTGTCGAAGGACTGTGATGTCACAGGGCAAACAGAGATTGGAGGGTCAATCAGATTTCTGGGTGACGAGGGGTTAAGAGGGGGTCAAGAGTGAGCATAAACACGCATGCATGCATTTGCACAAAACAAATTCAAAGAAAGAGGATGTTAGGGGAGATATACTGTGGCTGTGAAGGAGGAGAGAAAGCTCGGCTGAGCCAATGGGTCAAGAATAAAAAACGATATAAAAAGAAAAGAGATGGCAAGAGATGAAGGCAATAGAATAGAGGAAAGTATGTGTTTGACAAGAGGGACTGCCACCTGTGCTGCATGAGAGAGAAAATAAGGAAGAAAATGAGCGGAGGAAGGGAAGAAAGGAGTAAAGGTAAAGATTTAAGAGTCCCAGCCTACCCTAAATCAGCTCAGCGCACCCCATGTTGTTATTCCTAGGCGTCACGGTTGAGGGATGTGTGTTTATAATTTGTGTTATGACTTACTTGAAATTATGAGTGTGGAGAGTCAGTGGGACAGAAACAGATGCGTCCGTGTGATGCCCGAGGGAACCATCAATACTGTCTGCCCCTAAGTGCAGTGAGTGCATGTGTGCGTGCATTTGATGTCTGTGCACACATTCGTGCTTTCATGTCCTTATGTGCATGTGTGATGTATTTTGTTAGCAAGAACATGGGGAGCCCACTAATATCTGTTCCCAGGACATCCATTATGAGGTCTTCTAGTTTGTGATCATGCCTTTCCACCACTTAACTGTCCGGCTCAGCAGAAACATTCCACGGGCATTTTATGGCCTTTCCTTGATTGTGAGTGTGTGAAGGTGCGGCACAAGGCCGGGGGCCCCTGGCTAGGCAGTACTAGAGGCCTGTGGTGAGAGCAAGCAGAGGACATGAGAATGGGGCATGGTTGAGTGACACTATTATTTATGGCCTTGGAACACTGCGTTATTTACAACTGAGGAGGTAGGGAAAATGTCTATTTCCAACATAAAACACAGGATCTGGCTTCATTTGGTAAGCTTACTGCAAAGCCCGTTTAGATGGTAAATCTGTGTTTCAACCCTAAATGTGGATTGAATGTATTTTTTTATGAGGTCCACGTTTTGGCTACGTTGGGTAGGATTAGATCCATGCAAATGTGTAGCAGCTAACCTGGAGCCACATTCCAGATGCACCTATAACCCATTTACTTCTGTATGCTTGCTTGGCTTAAAGACTTTATTTTTCTTAATCTATAAAATAGGATTTATCCATACCCCCCACAAATAAAACTTGCATGCCTGTCTTGCTTGAAAATCCATGTCAACTCCAATCTTCCTCTTGAGCAGCTGTATTAGACAGTACATGCTGATCTAAAGCTTCAAGCAAGAATGATACACGTTACATGTCGGCCTTCAGCTGTGCTTCCCAAGAAAAATCCACGACAGCAGATGGTTCGCCCAGAACTGGGCCTAGGTTGTGTGTGTTTTCACTTCACTAATAAAATATACAACCCACTTACTCTGCTCACCCCCACTCCCACACTAGTGCTCTGACCGGTGGGGGGGGGAGTGGTCTAATTGAAAGAGTATGCATCAGTTTTAACATGAACAAGAGGGAAAATACGAGGGGACAAAAATCAACAAATCTACCAAAACTAGCCAAATGTTTAGAGGGGTAGCAGGGACGAGGAGAGACGGCTGACTGCTCCCAGAGATGAGCAGGACCAGGCCACCGCTGCAATCCAGCCAGGGAGGGGGGACACAGATAGAGAGACCCAAACAGAGAGGGGGGACACAGATAGAGAGACCCAAACAGAGAGGGGGAGACAGATAGAGAGACCCAGACATAGAAGGGGAGACAGATAGAGAGACCCAGACAGAGAGGAAGAAAGAGAAAGAGACCAGGTGGCTGTGGAAGTGTGTGAATGGATACAAATGAGACCAGGAGAGGATTCTAGCTTTCTCTCAAACTTAAGTTTATCTTGTCAAGGCCACCGCGAGTATCGAAAAGACATAAGGATGTAATTTCAATTTAATTTGGCATGTTTTAAGGGAATTTGAAAAATACTTTTATTTTCCTTCTTTCCAGGAGGGAGAGATGAGAAGAAAAAAAAGGTGCAGACCTGAACAATTAGCCTGGCTTCGCATAAAAAGGAACAACTGGCCTGGATTCCTCCACATTTCAAAAATATGCCTAAAAACATCTCTAAACATGAATAATTAACCAATTTTGTTTTTAAAAAAACAAACAAAATTTGGAGTTTTGGGGAAATTACATGCTGGAACTATTTCTTGGCAAAAAGTTGGATGCACTCACTGTGCCTATTGTTGTCACATGGTTTGATACCATCGTACCTGGATCGTATTGGACAATGTGCTGGATAAACTGCTTTAGAGGTGTTGGCAGGCTTCAAGCTGGCTGTGTCCCCCTGCCCTCCAGTCTTTATGTCAAGTTCAGCTGAACACTTCCGGACTCCATCTCCATACTCAAAAGACATAAGATTGATATTGATGTTCTCATCTCAATCTAAGAATGCAAGCAACTAAGTATAAGTACCAAAATGTTGAATTATCCCTTTAATAAACACAGGCTCTGGCTACAGACAGTCTTTGGCAGAACGACTAGTTGGGTAAGTGTCCCGTCTCACTTCCAGCTCCATTGCATCACTTTCTAAGGATCAGATAAGGCTTGGATGGATACCTGTTGTTGTAAAAACAGGATATATAAATAAACAAGGCCTGGTGGGATGTCAGTGATGATTATGTCGTCACCGGCAGCTTTTTCCCATTTGGATGACCTTGGGTGTTGCTTGAGTGCGTATGTGCGTGTACTTTTCCCTGTGTCTTTCACATCAATGGGGGGAAAAAAAAAACACAATCCACATCAGATTAGTCAAAACCTCTGCCAATCTCCAAAGCTGTCTCGCACAAAACCCACCTACACAGTCCTCTACCAATAAGGTGAGCTTTGACCCAAAACCTCCAGGGATCCTGAGCAGGGTTTTCCATTCTCTTAAAGGGGAGGTTTCTTTTTCCGTTTTTATCGTTGCTCAGCTGACTGACAGTGTCTCCCCAAGGCACAAGAAACAAGACAGGGGGCTGTACTGTACCACACACGCGTAGGGCTCCCCAGCCTAGCAGTCAGACACAAGTACAGGCATGCGCACACACACATACACACACACACACATAAACACACACATATACAGCAGCTGGGTTGTTTAAAGCTCCCTGTCATCTGAGAGAGAGGTGAGGGTCACAGAATGAGTAACACTGCTCCAGTCACACTACTGTAAGAACACACACACACACACACACACACACACACACACAAGGGGAGAGGGAGAAACGTACACACATATGCAGCGTGTTAAGAAAGCGCACTAAGGCCTCGGTATAAACACTGATGAGTTATGTCCAGCCCACCCCCCATCCCCCTCTCATGTCTCTGATCCAACCAGATCACTCGTACAACCCCTCCCCAATTTTTTTTAACATCAAAAGATGAAACTATACAACATGTGGCAAAGGAGAGGGTGTGTTGTTGAGGTCAGATTAGATGACTGTACAAATACAAGTAGAGCCACCTGTCTTGTACATAATATGTTGCTTCAATACAGGACAGAATAATTATTCATATTATTGATTCATTATTTAGTCTCTAAAATGTCAGAAAAATCACAATTTCCTAGATCCCAATGTGACTTCTTTTATTTGCACAGCTTTATTTCCTTTAGTGCCAAATGATACACAATGTACATCTCATATTAAATACAAACGAGCATGAGCATAATTCATTCTCTCTCTCTCATTCGCTCTTTTTCTGTACTAGGGTGAGAGGACTCTGTACTCTAAACTGTCAGTAATGTAAACTTAAAATACCAGGACACCTTCTGTGTTGCGTCATTTAAATTGGAGGTCCTCTATATTGTCTTGTGTGTTCTTGTGTGTTAAAATAACCCTCTGTGTAACAGTTCATCACAGGGTCTTGGACAGGAAAGCCACCACAATGTGCTGCCTTTACCTCTCTCCATCCTCATTCCATCACTCCTCCTCCCCTCCCTTTCTTTCACTAATCAAAGAGAGGAGCCACTCATCGGAGGAGAGAATGGCATCACCTCCGCCTTGGACTTGGACCTCTCTATCATTCGACTTCTCTCTCCCTCTATCATTCTGTATTTGGCTCTGCCAAGCCCTATACTCACTCCAGAGTGGGGCTAAATATTAAGTTCAAGGAGGTTATGCAAACACGTTGAAACAGCCATCCTTGGCCTAAGTATTACCCTGAACCCTTCAATTACCAGCCTTGCTTTCCTCTCTCCTCATTCCTCCTGCCTTTCCTGTCCTCCATTCTCTCACTCCGGTCATCTAACTGCAGCCTGGAAATACAGCGCACACTCATGACGTGGGGCCAAGAAGCCTTAAAATATCAGGGGCAGAGAGTACAACATAGTGGCGCACTATTACACGTGCACACACACTTACACACACACAAACGTGCACCCAAAATACACACAAACCGATGAAAGACAGGTCCAGAAAACAGTGGGAGCAAGTACCCCTGGTGTATTTTCTCTGTGTTCCAAATGTAGGGCCTGGCGGTGGACCACAGCTGAACCACAGCCGACATGCGGTGGAATGGGAGGCCACCACACTCACTTCCCTTAAAGGAGCCTTAGACACACACACACAAACACACACACACACACACACACGTACAGGCGATCACAGAATAACACGCACGCACGCTCAGACACATATGTTCAGCAATTTCCTGGATAGCACTGTCATGACGATGGGAGTCCATGTTTAAAAAGCGGTTTGAGGTGAAGGGACAGATCTGTATGGGCTGTTTCCCACAATGCTTTGCCAGACAATTACACAACCCAATTAATGTGGTTACTACAGCACAGCTAAGACCTTACTCTGTGCAAGCCGAGTGTGCATGTATGCGTGCGTGAGAGAGATGTGTGTATGCTCCTTTGGCCTGTATTACTCTCAGAATTATAGCTTTCCTTGGAGCTTGGACCAGTCGATTTCCCGTCAGTGTGTAAAGGACACACAAGGTCACACTAACATTCACCCCACACTCCATCAGCCAATCACAGTTATTTCCAATCACAGCCACAGGAGCTCAACTATTATAAAAGCTGCATAACCGGAGAACTACACTACCCACAATGTGTTGTGTGTCTTTCCACCAGAGAGCTCCATTTCTTTCAGAGATTAAAACCTGAACCGAAGCGAAATGTTGGGAAAACATTTTTAAATGTAAAATATAGTTTTACAACTTTATTATATAGCTGTAAAATGTGTTATTTTTCACAGTTATAGCAATATATATCTCTCAACAATATGCATATTAAAATATATATGTAAGACATTCTGTCACACTCTGTAATACACACACATACAGGTGCTGCTGGCACCCCTTTCCTGGGCTGTTTATATACAGCATACATATACATATATTTAGACTCACACACAAACCTACACACACACACACACACACACACACCCACACCCATGTTTGTATAAACACACATACAAACACCAATAGCTGCATGCATGTAGGTTACAATATAGATGGAGCACATACACACACATCTGCAAATAATTATCAATCCTGTTTCCAACCATAGTAGTTTTCTTTTAATGAAGGATGGTAAAATGTAAATAAAATAAAACTACTCTGCTTTCTGTTGAAGCAGCAGGAACCACATGCTTTCTTTACAGTCTGCTACACAAACACACTCCGACCACATACTAACTTATATAGACTTCATTAGCCCAGCTTTAAAGTGCTTTAAAGTGTGCAGAGGCAAAAATACATTCAAAGCAAGACATTTTGAAAGAGAGATGCAGACATAAAGAATCAGACAGAAAGTCTCTCTCTCTTTCCCTCTCTCTCCCTCTCTCTCCACACACACACACACACACACACACACACACACACACACATACACACACAAACACATACACACACAGTGGGCTAGGAGAGGGTGCTGATTAGAGGAGCTGTTTCCAGGTCTGGACAGGTCTGCTGTATATTTAGACAGATCAGTGAGGATCATGGGATCAAAGAGTAACATGATTACTACCTGGCCTTCTGATAAAAAACCTCACTATTATTTCCCTGTCAATACACACAGGAATACACACATTTGGAAGTACACACATATCTGAGCATGTTCACACACACAGATAAACTTACAGTCATGGACCTCAGTATTAAAATACACACAGTGAGTTGTACCGGCACACAGTAGACACACAGATAAATGCAAGAACCCACACATACATACATACACTCACATACACATTCTCTCTAAAACACACTCAGACAGACATATACACCGACACCGCTCTATAATCTGGGTAATTTGTACGTTGAAGCTAGTGTAGACAGATCATGCCTCTGGTACATTGAGCCTGTTGTGTCATTGCATTTGCCCGCTCGTCAGTTGGTGTGAATTCCCAATAGAGACGTACCCTTACTTGTAAAGTACAGTAGTTGTGAATAGGTTTCGTGTGAGGACACATTGAAACAACTTGCGCTCTGGACATAATGGCACTTCTTTTTTCGTGGAAGATTGGGTGCGTGTGCGTTTATACATTTTACGAGGGGATTTGAAGCTGCAAACGCAAACACACGAGCACACCCAAGTGCATGCGAGCATGAAACAGCAAAAATGTGTGCCTTGTAATCACTGCAGCAAAAAAATTACACTCACTTTTTGACTTTTCTGCACCTTGCCTATAGTTGTCTTACTGGAGTCCAGTTTCCTCTTGCCTTTATTATGTTTATTATGACTGTTTTTTTTGTCTGCAGTCTGCTTTTGCTCAGAAACATGCACAAAAGTATAAACTGATCCACAGACAAAATACTGTGTACACATAAACACAAATGGTACTGAACTGTGATAACTGCTCAGCCGGCCCTCCCACACACCTGTTCTTGGATTCCAGCATCCAGTACGTCTGGTTTTTAATAAAGAGACTAGTGGTAGTGTGCAGTCAGATGCTGCTGACAGACCCACTGATTTCCAGATAGATAACACACATATACACAGCCGAGCCAGCTCCCTTGGTAGATTACATCACAGTTGTTTTAACAATGGCTTCCACTCAGTCCTTTAGCTGGCTATGGTTACATACAGGAGTGTGTGTATGTGTGTGAATGAGTTGTTTTGGGATTTTCTTTCCTAGTTTTTCTTGAATCTTAAATGATCATTCTGTGGTCACTTGAATACGATGAACAGAGTTTCAGAAGGAATTTGTTACAATGTTGCACAATATACACATCAGGCTCCTTCAGAGGGTTACATAGATGTAAAGAGTAGGTAAAATGTAGAAATAACTTCAAAATGTGTTTGTGTTTATATGCAGAAGAGGGACACGGTTTGATGCATCTGCTTCTATGAGTGTGAGTGTGTGTGTGTGCATGCTGCGACCAGGCAGTTAAGAGTATTACGATGTGTTGCTCTGCGCTCCACTGACATTTTAGAGTTGTGGGTGAGAGAAGGCTCATTAACTAAATGAGTTCCTAATGTACCTTCACTTTTGCACTGTCTCTCAGACACACACAAACAAAACTATAGACCTCTGGGGGCACTACACTGTTGCTGACCTTACATCACTCCTCTCAGCTATGACACTCAACATTACATCTTTATGAGGCATTTGACTTTGAGGTGAACAAATTTCCACTACTGGCTTGACAATAATTTTTTTCTGTATGCTATTCTTTTATCTGTTATCAATTATCTGAGCAGACAAACATGAAAATGCAGGTGACAAAATTACTTCCTGTGGAGTACTTTACAATCTTCTCCTAAATACACTAATAAATACACTAACCCTAAACCTACATTATAAGCAAGTGCCAAAGGTGTTTCTCGATGTGCCTTTAACTTTAATTGACTGATCTACATATCATACAGTAAAATCACACAATTGACCCATATCTTTCCATTCTCTCTGAGCCATAAAAAATGCTAAATCTGCTTAATCTAGACTGTAAAGACACAGTCCTGGGCCTGCTCTGGTCCCTGCTGTGCCTGCATGCATGGATAGATGTGTTTAGTGTGCGTGAGTGTGTTGTAAATATTGTGAACATGGTGTCTGTTTCAGAATTGTTAAATCTCCCCCCACTGTTTGACACAGCAGAGATATTACAGGTGTGTTTTTTGTGTCTTTCCTGGACTTCCGGAGTGACATACCAAGATACTACAGAAAGAGAGAATTACAGAGAAAGCGGCAGATCTCAGTCGCATGGGGAAAAAGACTCCAGAGAAAAAGTATGCACCACTAACAACTAAAAAAAGACTGGGTTCACTTTACATCTTCACTTTGATGACATGGTGTGCATTAACGAACAGCTCTCATTTTTGAGCGGAGGGTGTGCTGGAGACCACCTCAGAGCTACCGAAGATCCAACATAGAGTCTGTTGGGAAGGGTAAAGACACATACAAACATTTTGACAGGAAAATCTGTCTGTGTCACAAAACAGCAACTTTAAAAGGAGGTGAAGAGCATGAGAGGCATACAAGTCAGCAAGAAAGAAATGTTTATTGCTCTTTTAAATGCAGTCATGCAGTCAGACATACCAGGACACTGCTTAGAAATTTGGGGAAACACTGGCACGAAACACACTGTGACTGACATGTCAAAATGTCTGTAGTGTGGAGTGCGTGCAGACACAAGTGGGCTTGTGTTTCTGTGTATGTGCATGAATGCGTTTAGTGTTTATCCTGCATGTGTCCTGTTTTTGCCAATGTGTCTGTGTGCATGCGCGTGCATGTGTGTTTATTGTACACTGAGCTCCCAAAGTGACATGTCAGGACACTGATGTAAGGAAACTGAGACACTCTGAGTCTGACAAACAAACCATGCCAGGAGGAGGATCTAAACAATGTGCCGCAATTGCTTTATTACTCAGTGTTTGCCCTAGGTGTCATGTTACTGAAGTCTTCAACACCATAAAAGCCTTCTCTATGGTTTAGCACTGTGTCTGTGTGTGTGGGTGTGTGTGTGTGTGTGTGTGGGTGTGTGTGCGTGTGTGTGTGCGTGTGTATTAGCTCTGGCAAAGGTTCCTCTATGACTGGTTATATTGGACATGCTCAAACAAAGCCAAACACACAACAGGAGCCGCAAGCAATTAGGGCCTGCCATAGTGCATAACTCCTCTCTGAACGCTCTCTGTTTCCCCCTCACCATCCACCAGTCTCTTTCCCCACTACCACACATTTCAAGGATTGCGCTACCATTAGCCTCTATCCACACACACCCACACTCAGATATCCGTCTCAGCAACATTTGTATGCTCACTCTGCGTTGGCATCCTGTGCGGCATCAGTGGCAATACTGTTTGTGTGTATGTCATCTTCAGGATTAAATGTTAACCTCGGTGGGCAGAACCTCGCTGACTGGCACGGGAATGCCTGTAATGCTAGCAGGCAGCCTAATCTTCTGGATTAATACATATTAGGATGGTTTAGCGGAGAGCCGGGTGGGCCCTGTGTCTCAATTTCATCCTGTCATTGGAATAAATTTGTCTCTATTCACATCATGACCATACACCTATTTACTCCTGACTGTACTACTGTTTGATGCTATTTAAAACATACATTTATACGTTTCTCATCATGGCTCTTAACTCACTTCTGCACAGTAGATGATTAAGACATCCTCTCATAGCAGAGCAAGGCCAGTCATAGTGAGTGATGGACATCCAGTTTGAATCAGATCCTCTGGAGCCTGAGTAGAGGGTGATATCTCACTGCCTGTGGTTTGGACAGCAGACACGGTGAAGATCTGTTTCAAATCAATGTAAGAAAAACGGGTAAACTCAATCTGGGTCAACCTCCCTCCCCCCCAAAACCCCTCTACCACCTCTTTTTTTGTTGTTCGTCCCTCTTGGGTGTCTCTTTGGCCTTTTGTCACTAAACACCTCATAAGAGAGACGTCTCTTTCTTTCTACAAAAAGTGAAGGAGGACAGGATTGAGAGATGGAGCAGTGTTGCAGTAGTAGAGAGAGTGTATGGTAGGGTGTGTGTGTTGGGGGTATGTCTGTACCAGTTGTGTACTAATAAAGCTAATGATTGCCATCTGGCCAGCGAACAGATTTCTGAATTCCTGTTTTTTTATGTCACTAAGTTGCCAGGCCAATATTTTAGTCCAGCCCGTGTGCCACTTTTTAAAACCAGACTTACTTTAAGCTTAAGACCCAGTTGGAGTAAATACAATGCAGATTGTGATCAGATGATAGTGATAAAACCAGAACCATCTACATGCAGTATGAGTGTGTATAAGTGTATTTCTGCGGATATACGTGTGTGTGTCTGTGCATGGTACAAGAACTATGAACTAAGACACAGTCCTTGTTGCCTACCTACACCATGGACACACACACACACACACACACACACAGAGTAATGTTTACTTGTGCAAGCACGTGTATGTGCATTTGCACCTAAATGCATACCAATTTGTGAGTATGTTAGGGGACTGCATACCTCTGTATGTTTGTCCTATGTGTGTAAACCTTTTGTAGTGGCTAGCGTAGCTCTCCTATTACACATACACATGTTCTTTATGGGCTGGCTAATGGAGCTGAGCTCTTCCTGCCTCTGTGATGTGGTTTACTGTTGTTTGATGTGCTCAGGAATCCTGCATAGGAGAGCACCCCGAGCTGATCTTATCACATAAAAGCCTTTGCAATGGAAGAAGACACTCAACTCTCTTTTTTAACTTAATAGAGATCTCTGTCCCTGTGAGGTTATGTGTGTGTGTGTGTGTGTGTGTGGGTGGGTGTGTATGTGTGCACCATTTCTCTAATTCAATCGAGTGTGTAACCCAAGGCCAAACACACACATTTGATTTCAGTAAATGCTGAACCCGGAGACCTGTGCCTAGAACAGACCAGTGACATGTCAGATATGTCAGTGCACATTATGGTGAGTGAGTATGAGTGTGTGTTTGTGCGTGTGTGTGTGTGTGTGTGTGTGTGTGTGTGTGTGTGTTTGTGTGAGGGACAAGAAGAGTAAGATACAAAGGAAGAAACAGGAAATTTACTTTGGTTATTTCTTTTTAGATTTCACATTGAAATTATGTAATGTGTGACACCTATATGTATCTTTAAGAACAGGCTCAAGACTTAGTCAGTTCATGTTTCAGCTAGGCATGTCATACATTGTTTTTTTCTGAATAAGTTAAACTACTCAGAAAACCCACATTGGGCATGTAAGTGGTACTGCAGTTAACTGCAAGTTTAAGTTTTATGCAAATTAATATTGTTTGTCAGTGTGCAGAATTTGGGGGTTTTTCGGTCACAGTTTTTTGATCCAATGCACGTGTTTATATGACCTTCCAGTCTGCAATAATATGTAATATTTCTATATCAACTAAAATGTTGCCATTAAGTCAGTGAGATAGAGTTTTATAGTGTTTACGTTAAATTTGATACTGAAGAAAAGTAAAGATTTTATGACAATTTGATTTCATTACCAAAATGAATTTATGAAAACAGAAACTGCTATAGCTGAAAGAGTGTGCTCTGCTGATTCCTGAAATGTACGTATGGTGTTTGTGCGTTCCAGTTTGACTGAGTTGTGACTCTGAGTAAAAGTGTGGTTCTTGTTGGTGAATGCATCAGTGGGTGCTACAGGTTAAACACAGACGGAAATGAAAGCGAACACCACTGCAACCACTCCAACAATAATGTCAACCTCAGTCTCCCTCCAAATGCCTCACACTTTATAATAACGGAAATGTATACATACAAAAAAATTAACTGAGGCCTCAGTTACAGTAACGTCAGGATGAGCACATACTGTCTTGTTCAGGCTTTGAATATTGTATGCTAAAATGACACAACATGTTTCTCAGTTCTCTGATCTTGACTTAAATTTCTCCAGACATAAACATGCATACCATCATATCAAGACATTCATGAATGGCCACATTCTCAATCACGCATACACACACTGTCTATATTCTGTGTTTCATCTACGGTCTGAAAGTCGTGCCATTGTCTTTGCTCACACTCCCTCTAGCCATTCTTGTCTCTGCAGGATTCCTGTGTTGTTTATTTAGTGGTGACCAGTCCTGTCTCTACGCAGTCTGTCCGCCCACATGAAGGCCTTTTCTGTCTTATTGATGCTTGCTTTAAAGATGAAGGACTACACAGATTAAACTGCGGTTGCCATCTTGAATAGATGTGACGCTTGCTCCAAATAAACTTTGGGTTTTAGGTTTGTGTGTTTTTTTTCTCTTTCCATCTCTTTCCAGCGGGTTTTGCTTTGCTTTCTCTTGGACATTAACTCTGATATCGTAAAAATGAGACAGAAGTTTTATTGCAGAGTTGTGAAAGTTAACAGTGTCTGTGATGCTTGTGAATGCTAATTTCTCTCTGCAAACAAATAAGTGTAGTTTTTATTTTAATGAGGTTGAAATCCGAGTGGTGAACTTAACTCCAGTGACCCATACTTTCTCCCCTGATTTTATTTTTATTTTCTTCTTACTCTCTTTCCACCCTTCTGCTTTCATTTCCTCGTCTCTCCTCTCATTTCTTCTCCTCTCTTTTGCTTTCCAGTCCTAAGCTCTGGATACCCACCGGCCCCAGGAGAACAGTCATGTTTCCAATATGTCTCCATTTAGCAGAGACCAAATGAACAAGAGCAGGGCCAAAACAAGAGCAGGAAAAATCATCACATAGCCACTGGCACAATCTGCTTATCTTTCACTGCTAATAGCTCTCATGCTCTTCACATCATTGCTCCTATGTGCACACATGCATGCGCACACTCTCACACACACACACACACACACACACACGCGCACACACACAACACACACAGACAAATTCATGTATGCACATGTTGTTCTTTGTACACAAACACATTCAATGCGCACCAGTGAAGATACACACGCTCATCTAAACTTGCTTGGGCTGTTTCCTGCCACTGCCGAGAAGTACATAATGATAATTACAGTTTGGGTCTACATCCCTGAATTAACCAGATCAGACACACACACACACACAATCCAGAAGTGCCAGGGGCTGCTGTGGTGTATGCTGACTGGTGTGCAGTGTTGGAGCAGCCTGGTGCTGGGAAGTCCGTTCTACTATTGTTCTCTATTAAAACCTCCTGGGATCCATCTTAGCAAGACTGAGAGCCATGCGGGGCCAATAAAACTCCAGTCAAACCGACAAAGAGTCACAAAGATTAAGCCCTTACTGAGGGCTTTATACGTTACGATAAGTTTTATACATTAATACATTACTCTAAATGAGGAAAACTAGGCGAGAATGTGTAGATGTAAAACTGCAGAAATACAGAGAGAGCTCTCAACATCCTGCCATTAAAGCTATTTTTAAATTGATCTGTAAAAAATTAGAAACAAATGAAGAGAAAGATAGATAACGGAGACATACTTATACACGGATACAGTAAAGACAGACAGACGTAGGCAGAGAAGCCACAGAGGAGAAAAACAGAAGCCGGAGCTCAGGTGTGTGTGCCAACCACAGAGGCTTGGAGGTGTTTACAGTGTGTGAATATATGCCAGTAAGCCTCATTGACTCACTTGTGTGCGTATACCAGCATTTCATGTGCCCATAATGGTGAACCATGAGGGCATTTCACAAAGCCACTGTTTTAATGGCTGTTTTACAGCGAAGCACATCCAACAACAGCTGCATTTAAAATAACTTTTTCTAAAATCTCTCTCTCTTTAGGCTTTAAGTTAACCCTTTGTTCTCCATATCTGCTGCCATCAACCTATCCAGGTATCTATCTATCTGCATATCTCTATATCTATCTGTAAATCCAAATTTGCTTCAGTGGCATTACCATATTTATCTATCTACACTGACAACACCTCCTCCCTTGACCTCGGCTTCCTTCTCCTCATTCCTTTGGTGACCCCTAGGGCAGGACCGTCGTTTAGGAGGCCGTCACCGATCACCTCTGGGTCCTGGGTCCTGGGCTGCCTCTTTATGGCTGCAGGGCCCACCTAATCAATTGTCCACTCATGCACACACTTAAATGCTCTGACCCACACACATGCATGCACACACACACACACACACACACACACACACACACACAGACTTCCAATCAATTAGTCTTGAGATTTATACAACCGGGTAAACTTGGGGGTGTTAGTCACCCTAAGGCCAATCAGATTGGGCTTTCCCGAGACTTCTACACCAGCAAAATGACATTAATTAGCTGTGTGTGTGTGTGTGTATGTGTGCGCGTGTACAAGTATGTGTGTTTGTGACTAACACTAATTAGCAGGGCTAGTGCACCTACTTCCTTAGGACCATTTCCTGTGATAGTAATTATTAGGTATGTGTGATAAATTCCAGGCCTTCTTCCACCCGTCTAGAGATAGAACAAGAGAAAAAAAAGAGAGGGAGGGACAGCATTCAATACACAGAGGAAGTTAAGGGGTCAGTGTTAAAAGAGTGATGAAGTCAAAGTAAGAAGAGACACTGAAAGAATGATTTTACTCTAGTGGGGCAAACTCTGAATAAGTATGAAGGTGAAAGCAATTTCCACATGCAACATCTTCTTCACGTGGCCTCCCTGTCTTCTTCTATAGTTGTCAATCACTGCATTCTTTTTGTTTTTGTGTGTCACATTCACTCCATTATCACTTTGACAGTCTTCAGTTTAAAACAAGAAGCTCTTTCTGTCTCTGGAAAGACTCTTCCAGCTCTGTCTATCAGTTTAACTAAACACATACATGCGCAATCCTCTCTGTTCGACCAATGTCCTTTGAGCGTCAACATATCTTTCAGTTTAACGTCAACTTCTTAAGACAGCTCTAGCCTTCCAGTCAATCATACATTGACTTTAAAAGACAATGCCATTTCAACCGGCCACTCCATGGCTCATAAATCCTCTGTAATATGACAGCAACCCAGCAATTACCATACTGCAGACAAATACTCTATGTAATTCTGTGTGCCAGTTTCATAAAACAAGTTAGCATTTACATACTGTACAGAACGTCCAATTCATATTTACTGGGTGGGCCAATGCAAGCCAAACATACTACGTTGCTATAAGTTCCAATAAAATATTAATAAGTAGTGATAAAAAATAACCATAATTGGCCAGAACAGTTAAATCCTGAGAGAAGTGAGCTCAAGACATGAGTGCAATCCAAGAAAATGACATGGTCTGGAGAAAATGGGTCAGAAAAGCTAAATTTAAGGCACTTAACCTCCAGTCGCACTAGCTGAACAGCGCAATAACCAATTCAAAAACTGACTATATTAAGAACACTTCACACGTGTATCTCTGGACTGTTCTCTTCACCCTTGAAGCTTACAGTATGGGACCCGGGTAGAAGTCTATCATTACCTTACTGTACTGAACAAGGACTTAGAAGCAGGGATTTCCATGTGATGAAGCCATCCATTGACAAAACCTCAAAGGAGGAGGAGGAGGAGGAGGGTGGAGCATGCCTCGGCCCTGACATAATAACACACCTACAGGCCCAACAGCCGACACACATGTCGAAGGTAAACACGCGTGTCAGAGGGCACGGGAGCACAGACAGACATGATGAATGGCCCGAAGTTCCCACGAGGCAACACACATACAAACCTGCTCGTAGAGAGAGGAAGGTGATGTGTGGTCAGCCCCTCCTCATCACTGCAATACAGAGAATCCCATTCACACGTGGCACCAACCCTCTATGTCTCATCATTACTTATCACAACAATGGCACTGTAACACCATACTTGTCTGCATGTGGCTGTGTGAATGTGCATACATGTGTGCATCTGCTGCCCCTTTCTACGAGCGTTTGCTGATTTTACCAGTATTTGTGTACGTCATTTCAAAACCACACAAGTGAACGCATTGCTGCTTGCTTGAATATATGAATGTGTAAATATCTGTATATAATATATGTGTTTCAATGAGTGCGTGTGAAGGGCACATGCTGTATATGTGTGTATATCTGGGTGTGAGTTTGTGAGGGTGTGTATGTGTCCAGGCCCCTCAGAGAGCTCACTGAGCGGGGACATGACCTTGCCAGTACAGCTGGTCTCTCTGTGTGTTTAGTCAGAGTAACCATGGCAATGGCACTGTGCAGACAGGATGTCTACATTGGGGATTTGAAAGTCATAACGTCGCTACTGCTCTAAGCTTCATTATGCCATGGATTACTGTAACTAGCCAACAAACGGATACATGAACACACTTCATGGACTGAATTGAATTTCAGGGTTACAGGTTTGGGGTTATTACATTTCCACCATGTAGAACAGATCATTTGCCTTTGCATGAGGGTGTTGAGTCAATGAAATAATAAAAATGAGTGAGCATTATATAAAGTTGATATTTTGTTTAGTTTTGCTTTTGCAGAATGGCACAAAAAGGATCTATTTCTATCCAAATATTCCACAAATTTTAAATACATGCCCACGATTCTGGCAAAAGAAAATGTGTGTAATTGATAGAGCTTCTGTTTTTATGTTACACTGAGGAATTTTTCTTCTTTGTATATGAGGCATTTTTGAAAACATGTTGTTTAGGGTGTTTTGGCAAAGTGGAGAAATATAACATAACAAAAGAAAAGTCATGATGTACTCAAGATTTTGTACATCTGTCTTTATTCTCCAACTCAGTCTAGCATGAACATCTTTTTTTAATTCCTTGCACTTGCACTTAGGCTTTCTTATGTGAAAATCAAAATGTGAATGAACAGGTGGATGAGAATGCTCTTTATTGTTGAATGTGGAGCAGGTGTTTGCTGATACATGTTGTGTTTAGTTGTTCTACTCTTCTCCCTTTCTCTAGCTCTTCTCTGCTAACCAGACTCTGCTCCGTCCCACCCCTCACATCGTTTCCCTGTTCTTTCTTCCACCACTTCCTTCGTCATTCTCCTCCTCCCTTCCTCCATCCATCACCCCTCCATCAATCACTCCCTCGCTCTATCATCCTTTTTTTCCATCATTTACTTTTTCCTCGCCTACTCTCTGCTGCAACTTCTCTCTTTCCCCCCATCTACTGTCTTGCAGAGTCGCTCTACTAGTGTTTGCATGATTTTCCCCTCCATCTCTCAAATTGTCAACTCTCCCCTTCTCTACCTTTAAAAATTACCACTTTGTCGAATCTGGATCTCTTTATGTGCCTTCCTCAAAGCCTCCGCTACCTTTTCTTTGCTCTATCATCATTTTCCATCACTAAAATGTAAACAGAGATAATATCAGCTACATTCCCAGTGTCTACAGGAGGATCAGGTTCAGTAAGCCACTGCAATGTTGTGGCATGTAGTATTATCCCATTCAGACTATGGAAACATCTCAATGACTAGCTAGTCAAAATGTCCAAACACATAATTTCTCTATTGTGCACCTACACCCTGTGACCCTAGACTCATTTAATGACTAGCTGAGGCCATCTGTGTCTGTGTGTGTATGTGTGAGTGTGTGTGTGAGTACTGTACAGTACGGAGGAAACTCAATCTGGTGTGGGGTGATAGAGCAGACCCACACCACTCCTTATACATGAAGCATTCAGCTTTATATCTGAAAAAGGCAAATATGAAAATGCATACCCCCCCTCTCACTCACATACGTACTTGCAGACACACACACACACACACACACACACACAATACAAGCTGGGGAACCCAGCATGCAATAAGAGGATATTGAAAATGATTTTTTCCCCTCTTGTCTCTTTCATTAACAGTGTTGAAAAGCCAAGAGTCTGCTCTCTCTCTCTCTCCTTCTGGCTTATATGCTTACACACACACACACATTAAAAAACACACACAGAGAGCTCCCCAGTTCACTGGGGAACGTGCCTCACATGGTTTGCTTCAGCTGGTCTTCTTGACAAATGCCACATTACAGCGGAGAGAAGGAGAAACTTGGCATACAATCAAACTTCTCTCATGATTTCTAAGATTCGAAATACTTGAGTTTGTGTAGCCCCTCCATTCCATCCTCCCCTCCCTCTTCTGTCTTTCTGTCTCGTTTTTTTCTCGCTTTCACTCTAACTCCCTCTCTTTCCCCTCTCTCTCTTGTTACCTCTCTTTCTCTGCCTTATCTTTCCTGTTTAGTTTTCCCTGTGCTAACTTGGACCAGAGCTGTGCTGTGGGAATATGGCCCCTTTTTAAGCAGAAAGCCAAAGTTTGTGTAAGTATGTGCATGTCTACAGACGTGAGTGATTATATGTGAGTTCCACTGAGGTTGTGTGTACATTCTGCGTGCATATCTTTGTGGCTTGTTCAGATGTAAGTCAGTCTCACGAAGCTTCGCCCCTCGCAATTCAACAGTCCTTTAATCCTCATCATCAATGACCCCAAACCCCTGCCTCCGACCTCTTCATACACAGACACACACAGAATCCAGTGCACAAGAGACCACACACACTCATGCCCCCTGTGCCCCCTCCATTAGCTCTTACCAGTGCAGACTTGCATTCAGTCAAAGTCTCGAACACAAAGGCAAAGAATCCCATCTACTTTGTTGCTGTTTATGTCAACCAACCATCACACTAACCTTCTTCTTCAGACATCTTACTAATGGTAATATAATAATGATTTGAGTCTAGTGCCAGTAAAGTACAAAAGTATCCTTCACATGCCAGGTCCGTTAGCGTTTTCCTAATTTCACATACATACCTAGAAGCACGGATTGTGTCTGTATCATATGTAACTCATTTCTTTTACTAAACATCCCTGGTAATGTTTGGATGGTGAAAATTGGAACGGACAGGAAGATGGTTTGTATCACAAGTGCGTGTGTGTGATACATAGGCAAGGGCACTCTCCACCCCAAGCAAACTGTACACAAACACATACTTAAGGCAGATACAGACACACATTGTTTTAGAGTTAGTGTGTTCAGAGGGGCTTGTGAGGCGTAATGGATTTTAAAAGTTGTGTTTTCAATACATATGTGCCAGCCTTTCCTTTTGAGTGGCTGACATTAAAGGCATTTCTCTGCAGCACATGACAACCAGATATGTGGCTCCATGCTCCCTCAATCGCTCGAAGCAAACACACATGTAGCCGCTCCACTGACAGATCACTGAACTCACTCACACATTCATACATACCCACTGACACACACTCACACATGGAAAGGCAGCCAGTCCTGCGCACTTTTTGGGGGGTTTCTTCCTTTTCTAACTCTCTCTCACATACAAATAAATAAAAAAAAAAAACAGCTACACATTTTTTTTGACCTGCGGTCTAAGGCTGCACCACCTGTCCTCAATAAATGTAACTTTTCACAAGGCAGCTATAGACAACGGCTGATCCTGCTTCAAAACACACCTCATCACTGATGGCTATATAACACCCACAGATGCTCATGTGAACAAGTGAGTGGATAACATGCCTGATACAGTGTTTTTGCTGCAGCAACAAGGCTGCTGTTCCTGGTAATGAAAATGTGCCTGATGAAGCACTGAGAAAATCAGGCCAATGATAATAAAAGATCCTTGATCATATACTTTTATGGGCTGGGTGTGCAGTCACTACCACAAACACTTGTAGTTATTTTCTTAGAGGAGTTACAAGAAACTTATGCTCTGCATTAGACATAAGGCTTTTTCTCTGAAAAAAGTGCAGTTTAATTCATTCATATTACTGAGATAGCTAAAGTGTAGTTTCTTTTACTGATTAGAGAAATACATACCCATGGATCTACAGGATCTAGCATATGGTTACAGAGTATGTGATTTTATTTTGTGTGGCCTAAAATGATTTTAAAAGAGCTGCATCTGTTGAAAGAGGGAAAGTAGGTAAGTGCGGCTGAATAAGGTAGATAGATAAGATATAAATATTGTGTAGATATAAGTACTGTTTATGAAGACAGATGGCTAAGTGTGGGACTAACTTCATCTCCAGAATCTCCTCCAGCTGTTTGCGTCTCTCCTGGCGAAGACTATTAAGGTGTCCGTCTCGCTCATGCAGGGACTGCTGAGTGGAGGACAGATGTAGCTTGGTGGCGTCCAGCTCCTGGCGTGTCTTCTCCAAAGCTCCCATCAGCTCCTCCAACTATTCAAGGGGAGACACATACACACAGGTTTAAAAGGCATCAAAACACACCAGGATATTTACCCACATGGCTCTTTTCTCAAACGTAAGAAGTGTTCATTAAATCATATAAATTGTTACATAAAATTCAATATACAAGATTTGTTGTATACTTATGCATGCACACGTACACATTGATATGGTAAAGTAATCAGATACACACTTATGTACACTTTGATTTGTCTGCATGCATGTATGTGTGTATTTCAGAGGGTGTGTATGTTGGAATGCTACAATGAGGTGAAATGATTGCCTAAACATGAAAACGAATGGCCGGTTGACATCTCAGAGCAGGTGAAATTACTGAGATTCAAAGGTTAGTTGAATGATATGTCCGGTGACCCTTGTGCTGAAAACAAGGGGTTCCCTCTTCTCTCCCACCTTTCTCCACTTATTCTATCTCACTCTCAAGTGTGCCCCTACTTTAGAGCAGGTGAGAATAGTGCTCAACTCTTCAACTACATCTCCTCCCTCTTCACACACATGCCCTCCAGCCATGCAGGCCTGTGTGTCCAACCTGAGTGTCTGACAGACAGGATGTGACCTCAGGGCGTCATTATCCTAAGACAGGAAGTGTGTAATTGTCTAACAACAAGTACTTTACAATAGGATGCAGTACTGGACATGCTTGTTCAAATTATGTAAATGGGAGACTGCGAGAATATAAATGTATCTTTGTTAAATTCTGATGATTTGCAGATTTGTGATATAAGATCAAACAATACATTCTGAAGTATTGGATTTCAAAAAAAAAAAAAAAGAAAGAAGGTGAAAGAAAAGCAAAAAAAAAAAAAGTATTTGAGTATTAGGGGAAAACACTCCATGGGGTAGGACATGAAAAAAGGAATGGGCCTCTTTTATGAAGGGGCCAAATCGTTCACACATTTTCAGGACACTCTCCATCTCCGCCGGTTTACTAGGTGTGTTTCACAGATGTCAGATAATGTGCTCACTGACTGTTCATGAATATCCCATATGGAGTGAGAGAAGAAAGGGTGAAAGCAAAGCGAGTGGGGCATACAGAAATTTAAAATGGTGGGAAAGTGACACATTTCAGTCATAACTTCCTGGAAATGTAACAAAGCATTGTTTTAGATAAAATACACCGCATTTCCCTGCCAACAACAACGGACCTCAGTCGTATCCAGCAGTTAATATACCCAGTATCAACAAGACATCCAACTGTCCACAATCACCCCATGTTTAATGTTTGATGTCTTTCAGGCTTAAAAGAATCAAAAGCCAGTCTTTTCATCTTGAAAGCCAAGGGTCAGACACACACAACTCCATCTACACCCACCACATGTCTATCAACCCTCATGTGCCAACTGCCTGCCTCCTAGTCCCCCATTAGTCCACCACCCAGGCTAGCCCTCACATCACAATCACATCATTAATAAGGAATACAATGCATTTTAGTGAAATTAGGGACCTAATCAGCTTAGTGGTGAGCCTGTGCGTGCTAATTTAGCTCAACTTCAAGGCAAAGCCCCCCAGCCAGGCTGAGGCTCACTAAGACTGGCCCAAAGCCCCTTTAGTTGCTAAGCTGATTGGGGGCTCAGAGGTAAGGGCCAAATCCCTCTTGTCCATTTGCATCGGTGTTGCTGGTTCAAAGGCCTAGTTCAAACACCACAGAGGGGGAGAGAGGGAGTGAGACAGGAACAGAAATGGAGAGAAGGGAGCGAGAGCGTGGAGATAATTGGGGGAGACAACTTAAGAAGGCAGATGGGAAAGAACAAGGCTCGGGACAATGGATGGACGGCAGAAATTATGGCAGGAGAAAGACAAGAGACAGAGAGAAGCAGAGACGGAGTGAGAGACTTAAGAGCGGGGGTGTGAAGAAAAGTGACCCAGGGCATTACCCATGCTCCATTTCAGCAGGTCAGGCTGATGGAAGACTTTCAGCGCATTACACATCATGAGACTGATTACTCTGGGACAGAGGGGAGAAGAAAGAGGAAAATCAAGGAACGGGGGGGGGGATGTGAGAATGTGAGTCTGGCAGTGCGCTCTGAAATGGTGCCAGGGTCAGGTGATGTTTCAGAAAGACCTGTCCCTCTCTCTATTCCCCCAACATCCCTCCTCACACACACTCTTTTTCTCTGGAGTCTGAGGCAAGAACGGCAGTTGACTGACGACTGTGTAACTGCATGTTAATGGCATGTTGACTCGCTGCCTCCTTATGTGGTGATGTCAAGCTGGCTCACAAAGTTCAGTGTGTTGACAGCACCTAGTCGTGTGCATCAATGACTGAACAGCTTGAGTGTCAGGCCAAATGGGTATCTTTCCTTTATATTGCAACTGCAACTCTATTCTGGCTCAATACATGTCAAGCGCAGTTGCCAGTATGACTGTATGCTGGCTCATTATTCTATATGTGTAGGGTCTGGATTGACTTGAAATAAAAGCAAGTTGACTACAGCTTTTGGGGTTTAATGAGTGTTAACGTGTCACAAGTTAGGAAAGGATTTCCCTGATTCTTTGGCTACACACGGGTAAACTTAGGTCAAAGCTGAATCATCCACTTCTATGCGTGCAAAAAGTCCCACAGACATAAATATACTTTTCTTTCAAACTTCTCAGTGGATCAGAATATTGTTTGATAAACATAGTATCCATGCAGACTGTAAGTCGAGCGTGTCAAGCACAGAAATTGCAAGAAAGAGGAAAAAAACAAGCCACAGTTAACATTGGCTCTCACTGAATTTTCTAAACTGAGTTTGACCTCCTCTTACTTTCCCGCTCTGTCCACCAACCTCCTCACTTCATCTTCTAAGTTCTCCTCTATCAGCTTCTGCCTTTGAATGTGTGTATGTGAGAACGAGCACATGTATGTGTGTTTGAGGCAACACAGACACCATTCTGCCTCAAAATGTTAATTCTTGTTTTAACCACAGATTGCTCTCATATTACTTGTGGCACTCATCAGTAATGCAAGGTCATTCTCATTCAAATGCACACTCACACCAGGAGGAAACACACTCCCTTGCCATGTTTCTCTTTCCCACCACAGACACACCTACACTCACACACACATACAAATGTGCACACACACGCACTCACACACACACACACACACACACACATTAGTTTGGACCCACTTAAAGATGTAGACTGACCAGCTGGCATTCCCAAACACAGCTAGATAGCAGGATATGCAGAGGAAAAGGGCAGCCTGTACCGAGGCTTCAAGCCTACAGTCTACAGATTTCTTAATGAATTCTGATTGCATGCACATACATTCATAATATGTTAAACATATGCTCAATTTTTCAAGCCAACTTAACGAAAGGCAGAAAACAGAAAAAGGAGGATGCTGAAAGTTTTTGTTTCCGTTAAAAGTTTAATTCTGGAGAGAGAAAGTAAACAACAGCACGGTTAGAGAAAAAAAAACAAATAAAGAAGAAAAGTAAATAACAGACAGGAAAAGGCAACTATCCATTATTTTAAATAATGACATTTCTTGGTTAAGAGATACATATTAAGTGATTTAGGATGATTCTTTAACTGCAGCCTGTCTGCAGTTACACTACCAGCCACATGGTGGTGCAGTCAAGTTCCGCACATTTTCTCAGTGCTCCTTCTTAGTCCTCAGTGAGCTGGTACCTGCCCTGGTTTAAAGGTAGGCCAGGCTTCCGATGTACGGATACATGAAACTATCTGTGTGTATGAGTTTGTGTATATGTGTATGCTGGTCTCAAAATCAGTGCGTGTGATCATCATGTAAACCTGTCTCTGGGCCTGAACACGGGCAGTCTCCTCTTGCGCCCAGAGAGCCTCCCTATGTGCGGAAGTGTTCATGCTCTCCCTCAGTGCCTTCTCCAACTCCCTGATCTGCTCCGACGTCTCCCGCATGGCATCCTGGGAAGCTGAAAGAGGAAGCTGTGGGGCGAAAGGAGTTCATAGGAGGAGGATGAAGAAGAGGGTTGGAAGCAAAGTAGCAAAAGCCAGGGAGAAAATGTTTTTCTTTGAGTATACTTTTTTTTTTTAAACTTATCATCAAATGTTTTTGCACTGGAATAATACTGTATTGGCAGAAGATAATTTGTGTTTGCTGGTCCCTTTGCAAAAAAGGAATCCCGTCCATGTAAAATAGAAACAAAGACTTGAGGAAGTCAAAAGCTGTGGTGAGAGAAGAACAACCCTTCTCTTAGAAAAAAGTGACACAGCCAAGACAGAAGAGAGTGATAAGTGATGGAGAGAGAGAGTGTGTAAGTGCTGTGACCTTTCCCGACATCCATATGAGTGTGTGCATGTGTGAGTATGGGTGTGTGGAGTAGACTGTGCGCGTTGACATGCACAGTTTGTGTGTGGCCTCTCTGACACCCAGGGTGAGTGGGGGAAAAGGATCCCTCTCCACACTGGGTGATGGAACTGTGAAAGAAAACACTGGACAGAAATAATAAACCCCCCCGATTCTCTCTCTCTCATTTCTTTTATACTTTCTCTCCTACTCCTCAAAAGTTGACTCGCCTTCAAGTTCACACGTTCACACTTTTTTCTGGGAGCAGTGCAGAAGCCTTGGAGTCACATGGATGAGGAGACACTTTCAAACTGAGCAAAAAGTTCAGTTACACTTGTTACAAAACACAAACTAGAGATTTGCCAAATGGATATTCAGTAACGAAATCCACACCAGAACTATTGACCATGAAACATCATATAAAGACTGGTATAGCCACAGTTTGTGCAACCTTACAGTAGCAACACTGGACACTTAATAACAGGTTGCATTGCATGTGAATGAGAGCAGCTAGCTGCCGTCAAAACAATATGGCAGAATGCAAAATGCATGTTTTGAAGATTGGAATCAACAATGGAAGCTTCAACCCCACAAAAAATACAAGCAACAAGTTCAAAGAAGGTGTGCCTGAGCAACAGACTGTGTTGGACGGAATGACGATGCGTAGGAAACTCCCTCCAGACAGCAACAAAGCAAAACTGGTAAAACAGAAAATTGCGGACTTTATTGTGACATTTTTAGTTTTTTTTTAACTGAGCCTTGCCACAAGCTCTTGAACTGACATTTCATCTTAGAAATGGCTGCTTGGTAAAGCAAGTTAGTGAATTTAGAATGCTTGGAAACAATTTCAGTTTTGCAGGTAAATAGCTGATATATGGAGTGCAACGTGAGTATGTATGTGTCTAATGTTATTACTAAGTCTGACAGCACTCTGAATAGATTATTTTTTTGTATATCGCATAAAAGGAGCTCCAGGCTAAACAGTGCCATGGCTCACACATGGTGAATCTATTGTGACGGCAGAAAATGTTATGCTAAATGCATTGAAAACCGAAAAAGAGTCAAGTATAAGTCATTTTAGGAGACAGTGCCAGCAACATGCAAGATGCATATGAAAGTCTTATTATCTGCCTCTACTAAATATTATATAAGAGGAAAAAATTAGTTTTGGGTTGGTACTGTATCAAACATAGATACTATGTCAAGCCAGCTCACAAAATGTATCTTCAAAATCAATAGTAAATAGCTCCTTCACGAAAAAGAGTATTTATGACCAAGAAAGGCTAATTAACTGACTAACACTGACTTAAACAGGAGCACTGTGATTACCTCAGAGTGCGATTAATAGTGCCAAGCCAGTCATATCACAAGCGGATACTTGTGGCTCGTCACGTCAGCACGACACAGCTGGAGGTGAGCGACAAACACCCGCACACACACGTACAGTGGCAGGCTGTGTGCGTCAGCAGTCCAAAGCTGTAATTGGATGTGACAGACGAGCAGTAACTCGATGCACCAGAATCAACAAGTACTGGTCTGACCCCGCCCAACAGACAGAAACACACACATGCACGCACACACACACACTCATACACATGCCCCACTGAGACGGGGCTGCCACCGCTGGACCCCCGAGTGAAACCTGACCAGAAAGCTGTGTCTGCCTGTGTGTGAATGTGTGTACATGTGCGGTATATGTGTCTGTCTGTCTGTGTCAGTGCACATCTGTGGGTTATGTGAGTTTTATTAGTAACAAGAGAATATTTCTGGCTTTCAAGAATACAAAGAATGGAAAAAAAGGGCAAGAGAGATAGAAAGATACAGAGAGTGGGGAGAAATGGAAAGATAATTGCCTCTGCAGCACCAATCATCACCTAATGCCCTTGGGAAGTATCATTATGGAGTCTGGCCCTTTCTGGTTTGATGGGGGGATTATAATCACTAAAGTAAACGAGCAGAGAGTGAGAGAATGCACATTTCTAGCAGCTGTGTACCTATGATCCTCATCTTCACACAGGCACGCACACGCACACGCACACACACACAGACACACACACACACACACACACACACACACAGGCACGCAAACCACTTACCCACATAGCCTGATCCAGACAGACACAAACATCTGTCTCTGTCAAAAAGTTTGCAGCATCAACCTCTATGTGTCCTATTTCATGATTTGAAAAATGTTAGGTATGTGTGCATGGCCAAAAGTTTCATATACAGTTTCAGCAAAGTGTACAGACTGTGGGAACAAGCTTAGAGTGAATGAAAATCCTGCACTGTGTTTATCTTCTTTGACTGTCCCCAGATTTAAAGAAAGACATTCTATAATCCTTGTGTCTCTAATTACGGGGGGTGGGGGGCAACTTTGTTTCACTGATGCCTCTTCGTTACAGATAGAAGAGAAATAAAAGGCCTGTGTGAAGGCTTGAAGTGAACATTTCCGATGTGAGTTTTCTCTGTGTTTGTGAAGTGCAGCGTGGCGCGATGGAGACGATGGAGCGGAGAGATGCTATCACTCCATCCCACATAAACTCTCCTGGATGGATGGGGAGAGGGAGCAATGAGGGAAGGCCCTGTTTGTTTGTGTTTACCCTCGGAGCGTGCTGTGTTCCTGATGGAGCCAGAGATAAACGGAGAGAGAGCGCAACCAGGGGAGAGAGAGTGAGGTAGAGGCCACATCGCAACCTGACTGCTGAGCAAACACAATATACAGAATGCATACTGTATTAATAACATAAGAACATCATAGATAGTGAGCTGGAATATGTGGTGGTCACTCTTTTATGTAGTCTTACTTTTACATGTTCTACATTACTGTTGCTAATCATTTGAATATATTGCTGCTGTATTTAATCATACTGTTCTTATATCATATTATATCAAATGTTTTGTCTGGATTATCAGTGATATGCTTTTTTTTTTAGACGTTGGCCTCAGAGACAAACAACATTTTGTTTAACTGTGTACTTGTATATGGATTAGAGCGCAACAGATAAGATAATCAAATATATATCATATTTGATGTATATGTTGATTGATAAAAAATTACAGCACAGAAATGTTTTGACAGTTGTGCATTACATAGTTCATTTACCAGAAAGCACTTTAAAGTTTATTTTTCAACTGTAACATATAATGATGATAGCACATCTGATCACAAATATTTAATAACCAAATTCAAAGGATTCTTATTAAAAAATGTTTGCTGATGTTACGGGCTAAGGTTAAAACAAGACTCTAATGCCAGGCTAACCCTAAACATGTTGCCACATCTGTGACCTCAGGGAAGCAGGAGGATTTCCCAGCTCTGTTGCTTGTCTGACATCTCCGACTCCGGCAGTGGCCATGGAAAGTGCAGCTGCAGGTTATCGGTAAGCTGTGTTGTCTTTGAAGTGTTTTTTTTTTGTTTGTTTTTTTTTTCTTCGTACAAGCGTGAGTAGGCAAGGGTGCAAAAAATAAAGAAAATACAGGAAGAATCGCCTATCCTGCTTTTGATTTTGATGATCAAAATTGAAAGCTAAGTTTGATCGCTTTTTGATTTAGAATTAAAATTATGACACCCCTACTTGTAAGCATATTAACATTTGCTAATTAGCACTAAATGAGAATGACTTTCAGGTATTTGGTCATAAATCAAATTGAAATGTTGTCCTGATGTCAAGGATCCTCATCCAATAGTGTATAATAATAGAACTAAAGTGGTGGCTCGACCGACAGACACACATTGCTATCCATAAGGCGATGCGTCTAGTGTAGCTTATCAGATTTTTTACATTTTCAAACACTGATATCAGTATTGGCCAAGTTTTGATAAGGATGAATTATAATAAACTTGAACTTGAACTTGAATTCCTGCATTTGCTATATCACTAGCATTATCTCTGGTAAATATATGACAGTAAATAGATCTATATAAATAACATCAAAAATGACACATCAAGATTCTCTCTCCTGTCTTGAGTAGACTCAGTTCTATACTATTCCAATGTGAGCCATTATGCCACAGCTCCCGACTGGCGTATGGAGCTGATTTCTGCTGGACTAAATGCCTGTCTCTTCCACTTAGGACTGACTCTGCAATGCACTGAGGGAGGGAGGGCAAGAGGCATGAAAGACTGGGCTCTCTCTGCTCAGGAGAGCAGAATTATACAAAGAGGGAGTGAGAAGACAGAGATCAAAATGCAGAGAGAGAGATAGAGGAAGGGGAAAAGATAATACTTTCTGAAGAACAGCTTGCAAAAGAGGTGAGGAGGAAAGAAGAGGAGAAAGAGGGCAGGAGAAATGAGTACAGTATAGTCCTGCCCTCACTGGGATGAAGAAGTGATGAAGCGCTTAACTAGAGGCCAAGGAATGTACACATGTGCACACACACACACACAGACATATTCAAACCTGTGATAAAGAGTGTGGATGTCCATCAGTCAGGGCATCTTTCCTCATCTCACCCGGCACCGTCTGCTTCTGGATGTTGGGAGACTTGATTTGCCTTCAGATAGAGAAAGATGAGTAACAATAGATGAAGAGATTGCTAATTAAATAGCAATCATTGAAACCATGGGTTTGTATTTCAAACAATATGACCATGGTGTATGTTCTATATGTAAACATGTATGCACACTCCTTATGTCCAATTTACAATGGCCCCATTTCACTTTGATTAATTTTTCTAAACCAACAATTTGAATTTGTGGTGCTTCTATTTGTGAGTGTTTGTTATTAAATGTAGTATTGACATCTGAAATATAAAATGTATTCATGTAATGTTGTTTTACCCATAGTGTTTGTTTGATTATGCTGATTTGCTTTATTTTCAGAGATAAACAAGACGTGCATATTGCATCATACAGGTAAAAACGTAGGGCTACAGTGTGTACAGTAAAGCAGAGAAGTACTTTGGGTATGTCTAGTCTTAGTAACATGGCAGACTGGGACAAGACAAGACTTGACTGATGGAGGTGAGACACTGCTGTGTAAATCTTTCAACAACAAAACACACAAACACATGCACCCAGAAGATGCAAGCACATGCACGTACAAAAACACGCAGACATTCTCAAAAATAGATTTGTGCAACACGTAAGTCTACAATAAGAAGACAGGATGACACAAACACACACACAAGGGCATGTGTTTTTGAAAAATAAATTATCCACTGCCAGAAAGACGCAGACACACAGGATAATAAATCTGCCGTCAGTGTTATGCGTTGCTGAGTGGCTGATTAGAGGGCTAAACCATGTATTAACCAGCCAGGATGGCTGTGTATTCACCTCCACTAAGACATGCTTCTTTTCATTTACTGAACTTAGTTAGCCAAGAAACTATGGCGTGCGCACACACACACACACACACACACACACACACACACACACACAAACATATATAGAAATATGCATGAGCACACGAACAACACTCACACTTAATACACTCACTGGTAGACACACATGAACCCACAAAACCCACGTACCCACGCAAGACACATAGCTGCACTTATACACAATCTCTATCTTCTCACAAAGTTTCAAAATAGAATCAAAACACACTCTTTGAGCTCCCAATTTGGCCTTGACACTTTTTTTAAAATGCACAGAAAGTGCGAGAAAGCTGACAGTGACAAATTAGCGCTTAAGAGAACCCTCCAACACTGTAAACAGGCAGTGACCAAGCAGCTGCTAAAACGCGCCACATTATTATTCCATATCCACACTGGTGTGTTTACTCTGGGCAAAACCTACAAGCTGCCCCCACATATGGGCAAATATTTGCTGTCACAGCCCTTAGAATGGTGTGTGTGTGTGTGTGTCAGCTTTTATGAGTGATGTTGGTGTGCAATTCATGTGAAATATACCTAACAAGATGATGAATACATTTAATACACACTCACCTTGCCACACACACACAAACAACATAGTGCCTTACAAAATCTTGGAGGAAATGTTTGTTATAATAAGAGAAGACAGATAAGGATGGGAGTATTTTATGTCAGAATTTCTATCTGATATTACGCCCCCTGTAAAAAAAACAAAAACACGCACACACAGAGCTGGTCAGTTTATCTGGCCTGTTGTTTCATGTCTAAGGCTTATTTCCTCTTTTTATTTATGACTCTGCTGTTGATTTTGTAAGTTTGTTTTATCATTTTTACGAGTGGGTTTTTAAAAGTGCTGCGTAAATAAAGATTATCATTCAATTCTGTTACCATTCTGAATAGAGTTTATGCACACACATATGTACATGTGCACACATATTTACACAGTGAGGAGGAGGAGGAGGAGGAGAACCTGTTTATACTCTGATCTTTGATGTCTCTGTGTGTGTTTTTATAAGCTCAGAGGCATGTCCACAGAGAACTAACTTGCCATGAGGGCATATCAGCTATCACACACAGCCGCTACTGGCACAGGTGTATAAACCAGCAGACACGCTGGTCCCCTCTGATAACTGATATACCCCCATCAGCCCATCAGTGCAAAATGAAGTAAGTGTTTTGACCAAAGTGAAGGCAAATGAGGGCATGTAGAGTGTGAATAAGGAGCAGACAGGCTGGGCTGCATGTGAGTGGAAAATATGAACGAGAATAGTGATTTGTTGATTGCTGAAAGGAGTAAATTCATCGGGGGAAAATAGTATTTTATTGCCGTCACATTTCTTAGAAAGATGAAGTGAGAAAGAGAGAGAGCGTTGTGCATAAGTCCAGCCACTTCCTAAACTGAGCGTAATAAGTAATTTTTCACATTTCCTCTTGCTTCTTTCACCTGGAGCACTCCACACATCCGCCTTCCAACATAAGCAGCTGTACTTTATTTCTGGCTGTCAAAAGCACAGCTCTGTTTGTTTTTGTTTTTTTTCCTCCTTGTATATCTCTCTTTATTCATATTTCTATTATTCTTTCTTTATCTCTTACGCTCTTTTCCCACTATCCCTTTAACATTCTTTCCCTCTTTTTCTGTTCTAGTTCGTCTCTCATTTCATTTTTTTGTGTTGAGAAAGATAAAATGAATGCATGATTCTCTAATCTGCCTCAAGGTCCACTGCGGACGTGCCCTTGAGCAAGGCACAAAGAGTAACTGAACGGCTCCAGTAGAGCTGCTGAGTGGCCAACAGCAGGAAGCTGCGGTCACACTGGGCCGCTCCCAGATCTGAATGTGGGAAACTGTGAATATTAAGTAGGGTGTTGCTGGAAAACAGTACATATTCTCAGTTGACTTTTCCTGGGTAAATAAAGGTCAAAAGGAGTAATAACCTTTTATGAAAAGAATCCAGATTTGTATCTCCCCTTCATAATTCTTATGGAGTCTCTTCCTCTTTTCTTTTAATAAACAGCAGAGTGGAACAAAATCCTCTGATTTCAAGCAGACAGGGACACACCAGACTAATTACTACTCAGGATTGCACAATATATGGAATAAGAAGCAGATATGATCTTAATTAAATATATTTTCTCTGTAGTGCAAAAAGAGGAGGGGTACAGGAAAAGCAGAGAGATGAAACGGGAGACTATGAAAGTGTAGTGTGAGGCAGTTGGGTCAACACTGGAGTCTGAAGTTTTATCTGAGGCGCTTGTCTAGATGCAGCGCTGAGAGATCCAAACAGAACAAGTATGTTTATTACTGATAGATGCTTTATGGTGCTTATACATCTTATTCGCAATACAGATACCATTTCACTGTTGCTTTTATAAACAGTATAGCCTGTGTTTGTACGTCAGGGTGAAACATAAAGAAGGTTAAAAAGGAAGAAGTGGTTAGTCTGTTTGTGTGTCTACAGGCTTAAATGTGAGAATGGGATGTGATTCACTGTAGGGTATTCTATAGCAGGGTATTCTATATGTATTTGATATTTGTGTTACAAAACACCTCCTGTCTGGTGCAGGTGCAACTTGTCTATATATCTTTATCAAAACATGAAGTTGACAGGTTAGTTTCAAAGCTAAAATGGCCATTTAAATTATATGGACACACCTGCAAATACACACAGAAATGCACACTGTTTGCAAACATTTTCATCTAGAAATATTATATACAGAGACATTGGAGGTTATGTTTGTACTGGCATTCATGCATACAGTGGGTGTGTTTTCAAAAGATTGATGCTCTCAACATCTGGAGTTTGATTATGGCCATAGGAATAAGGCCCCAAATGATATGTGTGTGTTTATGTGTGCAAATGGCTGTTTGTGAGAATATTTGTAAGCCAGCAACCACTGATTCCTACTAGCCGACGGACCCTTGCCAACTCCACTACCAACATGTATTCTCCTCAGTCTCCCCCTAGACACACACATGCACACTCACGCACATATACATACATACATACACATACAGTATTTACACACACACCTCCCTTTTCCTGAAACCCTCCCTTACATACCAGAGTGCTTACCACGTCAATAGCTGTGATATAGTGAGACTGGGAGGCTGATTTATTTCTCATAGTTTAGCTCCCACATCACTGAAGAAACATTAAAAGTATAGGACTGTAACAGCATTAAGAAGAATAATTCCACTGGTTAACAATATATAGCCATTGAGGAAGGAGTAAAGGAAAAAGAAACAAGGCTTTATATCAGAACTTGTCTCAACTTATATCTCACATTTATGAAACTACAGACACTTGAATGCAACAACCTCTTAAATATGTATACATACTCTGATGTTTAAGGTTAAAGTAATTTTGTTGTACTTGTACTTGTAATAAATCTGAAAAAAAACTGCCCCAAGAGATCAGTAACCATGGCTTCCAGAGCTCTCCTTAACAAATCCAACTATCAGCATTAGTGTCAACAACTGATACAGATACTTTCCACAAAGCCTGTTCGGTATCTCTGATCACTTAGGCAGATTACCTAGGAATTACACCGACACACATAACAGTAAATAAAACACCAACAACAGACTACCTAATGTTATCACAGATGACTTACAGTAGATCACTAGGAGATCTAAGCTATGAAATAGCTGTGAGTCTGTGAGTCTCCCCTGTGCTGGAAGGTATTTATTACAATGACCTGCTGGCTGCATTCATACTTGACTCTCTCTGCTGCATTGCCAACTGGATGAGAAAGTGTCTATTTCCTCATCTGTTCTTCTCTCTCTCCATCCAGATAGTGGTTAACAGGCCATCTGACTGAGTTCCAACAGAAACACTCTGATTAAAAAGACATTCATCCTCTGCCCAGACACATCTCGCGCAGTCTTACACAGAAGTCCAATCAGCACACAGAGACACTCGTCCGCCCATGCTGTCACATAACACATGTGCACACACACACGCATATGCCTGTTTTTATGTTTAATGTCTTTGTTAAATCAAAATGTCCACTGATAACGTGACAAGATTTTAACAAAAATAACTATTCTCTATAACATACATACTTACATAAAAAGTACATGAAGTGAGTTTTCATGTGCTTATAACATTAAAAAAAAACTATTCTATTTTATACATGTTTACAGCAGCAGTGTATGGCAGCAGTGGATCCTCCTCTGATAACCTGCGGCTGACCTGCAAGTGACATCTGACCTGTTCGCGGGAGGGATCTGACCGATAGGAGTGACTGGCTGACACTAATGAGGCAGCAACCGCCGAGAAGATGGACGAGCTGAGGGGAAAGAAAATCTTCCAACGCTTCATCCCAAACACTCCCTGTCTCACTAATGGTTGCGCACACACATGCACAAAAACAGAAACGCACAGATTAACACACGCGTGTGCATGCACACACTCTGGTGACAGCTGCATGTGAGTAGCAGACAAATGTAGCGGGAGAGGTAGAGGCATGACGCATGCACACACACATGGAAACAGAGAGGAAACTGTGTGAACAAACTCTGCGGGAGCTACTGTATCCCAAGTATACTTGATGGTCATGCGTTCCCACACAGTTTGAGTCAGCACCGGTTTCCATGCCAGAGTGGAGAGTCTGTAAAATGGGTAATGAATGAGGCAGGAAACTGTGTTGGATCTAGTACATGCAGCCCATCCAGATACGTTCTAAACCATTCAGGTCCATAGCGAGCGTTAACGCACCTGATGGAGCCAACGTGTGTTGAAAAAATTTGTCTTTCACATACCTTTTTCACACTCATGGCTTCTTCTGTGCACTTGGCAATCCCCCAACAGAGAAACCACCCACTATCGATCTACATATACGGACACGCCAGCCAGCACACGACTAACTATAACTGCTCCAAATCCAGATACACATTATGTACAGATAAAAAAAAAAAACATGCCTCTTTCTTTGCTTCTTTTTCACACATGCACGGATTCACATAAAGTAAATATATACACAAACACATACGGTACCTCTGCGTTGGCACTAAACAACCACTCATTTGGGTACATATACACACCATGCCAATCCATAAATCAGATGATAATTGAGTAGCACACTGCCAGTAATAAACAGAGTAGTATAAACAGCCAGTGTCTGGGCTGGATACACCACCTCCCACTGGCATGCTGCTGGCTGGCTGCCTGGCAAACTCAAAAACGCACACGCTCTTACACACACACACACACACACACACACAACACACACACACACACACACACACACACACAAACACACACTTGTTGTATGCATTTACAGTAATGCAAATACAGAGACAAAACCACTTATCTGTTGGGTTTACAGACATGTGAAAACACAGTATGTATGAAGAAAATCACACATGATACCACTCATGGTAGCGATGAAATGTGAAGAAGCTTTACAGAAGTCAACACAACAGAGAGGCTATATGTTTCCAGTGATATAAATCAGGAAAAATATAAAATTTCTCATTGTGTTTTTGCTGTGACAGGATTGAGGACCATGATTGTTTGCCATGCTTTGTATATTTACTGTCCCATTGGGATAGTCAAATCTGAGTTTCTTGGGAATCAGATTTGAGCCAAAATGCCCCAATTTCCAACTTTATACCTGGGAAAGTTTAAAATCAACCCAACAGTCATGGCATGATGTCAAGAGTGATGGCTATGGACAGTGTTGGCGGTATTATAATGGTATGTTTAACAGGCACAATAAGAACTACTTACCCAGGTCTGCAGATGTTGACATATGGAAACAAACGATAAAACATTAAGCCAAATTATTATAAAAAAACACATTTACATAGGTTATAGTGTGCATTTCTAGAGTGTGATTACATCAGGCAAAGAGCATGACAACGTGAAAGTGGTTTCAAGTGCTGGGAGGACACAATCTAGACAGTTTACGTCTCGTGGATTACTCCTTTATAAATAGAGCACTTAGGAATGAATTGAGATCTTACAAAGATCCGGTCACTTGGAAGGACACTGCTCTCTGAGGACACCCAGATGGTGTCTTGTGATAGATATGAATGTCACTGAATTTTTGACCCTCACCTCTCAAGATCAGCAATCTTCTTCTCTTTGCACGATTTGTCCATCTCAGCATCCCTCAGAGCTGCCATTAGCCTCTCCACCTCCGCTTGGGACTTCCCAGATTCCTCCCTGTTGCGGGCCACTTCTTGCTCTAGAAGCCTCAGACGATCTGTGATGTCTGGACATTTCCGGACTGCTTCTTCCGTGCTTTGGATCTTTGGGTAGGGGGACAGGACACACAGTTGGAGTGGATACATTAGGTATAAAGATATACACAGTTGCCAGTTTAGCACATCTCACACTCAGCTTTTCAAGCACTGCTCTTTTTTAAGCTCAATGTGCTAAACAATCAGTTTAAACTGCAATTCATCACCCTAACCACCCTAATCCAATAACCGTAGCTGTTAATTGTTAATTGAATAACACATTCTTCCTTGCAACTCCTCATGAACCAGCTACAGATTTGTTTTGGATAATTTGATCAACATGCAAATTAATTAGTTACTAAAATGAGCACCATAATCATAAAGCTGTACCTTCAAAGCAATACGATGTACCATTGTATCAGTGATAAGCCTCAACTCTGTTAGATTGGAACTATTAGCATGGTATGATATAATTAAGATAGCATTATGCAAATACATTAGTATGCTGCATTGTTAATTGTAAATATTATCATGCTTTCATGTAAGAATTGAGCTGAAAGTACGGTCGAAGCAGACAAACAACAGCTGAGGCACATAAAGTAAAGCCTAACAAAGTACACCTGAACTACAGACGATGAAATGCGGCTGTGCCTGACAGTACAGCTGAGGCTCAGCGAGTAAAGCTAAGAATGACAAAGTATACCTGAAAATGACAACGGACACAATAATTGATAGATTGACAGATAGAGCTGATGGATGTGAAGCTAAGCGTGACAAAGTAGGATACAGTTCAGACCAATTAAAGTTAAGCCAAGTTTGGCAACAGAAAGCGGAGTAGGTTCGAGATGTCCTAAAATCTGCATACACACAAACATCCAAACACAAACACACAATATGCATTAAATAACAGAACATACCACGGGGTTTCCAGCTGGTAGCCCATCTACTTTGGCTGGCACCTAGAAGTGAATACAAAAAGATTTAACTGATGGAAAATAAGAATATAGCAAAGGAACCAAGTATAGTATTACAATTTTAACATCCTTCAGGACTGAAAGATTGGACACTGACAGTAACAGGGGGTCAGACGTGAGATCCTGCATGGGTAGCTTTGAAACCTAAAGGAAAAGGTAAGTAAATCCTAAATATGTGGTTAGGGTCACAATCTAGCTGAAGCAGAACCAATCTGTACCCTCATCCGCTCTCATCTCTTCATCACCCCCCCATCCCCGATTCCGGTGCTGCCTGCTTTTCTGTGGTTTGCTTCTATCAGTTGTCTCCCCGGGGCGTCCGTCAACTAGAGTTAGGAGTTCAGTCATTATCATTATAAAATTACTGTCTCCCTCTGTTTGACTGGGATTTTATGAGACCACCAAACATCTCAACATTTTTTCTAAGTAAAATGTTGAAAAAAACAGAAAGTTACACTGATGAATTCTTTGTTCTCTGAGAAAAATATCCCAGAGGAAGTTTGTAACCTAGAATTATCTTTCTCTCTACTTCTCCCTCTTTCGCTTGGTCTCTATTTCCCTCTGTCTACTGTGTTTGTGAAGATTGTTTAACTTGTTGAAACAGCTGAGGCCACTCGTTTAAACATCATCAAGTGAGCGTGCACACACACACACACACACACACACACACACACACACACACACACACACCCCCACACACACACACATACATACACACACACTGAACAATTAATTGTCAGGTCTACATAAGTCTGGGACTGTACATTTGGCTCTGCTCGACTCTGTCATTAAAAATAACCCAAGGAGTGTCTGTTAACTATTACCACTAGCCAATCTGAACAAATGCCTCTTCCCCATTTTAACAAACCCACCAGATAAACTATATGCCCAAGTTGGCCCCTGCATATGGGAGATACAGCCATGGGCACAGCATATGGAGCACAACTAAATGTTTGAAAAGTCTTTAGAGCACTTTATATTGAGGCATGCATAATGAGGTAGCTTAGCAGGAATACATCTGTAAATGTTAAAATGTACAATCTAAATTTCAAAGATGACAGTATTGTAGACTGTGATCTACTGTTTTGTGTTTTTTGTTATACTGCAAAATATGCACTTGTGTTATACATGTGTATATGTGTGTCCATAGATATGAGTTTGACTAACAATACCTGACCTTAAAGAGTCCCATAAGCTTGTCACTGTATGTGTATACATATGTGCCTGTACTAAGGCCCTCTGAAAGGCAAGCAGAGTCATTGTTTACCTCGTCCTCACCCCCATTACCTCTTCACCTAGTCTCATTCACTTGTGCACACACATCAAACCCAATCTTAGCCAGCACAAAATGCATTAGCCTTAAGTGGACCAGAGTTTGTTATGTTCTTTTAGGGGAAAACACAGACAGGAGGAAAGCAGGGGCTGAGAGGATGGCGGGTCGACCAGGAATTTGTGATATTATGACAGGAGGGGGAAGGCCAGTAAAGATACGATTACACATATGGTCACTGAAATTATTATTATCATTCCTGAAAATGTCTCTGAAGTGTAAATATTACAAATAAGTTAAATATGTGTGGCCACTAAGATCTGCACTGAGTTATTTAACTCCTGGTCAGAGCCACAATGAGGCTGGGTAGCATTTAAAAAAACTTTTGACTCCTAAATGTAGTATCTGCCTTTACATGTCTTAGATATCACAGCATTCAATCTCATTATATATCTCTCTCTATATCATCATCAAAAAGGAATAGAGTACAACATAATAGGAAAAAAAAGCAACAACAAAAAAGCAAGGTAATAAGAAAGAAATCCACCTGGTTTGAAAATACCAAAGAGTCCTTTGAATAGGACTCAAAAGTAAGTTGAGGTGTGGTGCGTCTTTGCTGATTTAAGCCAACCCTTTCTGGAAAGGTCACTGCCTTCCCTGAAGTTCTTTACTGTTTTTTGTCTTTGAAGAGCCAGTGTTTAGTTCCAGAAGTCCTTTATTAACCTTGGAATCAACAAATACTGTTTTATGGGAAGAGGATGAGGATGCAGTGAAGTCAACAGAGCTCTGAGGTCAAGATTAAAAACTCTGCTTACAGCTTGACTGAGTCAGTAATACAAACATCTGCAGCCACTGTGTGTACACGACCTGGTGGCAAACACAAGCTCTACATCTGCATGAGAAGTAAATGGCTACATATCAGTGCTGTCAGGCAAAAAGCTTATTTCTCCATTTTTGGAGGTAGTTGAGACTAACATCCGGCGAGAACATTTTAATGTTACCATTTTAAAAGCATTAAATTGTATTTGAGCCTGTTTGTGAGAAAAAAATATATATTTTTCTGAAAGTCTGACAGTGTGGAAATACACCCACCAACAGCAATATTCTAGTAGAAATAATACAAATGAAATTCAGAAAGGATTTGTTTATTATACTAACTAAGATCAAGCACATTATAGTTTCTGTAAAAACCTGATGAATCTATATAGTGAAACATTTTTTTTAGAGAAGTACAGTAAGGAAATTTGTTAACAGTAAAATAAAAAGCTAGGGTAGCTTAAGGTTTTTTGCGGCTTTTTTTTTTTTTTTTTAAAGTGAGACATAAGTAAGTGAGTGGTGGAAGATGACCTTTATGTCTGCTGTCTGGACTTCAGTAGGCAGTTCTTTCCACCACCTTTACCGAGATGTGCGACCACAGGGACTTCACAGTGAAGGTGCAGGAAATGGCCAGGAGGAAGAAGAATTCAAAGGTGTGGGGTTTGACCATGGCTTTCTGTTTTACCATATTGACTATCATTTGTGTTTTACTGGTGCCGGATTCCTGCCATTTTACAACACCTAGTGAAGCTTTTGCAGCTTAGCATAGGCCTACTACATTGTTTTAGCAGTGCACCAGCATTTACACCAAAAGCACATGTGGCTGTCAGTTAGGGGCGGGCGATTGCACAAATATATCGGAAAATATTTTTGGGAGTGTTATTATTTCTTTTATTTTGCGGATTTAATGGTCTGCCTCCGAATAACGAGTGAGTCAGCACCATTACCTCGCCGGCGTATGCCTGTGGTGCACCGAGTAGACGGGGTCTGCACAATATGACAGTTATCGTAGCCGGCAGATACACCGTATACGCCGCTACATTTCAGCTGCAAAAGTGGCGTTTACGTCACCACGGCCACGTGGCCCATAAACACAAACAAGTCAAGGGAGATTGATAAGGCAGAAGACTGATGAATGCCATTCAGGTTTACATAAAATAATATTGTGAACATTACTGTCCAGGGTGGCAATTATTTATCTGTTTGGCTTTTGCCCTGTAGGCTGAGATTGTTGTCAGCTGACAATTATGTCATCGCTGCCGCTGGCTGACAGATTACACGCCATTATGTTAAGTGAGGCACCGGAATAATGAAATGGAGAGGACCCACTGAAAGCTGCTGGTAAACTACAGACTCGTTCAGCGAGCGAACCCAGTAACATTAGCACAAAGAGGCCAGGAACATCAAACTCTGTGAATCAAGAGTTTCACAGAGTACGACCAAACCAGAGTCGGTGACTGTTGGAGCAGTGGAAGGAGTACTCAAAACTGGCTGATGACACTGAGGTGAATGTGTGTGTGCATGTATGTGTTTGTGTGCGGTGGGTTAGTTTGATCAGATTCTAATCTCAGGCACCATGTCAGTTCACCTCTGGCCTACTGAGCATTACAGTTTTACAACCTGTCACACTTCACTGCACTACAATGGGATTAAACACACCAAACACGCTTAAACACATGCGTACACTCACACGTCCGCACAAACACACGTCAACTGTTGTTTCTGTGCTGGCATGCAAGCCCAGGCACACAGAAAGAAAACGCACACTCGCAAATATAAACACACAAACATCATCTGTCTTTTTGAAGAATCTGCAAGTTTACATAACAGGTCTGATTGCTGCCGAGTACACAAAATAGTCCAATTATGGCAACACTTCTGTCGGAGTGTGAATCTGCTTGCTACAAAGAGTTATTGAGCTGCTGTCCCTTTCATGTGGTGCCGCGTCAACATTCAACAAGATATCATTTCACAGGAATGAGATGTGTGTATGCTTTTTATGAGTATAAAAGAAAACATTCTCATAAATTCTGGCAGGGCGAGAGTCTGCCCTGGCTTGTAAGCCTGGGAGAGGAAAAAGAGAGAGAAAAAAGACAGCAAAGCCTCTGACTTGGCACCCGAACAGGGATAGAGGGATCTTTTACGTCCATAAATCACTCTCTCCCAATTCATCCCTTTATCCTGTGGGACAAAGTGTAGGCAGGTCCTTTGCCTGGGAGTTGCTAACAATATTGTGGATGCTCACAGGGAGGTAAGAGATGGAATTACTATTACTGTAGATGTTAGCAGTGTAAATACAGGGTACAAGCAGCATATTACAACATCTGCAGAGTGGTTGTAATATGTAAAAGTAAATTATTTTAATTATTTTTGTACAATAAAAAATAATTATAAAGTGTCATGATGTTCGTTTGAAGTACTCAACAGTAAAAAGGTTTGAGAAAGGTACTTGTTATTATTTGTTTTATGATGTCTGTGAAATGTCTGTGCAAGTCTGTTATGATGTGGATAACGATGAAATATTGATGGCTGTCTGCAGTCCACACACATACCAGACTTTTTCTTAAGTTGTTGCGTATGGTGCTCGCATCAACACGCACACTGTTTCAACCATGAGTTATATTTTGTTTTGGATGTTTTCGGTTAAATGTAATGTTTAGAGAATGATTACGCCAATAGCCAAAACATTTACAGAACATTACCAACACTGCGTGCCACACATATACACAGACATCACCTTTTTTTGGTATCTACACAGCGTCACTTCCTAAGGTGCCACGAGCTACCAAAACACCCTCACTGACCTCTCCATCAGGCCTCTGGTTCTGGGTCGGGGCGGGGTTAGCAGGCAGACTCTGGGACAGTTTCTGGGGCTGCAGGGCCGAAAGTTTCTCCTTTAATTGCTGGTTTTCCTTCCTCATCTGTTCCAGCTCCTCCAGCCGAACCCTGTCCTCCCGCTCCCTCTGCTCGCGCAGATTCTCAATCACTCGCTCCTGGGATAGCGAGGTAGTAAAAGAACAAGGAAAAATAACGTGTGGTCAGAATATGGTAAAAAGACTAGATAGCTATCATCTGTGTAAAAGTTTGCTCAGATTTAAGACGTGTGATAAAATGGATGTTGTTTTGCTTCAAGTGGGCAAAAGATTGTCAGGCCTCTGTGATTACAGTTCTTTCCTATCATTATTGAACATTTTGAGCGGGTCTCCCGCTGAATAGGCTGCTAGTCAGCATGCTTCGTAAAGTGAGGCCAAAGAGAAACTAATAAATGCCCATCATAAATAATGCGATACCATAAATAATAGCAGGGACATGAGGAGATCAGAGCCAAGTGGAACAGAGTGAGAAGGAGGAAGGAGGATAAGGGTTGACGGACAGAGACAGATTTATTGAGAACGGATTGGACAGTACTGTAGATCACCTCCTAACAACAACACATTGCCTTCTGATAAACCAAGTTGGAATGTTTACATCGTAATTTTCTCTATTCTCTAATCACACCGGACAGCGGGAGGACCACGGCTTTGGGCATTGGCCTGAGACCATGTCCACACCATGGGTGGCAGAGCATGCAAGGTGTGTGTAGTAGGTGTGTGTTAAGGTGTACGTGTGTGTGTGTTTAGGTGTGGACTAAAGTGATTATCAAGGTGTTTACTCAGGTGTTTATTTAGGCACAGAGCACAGCTCAGCAATGAGGCTTTACGATGTGGCATCGCTGCATGATTGGCAGCTTTAAACCCCTGGGTAATTGGACAAATACACCCACTAACTAGACCTGGCACAGTAACACACTGCATAGTGGGCTTTGGAAGAGAAGGCGAGAGAGAGGGAAAGAGAGAGAGAAAAGAGAGGGAGAGAGACCACAAGGTTAATAGGTCCTGGGTGTTTTCCCCACATTATGAAATATCACTAGGATGTTTGGGGTTTAGGGAGAGAGACCAGGATGTGATAATAAAACCTGCTTCTATGAGGTTTAAGTGTGGAGCACACGTAAACACAACAAAAACTCACACACATAACATCACACACACACACACACACACACACACACACACACACCAGAGAGCAGGGCTCAGCTTGGGCACAATGCCCTAGCCTGTTAATTAGAACCGCAGCACTGTGGCTAGCGACTGGCTCCAAGAGCAGGTTTGTGACAGGGTGTGTGATTAGCAACACACACACTCGCTCTTGTAAACACATTACACACACCCTGTGTTGACCACAAAGTCTGAAAAGCTCGCCAACGTTCTCCTCATCACAGCTGAATTATATGTAGGCTGCATCAGAAGTGGTTTCTGGGTAAACAGATGGGCCGATGCAGAAAAGGGATTTACAGTTTATTGTGCCATTATGCTATTCATTTCAAAGTCGGTCTGCAACAAAAACAAATTTAGGTGATAAAAGATCATTTTAAGTGAAAACATCTATGTACTGTGATGGTCCATGTGTTGCAAACAGAATGAAACACACATCAGCAAACATCGTGTCTATTAATAGACTGATACAGCACGCTAATAAGGCAGAGACACTCACACACACACACACACACATCTGTTCATATCTGTCGAAAAACCCGTGTCCGACTCTACTTAAAGGGATAGTTCTGTTTTTTGACATGGGTTTGTATAAGGTCTATCCATCATCAGTGTATTACCTACAGTAGATGCCGGCCGGCACGCCCCCAGTTAGGAGAAGCAGGCAGGTGTACCAGAGTGGGCTCTAAGCAATATAGAGCTACTGCTGCAGACGGGGTCAGCAGCAAAATGTTAGCCACCTAAAAAAAGGCCCATCTTGTCGACATCAATGTAAGTGTACACTACATTTAGAATATTTTCACCGTTTTACCTTGCTGCCAGACAGCCCTTTCCAATTATATCACTCTCTTCAAGGCCACCAGATTCCTCTGGCACAAACAGTGATTTTACCTTGCAGAACATGGGAGTTGCTGGTCTACCGCTGCCTCGATCGGTTAGTTTGTTCGTGTTAATGTTTGGATCCAAACTAGTATTAGCATTCCAGCTTCTCAAAAGTCTGTCGTTTTCCTCAGCAAACTGCGAAATCAGTGGGGTTTTATTGGGTAAATGACCTGTGTGATGAAATGCAGTGCATTTTTGTCAAAACAAAACACCACAATGGCCAGCGAGACCATTCATCTTTTAGTGTGAGACGTGGCATGCTAGCTCAGTAGTGTTGAGGTGAGGCTTTATGGAGACCAGCTGCTCTCTAATGTTGCTAGAAAACAACAAATGCTGAATGTTTACAACCAACATGCAGCCCATCAGCTCACCCGTCCACCTATGTGGAGTAAGTAGTTCACCTTCATTTGTATGGCAGTACTATGGCAGCATAGTATAATTGTGCTCATTATACTATCTGCTATGGGCTATGGAGGCCAGTAAATAGATAGGGATTTTTATTTTTCAATATTGGACGATCCTGTATTACGGGATAGGGAGAGCGCGAAGTGGCGCAGGAGAGTGACGCATCAGAATTTTAAAAAAGAAAAAAGAAAAAGAAAAGGCTGATTGATTTCTGATTCTTAGAAATTTAATTATAATGACTGGATGAACAAAACTTTGGTCAAAATATAAGACTTACGTGGTTCATTTTAAGCACTTTGTACCAGTCCAGATTTTTTCCACTAAAAATTCAAGCACTTCAAGGACCTTATGTGAACTCCTTCTAACTATATTTCCCAATATTAGAGTCTATATATATGTTAGGAAAACTGTGAATAGACTCTGGAATGGAGTTAGATACAAACATTACTGTACACTGGACTGTACACATCCCATTGAGACATACATACATCATGTCTGCACTCTCTATCTTATTATGTATACTCACAGTCACTAACTTTTTCCTCTTTATGTGCATGGCTGTGTTATCTGTTACTGTGTTTCCATCCATGTCTGATCCTGTGTAACTGTATTTCACTTCCCAGCTCTGCTCTTTCTCTTCCCTTTTCATATGTCTTGCAGAAGTTACTCATTTTTTACTCTGCCTCCACCCTTGCATTCCTTGACCTCTCCCTCCCTTAATTCTGAGGCCACCTCTTCCATCAGGGCTATGCCTCTTCTGCCATTCCACTTTTCCATTCCTCCATTCCTCCCCTTTTCAAAACTTCTATCCTCCTCTTATTCTATAGATCATTCCCTCCCTATGTTCAGCGCAGTTACAGACAGGGACAAATCCTCTGTCTATGTTCACCTTAGACCTCCCCTCTCCCAGTACCTCCTTCTCTTCCTTACTGTTTTCAGAGAGGACCTCATCTGGTGTGGCCCAAAGTCAATAAATTAGGATTCTGTGTCAGTAAATTATGGCAATGACTCACAGCACAGCATGCAACTTAATTAAGCTGTAGCTTTTGAGGTATACTAGCTTCCGGAAAGACCAGTTTGCTTCAATGGGTAAACATTTCCAGACTAATGGTCTAAAAGTTTAATTTTGAATTTTAAACGTCTGCACCTAACAAACAAGTTTTAGTCTCTTCATTAACAGTGGACATAATTATTCACACTATCTATCTAGCAGTTATTCTAACAGAGGTACCTATATCTCATCCTCTACCCTCCAACTTTGCCCTTTTCTCTACTCTTTCGCTGTTTTTTTAACAAGGCCATCTTCACCCTTTCGTCATCCCTTCCTCTGTTATGTACCTTTTCTGATAGGGCTTCCTCCAGCGTGGAAAGGGCTGTGTCTGTGTTGCTGGAGTCCGTTTGAAGGCCTTGGACCCTTTCCCTCAACCCAGCCAGCTGTTTGTCCTTATCCTTTAACTGTTCCAACAGGTTCTCAATCTGGAGAGAGAAGGACAGAGACGGAGAAAGACACAGGAACTGAGATTAATAGCATATCGATGTGAAACAAATAACAAAGATTAAAAGAATAATGGGCAGAAAAGTTTAGCCTGAACCTGAAAGGTTAAGTACCCAACTGGATTATCGTGACTGGAGACACTGTGGTACCAAAGTACCACGAAAAGGAATTATCCCATTGACTGCTGATTCATCGAGAACATGAATCTAGACACTGAATAGTGTGCTCAGCCTCTGGCTGAATTCTCCAATTTCCTGCTGTAATGTCTTCCATTCTGGCCTGACATCATAAAGATGAGCAGCAATGAAAGGCTCCACTGTACAACTTTGTTCAAGACGATTAAGGTTGGACCCATGAAGAGAGAGGAAGTTCATTCTAATGCTTAGTGGAGAGGTGTAAACAACACAGCCACTGGATAGTGTGACCAAATCAGTTTCAGTACCAGTTCAGTAGTGTTATACTAAGAGTTGATTCAGCACATTGACTTACAGGACTGTGTCTCTGCATCTGCCTTTCTGTGGCTAACCTCATGTCACTAAAGTGGTGGTGTAATAGCCAGTTGTGGTGTTCAACAGCCTTTATCTGATGAATATCCACAAAACAGAACACAAACACACACAAAGGCACATGCACAGGCACACTCAGACACACAGGCTCACACACAACACACAAAATGCTCCAGGCTGTACCAAACAAAATACTAGCAGATGCAGCTGGGGTAGGACGCAGTGCAATGCAACGAGACAAATTAGTTACAAAGGGACAGCACATCTGGTGACAGGACAAGGCGACATGCTTGTGTGTTATAATTTCTACAAGCACACTACATTCCATTAAATTCTGAACTCATATCATCTTGATATAAAAGGTAGTTTTATTTGAAAAGTTAATGGATTCGCTGAGATTGCTTTAGACCTATACACTGGCATAGAGCATCTATTTTCTTGTCTCCAACTCAGTCTCTGCAGACAGACAAAGCACCATTCACTCACTGCTGCAAAACATTAAAACCACATTAATACCTGACCCAAGTGGTCCTTTCTCAGATCAGGGCTCGTGTTCTACAAAAGAAAGGCACTCGCACTGAAAAGAATTCATTATTTAATTAACATGAGAATCCAATAAAAACAAGAAAAGCACTTCAGGCCATCAAGAGACCACATTTTAACTGAAATGGTGACGGGGTAAAATATGTCCAGTGGGGAGAATAAGCTGCATTCCAGTCATGGGTACATAGATAGATAATGTCCAAATCTCCACTGCTATTTTACAAATGAATCCAATTAGACTGTAGACTTTGGTGTTCTCTGCTCCCTGGAGGGCAAAAGCAAGGATTTAAAGGAGCCATCTTGGTTTTGGCAATGGAAGGAAAATGGCAAGAGGGGGTGGGAAAAAGCAGCAGGACCCTTCGGCAGATCTTGATAGGTTAATGACAGTCATTATACAACCAAGCTAAAGGGTCTGGTAGGTCAGTCCACAAGCGATAGGGACATGAAACCCTTCAGGGAATGATGGGAAAGCTTCACACTACCAACGTCAGATAGAATTCCCAGCAATACATGATTGCCATGGGTGTGTTCGATGGGATTTTATGGTGGACACTGTGAGAGAGAAAGGGACTGAGAGAGGCAAGGTTAATATGGGTTTCCTCATTTATTCTCTTATGTTTCTCTCTTTTTAAGTGAGTGGGCTGAAAAGGAACTCTTCACCTAGGCACTTGAGCCCTAAAGCTACACACATTATAACAGTCAACATCTCCACAACATGAAGTGAACCCCCCACAGATTATACAACATTGACGCTGGAACATACTTAACTCCACACGCAGTAAACACACGGGGAAGTACAAACCAACCAAATATCTCGCTTTGGCCTCTAGTTGTAGCAGCTCAGTAGTTTTGACATAACTTTGTTCTCCTTAACACACTCCTAAACATATACATATGCACTCACTGACAGGCTAACTCCCTGTCAACTATGGGCACCATAGAGACCTATTTCAGGTCGAATTGAGCATGTCGCCTACGGCCTTAGATAAATGATTACATTCTTCACCAGGCTTGAGTTTGCTTTGGCTTGGTCGCACAAAATAACAACCTCTCGATGAAATATTTAGCCTTGCCGCTCTGCCTTCTGTGAAATTGTGCAGAAAAACGTTCAACAGAACTTCAATGTCGTGTCGGCGGATGAGAGCGAGTCACATGAGTCATGGATATGGGAAAGAGGGCAAGGAATTCTTTCAGAATTCTCAAAGTCAAAACATACTCTCTGAAGAAAAATGTCTTTTGTGGACAGGCGAGGCGCAGGGCAGCCGTATGCCTTTCTGGGAGAGAGGGGAGCCTCCCTTCCAGTAGCTCAATTGTTATTATGAGAACAGCAGTCATTCATTTTATCTCTCAGTGTATGAGGCCACCTCAAACTATACTCCCGCATCTCTCTCTCTCTCTCTCTCTCTCTCTCTACCTCACACACACACACACACACACACACACACCCACACACACACAGAGGCTTTTATCATTAAACCACTGTGCATATGTCATCCCACTCTCCAACCACACACACCTCCCGCTGAAGCAGACCACCTACGATAGACAGCTACCATGACTCTATGGGCCAGGCACTGCGGTGTGGACTCTCTGTCTCAGTGAGTGTGTGTCCTCCTGAGAAACCATGACGTCTGTCTCAGTCATCTCCCACACACATGGCACCCCTCTGTTTACAGCCATACTATTTTGACTCTGATAACTTTATCAACAAGCTGATAGGACGGGACCAGGTTCCCCTGTTGATGGGCAGTTACCTTTTACTGACCTTGACTTTGTACATGGTATCGACAGTTGTAGCTCCAAAATACAGCTGAAGACTAAAGTGCTTTAAAACATTGGGAGGCTGTGGGATATTTGTACTAGTCAACACGTTTTGCTAAATAGTAGTTAATTAAACAACTAATTATCATAAAAATTAAAAAGTCGCAGAGGGGGCTTTGAATCTGCCATTTTAGGAACGATTGCAGCACTGCCACATAAAAAATATACAGTATATGTCGAAATATGGGAACAAAGGCAGTTTACAAATGAATTATTAGAAACTTAGTTATACTGGCTTCACTCATTGTTTTGAATGAGTGGGTTAAAAGTGGTGATATTGTCAACAGTGAAACAAAACATAATGAAATTTGGCATTTATTAACTCTCAACTGAGTGACAATTATTTAGAGTGAGGGGGAATTCGAATTCTCAAACAATAGCTCATGTAAAGTTAACAAGTTAATAGTTGTCAACACAACAATTTTCATTCTCTGTTTAGTGGGCTTTGAAATCCACTGGGAGACTTTGTGCTCATGTTGCTTTGCATTTGCAGTCTGTAGAGTATGATCATGATTAGGACAAGCCGAGTTCTAATATAATGGGAGAGAAGTTAGTGAAACAGTATCAGGCCCTGTGTCTCTGGCGAAAAATCGTGATCTAAATGCAGCTTGTTCCGGAGCAGAACCACAAACTCGGTCGACCCGTCTGTCTTTCATCCAAACTAAGAACTAGAACTCCGTGGCCTCCAGAGGAATCATTTCTGCAGAACACAAAGGAGACCAGCGTGGAGCGTGACCACCATAAAAATACAATCATTTGTATTTTTAAAACTCTTTTGGACCAATAAAAATACCAAACAATAATTGGTCGCCCTTTCTGAAAGGCAACTCATTCCTCTGCGCTTGTCATCGCCTCTGAAAATATGACAGGGACAGTTGTAAAACCCAAAGATCCTGGCACCGACACACTTATGTGCACGCTTGTATGCACACACGCACAGTCACACACAAATACACAGAGGGACACTAACCGCAAACTGAACAATATGTAGTAATACAGTGTGTACTTCCCCAGAGAAATCTAGGTCACAGTCAGACAGAAACACGATGAAAGACAACATACTGGAAATATCATACTGCTACTTCAAGTACTCCACAATCACATACTGTGTTCCAAGTAAAGCATGTACATATTAAACTTGGAAATTTATGATGTTTGTGTGTGTGTGTGTGTCTGTGCGTGCGCGCATGTGTGGTAGATGTACACCTGCATGCTGTTCCCATCTCCTGCCATCAGAGCTTGTTGATTCCCAGATTAATAAAGGACTTCCTCCTGCTTCTGAGCACTCAGATGTGGCTCTTCAAAGAGAAACATAGTTTGGCCATGAAGCTCAGGGAAGACAGTGACCTTTTCAGTGTGAGGCGGGTATGCCTGCACTTCATTTAACCCCTATCCCACCACCACTTCCCACCACCACCCCATCTCTGCCTGTGAAACAGAACAACAGGGCAGCACAGGCAGACTGTGGAAGCTTTGATACTGTGTACGCTGGCGCCCCCATGTGACCGTTTTTTGCAACAGGCACATTTATCCACTTATGACAACTTTCAAGTTAGTTTAAAATGAAAAATGTTGAGTTTATGTTATGTGCTTTTATCTTTCTAGCGTTCACTGAGAGAGGACAGCAGACTGACACACAACCACAGAGCAGACTCAAATTTCCAACGTTCTTTGACTATGTGATTCTTATGAGATGTGATTCCTTACATATTCATTTTAGAGAGCAGGGTAACACAGTAGAGATACTGTCCTCTCTGGTCCCAGATTTTACTTGCACAATTGAGCAAGGCACTCACCTTCTACACACAACCGCATTATACGTTTTCCTGAATGAGAATAGCATAAACATAACACTGTCAGGAAACATTAAACTGCACAAATGAAGTTAGCTACTGAAAGGGAACTACCCTCCTATACCCATGGCTGTGAAGTCCCCACCAGATCTCTACAGGCTGCTGAGACGACTGGCTTGGAACGTAAGGGGACAACATGACACAGAGACCCTTAAAACAGAAAATGACACCTCTCCCCTATTCCCCTCAAATGACCTTCCTGATGTCATGCTGCTTTGCTCGAGGAGTCATTACTCATCTGTTATCGACCAGAACGACGGAGCACAGTGACATCATAAGATGAGTGGTGCCTGAGAGAGGGAGGAAGAGAAGGGAGGGTCGAGAAGCACGATGCTCAGGTTCTGAAATCATCTACACTTTTCTATACAAGGAAAAGTAGAGGTCATTCTTTATTTAGGTCAGAGAATAGTTTCGATTTTTTTCCTTCCGAACTATACTATATGTCAAAGAGAGCAAAAGAGTCTCAAAATCACTCTCCCTAATGAAAAAAAAGGCTTTTTCTGTGCTTTTTTGATCTGTTGGCCAATACTTGCCTGCAGAAGAGGGCTGGGCACAATTGCACAAAACATGTATTGTGCCAGTATGTACTGTACCTGCATGTGTACTAGTGAGCCTGTTTCTCTGTATCTGCTATGCTGTTCTCTACCAAACCCCTTTTGCCTCCAAACCAAAAAGGATCATGCACAGGCAAAATCCAGTGTTGACAAGCCAAACAGGCAGGTCGTCACCTATCCTACAGCCAAGGGAAAAAAATGGGATTGGTCGAAGCGGAACTGGGAGCAAACGAAAGAGACAGAATTTTCTACGGGTTTCACTGCGATTACGACTGAGGCCTGTGACTCTCACAGCAGCTTCCTCTCCATTGCCCCAACATTCATTCTGCTCCTAACCACCAGCGCCTGTTCAGAAATACAAAGGTGCTCTGTGTCCATCAGCAACACACATATACTCTCATTTGAATGCAGGCACACAGGCACATAAACATACAAAAAAGCAGAGAGAAAAAAGCTTTAGGAATACAGAGAAACAAGCATACACAACATAGATGAATACGTATGATGAATCTCATTTATTAATATTCATAAATGTGTTTACGTTTTCTTGTATATTTTTTACAAACAAGCAACTTTCCATGTATTTGTTAAAATGCTTACAGGGATAAGACCCAATCATTCCTAAATTGGAAGTGCAATCTCATGACCTCCATGGCATGACCTTAGTTAAAAAAATTATGTACTTATGGAACAACCTCAGAAACATCAAATGAAGAAAAGCAGAACACCCTCAAAGAAAGAAACGCAAAGAAATTATGTTAAATAGGCCAAAAAGAAAAAGAAAAAAAGGTAACATTAAAAGCTGTTCTCTGGAACAAACACACATTATTTAGTAGCCAAAGCGCTGGGGACAACAAATTACATTAAAATAACATTAATGCAATTTCACTTGTGGAATGCCCCATGAAAGAAATAAAACAACAATTGCATGACATGAAACTTGAAAATATAAAAAGAATTACTGCATGCAGACAAAACTTCTGGAGAGGGCCAAGTAACTGCAGATAAGATCTCCTAAATGGATGAGTGCAGCTGCCATCATCGGTGGTGAGGAGGCAAGGGTTATAATTTTTTTAACTTTGCGGGCTAAAAGCACATTACAGTCATGTTCTGCAAAATTTAAAATGCTCACACGGGCTACTCGGAAAGCGAGAACGAACAAAGCACAAATTCAAACACAGTAGCAATTTTTTTCCTCACATAACTGCCTCATCAAAAACATTTCTTATATAAACCATTATTGCCTGTTTTAGGACTAAGTACAAACACGTTAAGAGGAAGAGTGGGCTTGGGGTGGTTCAGTTATTTCAATAAGCTCTTAAAAAACTGTTTTAAAAGCCAGTTTAATTACTCCTTTATTCAATAAAAGTTAAACATTCACCATGAAAAAAAAACACAAATCCTAGATTTGGGCATTGATTTTTGCAAACTTTTGTCAAACGTCTAAAAAAGTTAAAAATAAAAATCTATTCTAATTAACAGTTACTAAAACAAAAATATTTAAGTAGCTTGTTAAAGGAAGCCTACTGTTTGTGGATGCGCATAAATACATTTGCATATGGACACACATACACAAACAGGAAAATCATATCTGCTTGTGTAATTCTTTGACATGTGGCTTATTCTGAACCTACAGTACTGATCTCTGAGAAATACATGCACATTATTATCATGAATGTCGGGCCAGGTTCAGGCGATGGGGGCTGCATATAACACTTACACATATGACAAGCAGACATCCTCCCCCTCTTCCCCACACATTCCTCCAGAAAGTCATTCACACAGAGACCCTCCACTGCATTCATACATATCAGATAGACGCCAACACACAGACACACACACATATGTACACTTATGCATACAGCACAGATGCAAGACATGCACACGGGGAAGGACACAGAAAAAGCAAGATAGACGGAGCGAGTGTTGTTTTCATAGTGATTTGTCCTGGTCGACCACGGAGCAAATGAGCAGGAAGAGACTCCTGCAGACCCAGAGCTGTTCAATGAAGACAGATTGCACTTGTGCAAGCTAGGCTGTACGTGTGTGTGAGTGTGTCTGTGTGTGTGCCGGCCAAGTTGATCCACGTCCATGCTCTTTAGGCTCAAGACCCTATCTCTGCCCCCCTCAGCTGCGGAATGCTGCAGTGATTGCTGGGTAATTACCCTGACGCTTTATTCCTCTACTCCCAGCACCATTAGTATTAATTCTTTTTCTTTTTCTCCTCTGTGGAGAGGGAATGGGAGCCCTTTGATGTGAGAGAAAGAAAGAAAGCAAGAAAGAAAGCCAGAAAGAAAGAAATCGTATGTGGCCACCCCGGCGGGGACCACAGCAGCTGTGAGTCAACCTGTAGCTTCTGACCCAGGCCCACTTTTACAGTGATCTGGTCAGACAGGTCAAACGCACCATACAGTTATACGGTTCAACTGGGAGACAAAGGGTCAAACTGTGACCCACTTTCATCCGAGGGGGGTTCGACAGAAACTGAAGTGCCTCTCTCAGATCTTAAAGTATGAAACACTTGACTGCCAGCAGGTTAGGTCGAAACAGGTCAGCCTGAGTTATGGCTCGTGTCATCATCAGGATACAGTCAAGTTTAAGTTCTTCATCAAGTCGGAGAGTCATCACACTCGTCTGATTTCTTGAACGCACATGTTGTGGTCAGGAAGAAGACGGACTTGAATAGCTGGAGCCTGACATATGGCCCAACACTGGGTTTGTCTTGACTGATGTGTAGCCTGGCTCCAATCAGCCAGCCCCAGGCTCTCACCATTAACCCCGGCTGATTGCTGATAGGAGCAGAGGGGGATACAGGGGGGCCTATCACAGGCTGTTTACCGGAACCTCCCCAGCTCCAACAGGCTTATCTGTAACCATGTCTCTGCACTGTGATTGGTCAGATGGAATCCATTAGGATGAAAGGCATTGGTGGCCTCATCACAGATCTATCAAGATCACACACACGCTCACACGCAGGAACGCACACATGCAGTACAGTAAAGAGTTATCTATCAGGATCTCTGAGAAATACAGCTGTTACACAAACGCAATTACTCACCTGGAAAACTTACAGTGTTCCCTACAGTGTAACTAGGTTAGGTATGTCTGTCAGTCATTCCCTGTTTATTAACTTGTGTGCCTCACAACATCCTCACGTTTAGGAGGGCCAATGTAATTTGCTAATTTTGAGACGGATAATGACCTGGTCCTACCACACATACTGTACATAGTGTTCAACCAGGGCAATGCAAATAGACTGCCCAAATTCAGGAGAGAATTTTAGGTGAGGTGCCAGCTTCATGCTATAAACATTATAGATTCTAATTCTTTATATTCAGTAATGATATTCAAGATATGCACCTCTACTTAATAAATTATTTTCGGTTTGAACTACAAGTAGTAATAGCATTGATGAGGGCTAGGTATCTTTTGGAATTTCTCAATACAAGTGCCAATATGATACACACCACATTCGTCAATGCATCAGTATTTAGTGTTGTCTTAACTGAAGTAGCAGTACAAGAACTTTGCCCGGATTAAAAAAACAGTCTAAAATTAGCAGTTTCCTGTTTTAGATGAGGAAATATCTGACCAAAGATTAAGTAAACAAGACTAAGAATCTGACCAAGCAATTGATGCTAACTTGCAGCATCTGACAGTTTTGGCGCCCGGGTCACATTTCAGTCAGTAATTAAAAAGTATTAAGGTTTTATACCCAGCCCTCGTAATGGTGTGTCATGGAATAAAATTAACCTTTTAGGTGACAACACGGGTTAGGAGGCAGTTTAAAATTGGAAAGAGAGGTCATTGTCTGTCATACACATCTGGACACAAATAAGTAAGCAATGGTCATTTTGGTTTATACACAGCACATGCGCACACGCACGCACACACACACACACACACACCCACACCCACCCACACACATATGTATACACACACAATAAACACTGTGCCAATGCTGGACTAATATTTTCCTTTCTATCAACATGCAGCACTTCCCCTCGCTATCCATATGCATCAAACTCAAAAGTGCCAGTGTTGTTTTGGGGTGGTGTGTAAAACATGTGGGGCGAGGGAGAGAGAAGAGAGAGAAAGCAGCACTGAAGTCTTTTGGGGTAAACATGGTCAGCATAAGCACGCACGAGCACAGTAGTTTGCTCAAATGAATACGACTTTTACAGAAGACACTCATTAGACAGCACGCGTGCAGTGATTCAACAAGGGACATGAACATGGAGCGTATTTCAACAAAAGCCCATAAAATTAAGAAAAATGTACAGAGAGAAGAGCAATTGCTCTACAGAGAGAGAGCGAGATCAAAGTGGGGGAGAGGAAACTGAGGAAATGTAGAAGGCCAGGGGACATCTCTATTTATCTCTATATCTCTCTCTCTCTACTTTTCTTCACAATCAAAGGCCTGGCCGCGCCGATGACACCAGGCCAGAGCCAGCGATGACACCAGGCCAGAGCAAGTGCTGAAAGAGTCTGGGAGAGGGTGCACTGAAACGGAGCTGGGTTCCTCTGAGAAAGTCTAGGGGAAACCTGCTGGACACTATCATAACTAACAGAGACCCTTGTGTACAGGGGATCCTTCTCTATAGACACACATACACAAACATACACACATATGCCCAATGCAGTCCAAGCAGACGTAATCGAATCTTCCTGTCTGTGGTTGCTATAGGGGGGGAACATGATAGGGGATACTATACTTTCACGAACACAGCCATCCTTTTTAAAAGCATGAATATGGATTGAGACGACCACAATGTTTGAACATGAATAACACATGTATGCCAAAACCACACCACAACCGGCTCTTGCCTGTGTACCTCCCACACCCCGACCCCCCCAGTGAAAGGGGAAAAAAAAAAAAAAAAGGAACCAAAAATGAAAAAATAAATAAATAAATGCATCATTATGCATTGGTCATGGTCTCGTAGACCAAGGGCTCAAACAGAGCTGCCACTGTTCTGTGGTGTGATACGTAATACCGAAAAGGCCCGCACAAACCTAGCATATGCGTTTTATTTTTTTCATTTAAAGACCAGTTCCTCATTATTTTTAGTTAAATTCAGCCTCCAACTATTAGGATCAATGTAGGGCTCAAACTATAGCAATGACATCATGGTACCATACACCATAAGTGATGGTGACTGTTCATGGAGAGGCCCCTAGGAAAAGATAAAAATCCTCGTTCTCTCCCAGGACAGAGAGAAGGTCACCAGTGAGTGATAGATGCTGCAATTCAAGGTAGTCTCTGCAGTGGTTCACTATTAGAATTTCAAAAGTGTTCAGTCCTGGTCTGGGAGTTGTTTCTCCAGTATGTAAACTATCACTTGCTGTATTCAGTACTGACGCTGTCTCTTGATGCTTAAAATGTTCACTAGAAACTGTTAAATCTGTTTACGGTGAGTAAAGCTAAAGGAGTCAAGCTTTTCAATAACTATGAAAAAAATGAAAATGAAATAAATAAAAAGTCAGAACAGTAAAGAAAAAAATCCCAAGACTAAAACAACACAGGGCCGGGGAAGAAAGGTAAGATTTACTAGTCAAGGAATACAAACTGCAACATGAGGAGGTTCATGAACTAAAGTATGATACAGCAAGCAGACTCCCTGTTGTTATTTACATTTAATTGTTTTCCAACTTCTTCCGTTCGATTTTTATATTACACACCCACAAACCCATAAACATCCTACAGACTGTTTTTGCTCTTAGTTCTCCAGATGTCAATTCCTTACGACTGGGGAAGAGAGCGAGTCTGCATGTGCACATACACACATTGTCACAGACACACACACACACACACACACACACACACAAACAAAGGCAGAAATGCAATATGACACACAAGCTGACCTGCCATCAGCCCGTGTCATCATCACCAACACTCCTGTTTGTAGTGAAGATAGAGAGCTTGTCTTAATAAGACAGATGCATCCTCCTAACCCTCAAAGCTGTCCAGGAGGATGAGGCATGTCAGCGTGTGTGTGTCCGTGTTTTTGTGTGTGTCTGGTATAGATATTGACTTTTTTCATCAGTGGGGGAACATATACAAGAGATGAATAGCCCTATAAAATGTGTTTGGTTTTCAGAGCTGATCATTCTACAAGGAGGAAACCCATCACTCAATAATTTTTTTAATGATCTAAGCTAAACCTCATCCCTTTGTGTCATGAAAGCAATAACCATTCTTGTTCACAGCAAAGGCTTTTAGGTGCATAACATATTTACAAAACTTTCATAAATTTCAGTGCTAACCCACATTCAGCTGGTCTTCAATGCATCTTTGTTTTTCTGTCTCCAGAATGTTTTGTCATCTCAAAAAAGACATCCCCTTTATTGAGGAAAATGTACCCTTGATATTTAGATACAGGAAGTGTTAGAGAAAGCTTTATCCTCTCCTGGGAAGACTCCAAACACGCAGGGTCTTTTATGATAGGAATGCAATGACTTATAAAGTATGAAACCAGGAAGGAAATAAGTTGTGTTTCCAAGCTACGCTCGTGTCTTTCCCCTTGTATACAGATTTGTAAGTTACAACATTTTAGGACAAAGACGTACTTTTTAAAGGAAAAGATCGCTCCCAAAATCGTAGCTAATCAGCCCAGGTGTTACAGTATTTGGGACATAGATTTAAGCTGTGAATTCCATTTGAACAAGGTCACCAAAACAGCATTTTTCTGTTTAGAAATATTACAATGAAATGATTAGTCATAACACACTGAGGGTTGGTTCAAAATACAAAAAAAATATTTTCTCACATCCTCTGGAGGTAGTTTTGGCCAAGTTTTCTGGCGCCACCCAAATACAACAGAAATGAATGGAATTTGATTTGTGGTGATCCCAGCACTGAAAAAAATACATTTAAAAAAGCTACAGCAACATCTTCTTCCAGAAACAACGTCCTTCTAACTCTGGGTAATCCACAGACCTCATTGTGTGCAGTTTTTATTGGAACTTCTGTCTACCATAAAAAGAATCCCTATAAAAACTGTTGACAGTGTGTTGATACATTGATTTGTTCCTGGTAAATCACAATCCAAACTTTGTGACTGAAGATCAGAATAAGGCGATCAACACTACAGTGTCTTTCTGTTGTGTGACTGTTCTCGTTTTTAAGGTTATTTTTTTGGCATTTGGCCTTAATTGGAAAGCAGATAGTAGAGGCATAAAGAAAAAACAAGGGGAGAGAGATAGGGGTATGACATGCGACAATGGTCTGCAGCTGAAATCAAACTGTGGACATCGCAGTCATCACCTTGGTTTGTTGAAACAATTATCCAGTGGCTAATGCTGATCCTCATTGAGATGGTAATGTTAAATAATGGAGGAAGAAGCCAAAAAACTTTTGTGTGAAGAAACACACATAAACAAGATGAAAGATGAGCTGGAGAAGGTAAGGCAAAGAATGAACGGCGAGAGAGAGGCTTTTCACAGAGAGTATGCTCAAATGACTGAGAAGATAAATGCCTTTCAGTTAGAAGATGGAAAATGAAAGAAAACCTTCAAGAAAGAACTCAACGCAAAACACAGAAGAAGGAAGGCCTTTAACATAGAAAAGAAAGAGAAGGCCATGATGAGAGAGGCCTATATTCTTGAAAAGTCAGACATAAAGGGCAGGACAGAGGCTTTCGAGTTGGAGAGGGAGAACATGAAAAAAGAAAGAGAAATCATCAATAAAGAACGTAGGGTACAACGTATGAAAAAGAAAGGCCTTTGATGCTGAAAATGAAGCTATGATTGAAGACCGGGAGTTTTTCAAGGTAGAAAAGGAAGAGATGGCAATGATGAGAAAGGCCTACATTCAAGAAAAGACAGGCATCCAGAAGATGAGAGATGCTTTCCAGGTGGAGAAGGAAAAGATAGAAAAAGAAAGAAAAGCCTTCAATAAAGAATTTAGGGGAAAATGCAAAAGGATAAAGGTTTTAGAGCTGAAACAAATGCTATGTGTGAGGATAGGAAGATGTTTGAGATGCAAAAGGAGGAGATGGAAAAGATGAAGAAAGGGATAAAAAAAAGGGACCAATCAAAATGGCCATTGAAACCAGTGCTGTCTACATGTCGGACAATTCATTCTCCAGCTTAATTTCTGTTTGGGCCTGCAAGGACGAACACGGCAACTGCAGCTGCACCAAGAAATGTTAACATCAAAGATGCTCAAAGAAACAGAAACAACCCAATGAGCCTTCACAAGCATTTAATTAAATATGCATATCCATATAAATGCCATTTTATAATTGTTAACATTTATTTATACTATATATCTATACTATAAATTAAGGTCTTAAAATAAATAATTTTCAGGAAATTAGGAAGGAAAGAACTTTTCAGCAAAAAACCTATTAGAAATGATTAAAAATATTACTGATATTTAGGACTGAGCAGTACTTTTGTATAAAAAATAATTTAAATGAACTGTCAATAATTGGAAGATGTGGCACGATTGTGTTAGCAAGACTAATGATAAGTCAGTAAGTTCAGATCTGCCTCAGTGCATCAGCGTGGTGCGATATGATGCAATTCAACTAGAAACTTCCATTTCAGTCTACTGCAGCTAATCTACGTGTTGGTCAACAGAGTAATGCTGTCACCACACACAGTAGAGTGCAACTTCATTAAGTTTTCCAACTTAAAATGTCATAATGATGAATAAAAGTGTGCATTTGAGTTATTTGAGCTCTGGTTGACAGCAAGGACTACAAAGTGCCAAAATCGGAGAATTGCAGAGCTAATTTAAGATACTAAATTTAGCTTCACATTCAGGTCAGCCTCAACACATTTGATCTGCTGGATGCAGGATTAGTGTCATTGCTGAAGAACATTTTTGAACAGTTTTGTGACTTCATACTGCCTGCAAAGACTTTAAGCACACCCACAGAGCTCGTCCGTGTATTTTATAATAAGCCAGCAGTAACTTAGAGAGTATGAAGCCCAGAGAGGAAACCAGCTTTGACTCCTAGCTCCACTCCTGCCTTTCCCTTGGGACACAGCACTGTAAGTTATAGCCCCTAGGGACTGTTGGGAAATAGGAAGTTTGGAAAACCAATCAGATTGTGGTCAGTGTATACAGTGTGGCTAATGGAGTGAAACACCTGTTGGTTCACAGTGTAAAATACTTGGTCTGGTTATTCATTCAAATTTTACTTCTTCTTCCATTGATTTCACGTTAACACAGGTAAGAAACAGTGTCATAATATTAAATAAAAAAATGTTTTGTCCATTTACTACAAGTTTTGTACACTTCATATTGTTGTTGACCATTTTCTAAAAATAAATTGTGGCATGATGACTGAGGAAGACCACTTTGAAGATTGGGAACATAGTGGGATACAGAGGAAGAGGGAGGAACTCTTTTGTGCCTGTAGGGAGGAAAATGGCAACTGAGGCTTACAGTTAAGTAGCGCAACCTCACACAGCAATGTAATCAAAAATCTCTCACGAAAATGCCTCCCAAATGAACTGGCAACCCATAGCAAACGTAACTTTGGCCATGAAATAAAATAAAAGCTCATCAAACATGAATGAAACGTCGATAAGCAGAGGGGCCCCGTTTATAGGCTACAAACAAGCTTATTAAGTGCCTCAGATAAAGAGCTATAGGTCGGACCCAGAGGGGTACACAAGGGCTACACATAAAGGTCATCTTTAAAATTCTCCCACAGAAACCCCTGGAGGTCACACAAACATAAGAATGCATTTGAACATATTCATGCACTCATATATGCACACACATACAAATTTTGTACATGCACACAGATTGATGGCACTGAATGTGACCTTTAGAACCCTTTCTCATTAAACTCAGCAAGGGGGAGGGTGGGAGGAGAGCAACGGAGATCTAATTTGAAGACTTGAGAGGAAACAAGGAAGTTGAGAGGGGACCTTTATGTGTGTGTAATTGGTCTATGGAGGAATTGCCAACATGCGCACCACAGGTGGCCACAGGCCCTGTCTAAATAGCTAACCTTATAAAAGTCATTAAGGCCCCTGAGACATGCCATGCGAGTGTGTGTGTGTGTGTGTGTGTGTGTGTGTGTGTGTGTGTGTGTGTGTGTGTGTGCATTTTTGAGCAGGTGTGTCTGCTGCTCTGGGACCAAAAATAAGATGTTTCTTTCACTTACTGTATCTGTGTCATCCACTGCATAGTACACATTTATGCGTTAAGGTATCTGTTTTCACCATTTATAACAGTGATCCTCCGTGAGTAGCAGATCTTATCAGGCACACATTCAATGATTCATATAACAAACCCTCTCACTGTTTATTCACAATCCAGCAACATGTTTATGTGGCCAGAGAACAAACCTGTCACTGATCAATATCTACACTTATTTGTTTCCCTTCAAATTGACAATTTTTCCAGGAAAATAAGTAGATTATACTCTTGTTCTTACTTGAACAAGAGTACTTATACTTGTTCAGTATAACTAAACCTAAACCTTACTATAATCAGGACTTGCTAATTATGTTAAAGCAGAATTAATTGATGTTTTGACCATTTGGGGGCAGCTGAACAAGCTGAAAACAAAGTAAATGTTTTTATTATAGCGTAAGTCTATATATACATATTCCATACATATTCACTCTCTCACATATACATACCAGTTTTATCCAGTGTTGATATAAAAATATTGATTAGTGCAGCATTAATAAAATGCTGCTTTGTGAACTACTGAAAGATCCTCCCTTTCTACAAGGTGTACACTAATTATTTTAATGTCACATTGTTCTAATTCCTTTTAACTTAAACTAACTTATTTACAAGAAATTTGTTTGATATGTACTTTCGGTTACACTTCCAGATTCTACTGTATGATGCTGTAACTCACTTACCTTCTTCTGAAGGACATTAACTTTCCTCTCCTTGACATCCAGCATGTCCTTCATGTCTCTGATCTCTCCTGTTAGTGTGCTCTTTTCATCAGTCAGGTCCTGCAGCTGCTTGGTCTTCTTGGTCAGGAACTGTTCCTTCTCCTCTAGACGAACGCGCAGAGCATCTACCTAGAAAAGACCAAGAGAAGAAGTGAAGTGCAGATAATCAGATAAGAAGTCAGACAGAAACATGAACAGACGGGCCAATAAGGAATTAGACCGACATATAGTCAGACAGAGACCGCATGGGAGCTGCTGTACAACACTAATGCTTAGACTGATAGACAGGTAGACAGAAAGTCAGACAACCGGAGTGAAAAGGGGAAATAAGAATCAGAGTGGGTGATATAAACCAATATTCATACAGTTTAGACAGGTATATGGGCAGGCAAGCATATAGGTTGAATGTAATTTGTAATAGACTGAAAAAAACAAAGAGTTTCTGGCAAAGAGAAAACAGTTACAAAAAAGATTATGAAAGCTTACACAATGATTTTTTTTTTCCAGTTCTCAGTCAGGTGGCCCATGTGTTATTATTCAGTACTGGAACTCAGTACTCATGGAACTCATGTTTCAACACATTTACTTGTTGACATTTAGAAGTAGTAAAAGTTCAGCTTTGACCTACTGTCCATAATATGAACCACTGTGGACTGATGCAGTAAAAGTGTGTGTGAGAGAGAAGGAGCCTGGAGCCTGTCCCATCATTTGCTATTGAGAGTGCTGTATGATTGGGCCAGCGCTGCCATAGATCAGACTGCTCACACACTTCACACTCACACATTAAAATCCTCCGTATCTGGCTGTGTGCAATGAGATGAGTGATATCTGAGATCACTCCAGAACTTCTTATTGGACAAATATCAGGGTTCTGCTGCACCGCCTGCAGTGACACACACAGACACACACACACACACACACACACACACACACACACATGCAGACTCTCAGCTGGCTGTCATGAACAGCCTATATGGTCCTCTGTTCCTCTTCAACACCTGATTACATTTCCAGCACTTTTTGCCATGGCGCAATGAGTGAACCCGTTTGAACCTATTTTGAGATGCGCATGTGTTTTATATGAATTCAAAAGACACACACACATACTGTAGATAAAGGGAAGCTGTAAGGGAGGGCTTGTTAACGGTTGTTTTAACAACCGTTACTTGGACACAGAGGGGACTGTGTGAAAACACTTAAAGCACAGGCTCTGCTGTGCTCTCCGGCTCATCTCTCAACTATTTCACAGGGCACCTAAGGAAATTCACAAAGGGAGGGAGCAGTGGTGGAAAGTAACTAAGTACATTTCCTCAAGTACTGTACCAAAGTTCAATTCTGAGGTAAATGTACTTGAGTATTACATTTTATGCTACTGCATATTTCTACTCCACTACACGTCAGAGGAAAATAACTTTTACAGCATATTGAGAGTTTAAAAACCTATGAGCATGTCAAATATGATGCACTGTTTTTCTGTACATCAACCATATCTGACAGTATACAGAAAGTTCAAAGTAGCAGAGCATAGCTCTGACATTAAAATGCTTCCAATGGATTATAGAAATAGAAGATCAATACAGGGAGGCAATTAGCTTAGCTTAGCATCAAGCCTGGAAAAAAAAACTTCCAGCACCTCTAAAGTTGACTAATTAAATCTATTTAACTGTTTGTGATACACTATGATGTACGAACGTTGAACTTTCATTTAAAAAAAAAGCTATACCAAAACAAATATGCGGTTTATCCGCCGTGGCGACCCCTAACGGGAGGAAGCCGAAAGAGGAGGTAATTACAAGTAACAAGCGACAGTATAAAAACAAATTACCTGGCACTAATAACCACGGAAATGGAACAAAACAAAACAGATATACTGAGAACACAATTGTGAAATACGGCTGTGTTGGGCCACAATTAGTCCCTACCTGCCTGCAAGTGTGTGTATGTGCATGTGTAAAATGAGAGTGCAGACACACAGAGGGCTCCTCTCAAGCAGGAGCATTAGAAGCAGGCCAGGACCCCCAGGTGTAAGATGGTGAAGTATTTATCTCATATTGCTCCTCTGGCAGACAACCAGAGTCTAATACTGAGCCCTGCTCTGTCCTCCCTACTCCACACTGGCACACACACACCCACACACACACACACTGGAGACACCACTAATCCTTTCTACGTACAGTATGATAGTGCACGCACATCATCCTGCACTGATGCCCATGTGCTGCTACATGAGTGTGTGTGCGTGTGTGTTTGCCCCTGTGTGTATGAGACAGAATAAAGGGGAAAGGGAGACCCCCGCCTCTCCAACCCCACCTGGCAAGGAGCAATTTAGCAAGAATGTAGCAGAGAGGCCTAACAGGAAATCCCTGCTGTCTCACCTGCACTGGCCCACTAAGCTGTGATAGTACTGTACAGACGCCCTGCTAATACCCTCTTAAAGCACTCACCGCTGCCAGGCAAAGAACACGCAAAACAAGGAGAGAGAGAGAGAGAGAGTGAGATGGACAGATGAGGAGGGAAGGATGAAAGGGTGGAGAGGAGTAAGGGTGAAATCAAGGGGAGAGATAAATGAAGGAGTGAAAGAAGGGGGAGGGAGATGATGGGAATTCTTAACATTTTATTTGGCTTGAGCATATTAACACCACCGACATGCTGCTCCTCCAATAGCTGAAACCACTACTCCATCAGCAGGTCTGTTACAGGAAATACTGTATGGCTTTATCAGCTGGCACACATGCTGAGATGATAGACAGCTAACAAGTCAAAGTGATTAACCTCTCTCTTCTCCTTCAATTTCCGCTCCAATTTTCCTTTCCCCGTAGCCTCGTTCTTCTCTATGTCGTCTTCCAACAACACCTCTCTCTCTCACCCTGCCGCTACTACCTCTCTTTCAACACTCCATCCCTCCAGCCGTGCTCCAAACTCTCCAGGAGTTTTCCTATTGCCGTTTAAAGGTGTGGGTCCTGTGGCGAGACAAAGTGACGTGTTGGTGTGAGAAATCCCTCAAGTCCTGAAGCCAGGTTGTCTTTGGGTCGGGACCACATTTCCGAACTATGATTCTGTAGGTTTGTGCATTTCTGTGTGGATTTGTTTTTCCATGTGAGAGCGATAACAGCAGGTCTTCTGGACAACTGGGGCACTCATACTGCCTACGCAATTGAACACTTTCTGTTTTATTATCACAGCATTTTTATTTATTTTTTGTTTAGCGTATGAGAGAAAGAATGTGAATGGTGAGGAGAAGAAGTAAGAGAACGGCCCACCGGTATCGAGTCTGGCCCAGTTCAAATCCAAAGAGGACACTGGAGATTACCCTGAGGCGTTCCTCAGATTAGCTGAATTAGAACACATCCATATCTCCCCATCTTCCCCCAAAACTCCACTTAAGCTTCCCAGCCCCTCACTCAGCACCATATCATTTAAAAAAAATGACCTTGATATGTTTTCAAGGTTCTGTGGTTGCAAAACTATTAATTCTTTGCAATATGTGGAATTTCTTTAAACAAATATAGTCACACAGTAATAACCACTCTACAGTGTGCATGCACACATGCATATATTCAGCCGTATTCTACATGCATACATGCATATACCTGCAGTTAAACATGCAACCATGCACACACGGCATAAACACAAACTCATTCTCCTTGACTTCCTCTCTCATACCTGCAATGACAGCCAAATGTGGATTCTGGACACTGCTTAGCAAAGTTAAACAGAGGCTTAAAGAAAACAGTTTCTCTGTTTGTCCTCACCTCCCTTTTTCCTGCCTCACATTTCATCATAAAAGTTTTTCTGGCAGGCGAATCTGTAAAGGTATCAGGCCCAGCGTCGGCTCTGGGCCGCAATAAACAACACAGGGACTATATGAGCAGACCACAGTCGAAACGGCAGAACCAGAGACGATGGCGAGACCACAGCAAAGGCCTGGGGACGCACCAATACTTGCATATTCGCACACTAACAGTTGCACTCTTACTCACCCACTTGGGTGCGAGTAGAGTCATAGGCTTACCAGAAAAACATTTTTAATAGGATCTCCTATCTCTCGCTCTAGCTCTCTCTGACCTTCACAAATGTACACATTTACGCACACACCATGAGCTTTATTCATTCTTTGTGTTTTGTTCAAAGAATAAGTTTGGTAGTTAAATCCCAAGAGTGGGTCTAGTGGAGTGTATCTGATGTCTCTGCTCGGGCTGCTGCAGTGCACTACACACAGCTGTGTGAGCTATTCACTTCTCTGGCTGTATGACATCCAGCCAGCCTGTATAAATACAGTAAAGGGCAGCCATTAGACTTAATTTATTTAAAGGCCTGTGCTGTGAAATAAATCATCTAAATTTATGAAATAATATTCGACTAATTCATGTTTGTCTAGCCATTAATATGGCCAAGTCTGGACTGTGTCACTTAAAGAAGGAAGGCTATTTCATTTTAAGATGATGCTAGACCACCAGAGAGTCTAACATATCAGCTATAATCATTCAAATATCTCTTTTTATTGAACTATAGTTCTTTTATTGAACTATATGCATCAAAGAGAAACCAAAGCACTCTTTTATGATGAAGAGGGAAGGTAATGAATATGGACTGATGTGTTCCAACAGCCAGTTGCTTTTAGTTTTGGTTTCAATCAGACTAATGTCTGCAATATTAGAGATCGGTGAAAAGTGAATTAAAAAACTGACTAAAATAGCATTTTTTACATATACTGTATACACTGTACTGCCTCACAAAGATGGTGTATAAACACCTGATTGTGGGTATATTTTACTCACACAGATGTGAAAAGGAGTAGCGTTAAATGATTCATAGTTTCCAAATGAGGGAATACAAACTTCCAATAGATGTCAGGTTGTGAGGTGAGACAGCCTGAAGACCGAAGGAGGATTTGTTCATAAGAGCGCACTCATGCACGCTCTCGTGTACGTGTATGTGTACAGGTGCAGGGGGAAGTTGCAATGTCAAATGGAAGACTGAAACACTGAAACACAAAGCTGATTCTGAGTTCTCTCATTTACACACTTACATACACACACACAAACACACACACACGCAGACACACACACACACACAGAAGATTTCCTCTCCACCTGAGCTGGCCAAGCAAGACATGACGACACCGGGGCTGATCTGTACGGAAATGAGGGACATTCCCCGTCCTGGGTGTCATTTGAGGTGTGTCATCAAAGCGGTCTGATCATGAATTCTATCCCTTAGGGCCGGCTCGGGATAATAAGCGGATGCAAACTGCCTCACAGCAGGGGCTGCGACGTGGAGAGTGGAGCACAGTCTCATTGTACACTCAGACATCTGTGGATCACACCATGGCAACACAGCTGTCTGCCCACAGGCTACAGAAGGAACATGGGAAAGCCCAGAAAAAAGACAAGGACTCATACACGCATTCACACAGAACTCCCAGGATCCGCTGACAAAGGGCTCTTTGTCAACAGAGTGAATTAATGTTTTCTGCCAAAGCATGAAAGTTAACCATGCCATGCTTTGGGTATTGTACCCATGGACGGATATATGACACACATAAAATGTAGGTTACTCACCCCGAGTATCATCACAAAACCCTCACTGCGCACAGCTGCCTCAATCCCTCTTTCGCCCTCCATCCATCATCATTACCTCCTCCAGCAGAGATGGACACGGACACACACACACACACACACAAGATACACAAAAACAAACACACACATGCACATATAAAGGAAGAGACGCTGCAGGCGTTCCCCCTCATTAACACTTGCTCCTTCTTTGATTATTTTTCCTGATCATTTCCAGTGCCGCACGCCAGTTGCTACATCCTGTTTCCAGGGAATCCATTTCCTGTCAAACCACACTGAACAGTCACTCTGGCAACCATGTGCAGAACGCTCACAGGTCTTTAGTGTACAGTAGATGCCTGAAATAAGCTTGATTTCTGCTTCATCAACAAGCAAAACAGTTTCTTGTCTGTCACTCCGCTGGTCTAACACGCCCTCATGATCTTTGTACAGAAAACACAAGGGTGTCATTTTGTCACTTACAAAAAATTACTTTGAACAAATGACAACTAACATGTTCATTTTCATTAATTCAAATGCAACCCATAAATCCTGATCCAGAATATGTTCTGTAACGTAATAAGTGAACCATATCCATGACAACTGAGCAAAATTGTTGCTAAAATCTCCAGAAAAGTGAACTTTGTGTTAAGAATTTTTTTGTCAAACTTCTATTTATAAAGTAAATTATGAACCTTCATCTTACCATTACATCAGCCCCAGCACAGTTTACAATATTTTTGAAGAAGAGCTGTTATACTGTCCTGATATGGGCTTTAACACTCCAAAACAGTTGAAAGGCAATACTTTAACCTCACAAACATTGTTTCATTTCAAATAAAATGTGCTGGATTGGAGACAAAAAAAAAAAAAAAAAAAAACACATCACTGTCCCCAAATATGAGGAGAACAGAGAAAATAAAGGTCTAAAAAAGATCCACACTGTATTCTGCTTCTTCTGATTCAATCATTCTATTGAGAGTGAAAACTCTTCAACTGTATTTTTGAGGCTCTGAATGTTTCTGCAAGTGTATCTTTGTATGTGTGTGTGTGTTTGTGTGTGTATGAAATGAGAGGTTAAGTGGTTTGAGCAAAGGAGGGTGACCCTGAGGAGAGGAGGTCAGAACAAAAAGAAAGGAGAGTATTGTCTCTGGCTGTCTCTATCAGCACCTCACTGCCTCCTGGTTAACCAGCCGGTGACTGCCAGCAGGCCAAGCAAAGCCCTCATTACTCTCTCTGTTTATGTGTGTTTTTGTTTAGTTTCAAAATGTGCAAAAATAGAGAACATGAAAAAAATTTGGAGAGAGCACACATACACACACACACACACACTTCCCAAAGACCTTTATGAGGGATAAATCATCACACAAATGAAATTTGTTGATCTCTAATTAAATGCATAATTTGCACTGAAGTATGCAGAATGCGTATTAGAATGACAACACTAATATGCATGTTTTCATGGGCATTTGCATAAGTTGCCGTGTGCACACACTTGTGTTTGTCGTCTCCTTCAGTCGTGCACATATTCACCTTATTGGCTGCGTAAACCATTAAATATTTTATCCCCATTCTGACCCCTATAACTTCACTTTATGGCTTTTCCACATGGCCTCTGAAGAACTCGTGGGGGCTTTATTTTGGACTGTGCCATGTTTGTTCTGGGGGGCTCCGAAGCTTTGCTACTCACCCTGCATCCCAAACCGCACCACCCCAGGAACTCAGGAGCATGCTATTGAGTCTGACAGTGGTGACCATGGTCAGTCAAGTTCAGATGAGGTCACATCTTAACTGTACTGCAACGGTCTGAACTCATCACAACAAGCCAAGGGTTTTAAATGCAAAATTGAGAATTAGTGGTCCGTCTAAAAAAGGGAACTCTTTTCCACTTGCTTATGCCAACCAACTCACTGTTGTCTTAGTGAATTAATCAAGCATATTAAATTTGTCATACATTCTTTCTTGCAGTGGTACCAGTGGATGGGGGATGAGAATGGACAGAGAAGAAGGAAAATTAGGCGAGAAAATGGGGGGAGAGAAGACATATGGAGGGAGGGAGCGAAAGGGAATGAGGCAGAAAGAAAGACAGAGAGTGAGAACACAGCAGGGGAAGAGTACAGGGTGGAGTGTAACCTGGTTGAGACCACATATTTTCTCCGTCTCACTACCAATATGACCCATCAATCAGCAAAGAGAACAAGGAAAGATCAACAAAAATAGTCCAGCAGGGACCACAGCACACCATACCGCCACATCATTCACTGACAAAAGCCCACAGCCTTCTACATCCATCAAGCAACTCTATTCTCTCACTTTTCACTTCCTCCTGTCCTTCCATCCATCCTTGATTCTTTCCCTCTCCAGATTCTTTTTTTTATTTTTCTCCTGTTTTCCCTATCCATCACTGTCAATATGGTTGATGTTAGCAACTCATTTTTGAGCCATTTATATCTTCTTCAAGTCATTACACATCAACATCAGAATCAAAACTCAGAGGAGGTCTTCTGGCAGACACACTGCAAATGCTGGTGATGAAAGAGAACACAAGATATTTGAGGTCACATCTGAGTTAAACTGAAATACCACAGACTGTTCTCTGTAAACACATTGAAAAATGTACATTAAAGGCGTGTTGCTACTAACACTACTGTTGGCATTTAGTGAGGAACAAAATATCAAATGTTATATTACTTTGTTATTCATGTGCTGGATTAAGTACGTCGAACCTACTTTAGGTCTGGAGTTCCCCTGTGTGGGTAAGTGGCCACCTGCAAATTGCTCGCCTCAAGTGATGAATATGTAAATCAAAGCATATTGACCTTAACAAAATGAAAACCTTAACTAATATCTGCCAAAGACATTAAATAAAACATGATTTCTTGCATCAGAAATTAAAGATACTAACTTTATGTGATTATGTGACTCTAACACTAAAGAAGACAGCAGGGACAGTAATAACAGGTCACACAGAGAATGCCAAGAAATTATTTGTGCTAACACACTCAAGTATGTATCTCAAGTATTTCCACATGAATCTCTGTAATACCCTTTAACCAGTGAGCCATAACACACAGGCCTTTTTCTTTTTTTTTCTTTTTTTCCTTTTTTTTTTGCTTAAAGTGGGGAGAAGGAGCCAACACAGCTAGCAGGAGCACAGTTGGGAAGTTGTACATTATCAGAAAACAAAGTTCAAACTAAAATGACTGGCGCTGCATTAACCCCAAATAATAATTTAAAAAAAGCTTTCTAACACAGTCATGGATACAGTTTGTGAGTTATATGCAAATTAACAACACCAACTCACATAAATGATTGCTGTTGATATTAGATTATTTTAAATATAGCAGTGGGCATTCAGAAGGGGTTAAACCACTGATGCAAAGCACACGTCCTGGGGAGCAGGGGAGATACCCACCTTGTGTTGCAGTTAGAAAGAGAGTTAGCTTTTGGGGGAGGCTGCTGGAAAGTAAGGTACAATAAACTCAGTAAGGTATGTGTTTTATGTGCTGTGTGTCTCTTTTCCTCTTCTGTCTCTATAATTCCGCCTAGGTCTTCTACACCTGATCAGTCCTCAATGAGGTGCACCTGTCCTATCTCTGATTCTTGGAAAAGTTCCTATTGTATGAAACCAAAATTACAGACATGTTATTTGTAACATCAGGGTCAGCAAGAATTTCCCAGGTCACAGGAAGATATAAAGGTCTAGATATCAGAGGGTCTGCAACCTTTGCAATGAGAAGGATTTAGTTTCAATGTGAAAATATAAGCATAATAGGAAAAATAACTGGCCAAAGTAACATTTAAACTATCCATCTATGTTTAAGTTAATTTTGTTATTACAGTTGGATAAAACAATAAATTCTATGAAAATTAGGTGCCTTCCTGAAAATTGTTTGTCCTTTGTTTCAGTAATTTATGTTGCACTTTATTCCTGTCAGGCAGCATTGTTTTGCCATTACTGTAGTTGTACTTTTTTCATACTCCATACCACGCAACCATGGTTTTCAGACAATAAAATCTGAATCTGAATCTGAAGGAATGTTACTTTGTTCTGGAATCTCAATTCAGATCAGTGAATACTACAACCGTAAATCTGTTTTACCCATATACATAAATCAAACGGGATGTGCAGCTTAGCATAAACAGGCCCACACATATTAAAATCTGTTGGCTTCTTTTAGTGCATTGTTAATATTCAAAATTATGTTGTCAAAGAAAACATAGTCAAAGCACATGCAAGACCTTATTCCAATGTGCTGTGCTGTCTGGTTAAATATGCAGGAAGGTCTCTGATAGGTTACCTGATCGGCAGGGGTATAGTTACAGCCCTGCATTGTCCTGCTCGGGGCAGGAAAGGCCCATACACATACTGTATTAAAGGGTTAAAGTTTCCACAGACGTGAGCAGCAGACTCACAATGCTCACACACAAGCGTACATTCATTATTTTCCAAATTTTCCAGTTATCTGGAGACGTATTCAATCACCCCCATTTAGAAGCCGTCCTTAACTTTGACTGACAAATAAATACACTTCCATTTTCTCATCCCCTCACACACAGGGCTTGCTCTGTTCGGTGACTGGTCCCTTCTTAGTCTCATCCTGATGAGAATTGCTTTTAGAGACAAGTGTCTGTGAGATGAAGCTGTTCCTCAGGTCTGGGAGACACCGGTCTGTCTCTGGGGGCGTGGACTACTGTACCAATCACTGTCAGTCATGATGAGACCCGCCTGGCACACGCACACACACACACACCCACACACACACACACACACGTATGTGGGATGTAACTGAAACAAACTGCTGAAGGGACATGAAGTAATAATATGAGTGGATGGAAGGAATGAGGTGAGAAGGAAGATCCTGTGAGAATGGCTGTGCTTTCTAGCCGAATGATTGACAGACAGTGAAGGAATGCAGGGCCATGGCCGGCCTCAAGTGCAACCAATATCTCTACTCATCCTCTGGTTTGCCCATTTAGTCTGGGAAACCCTAGCCTTTCCTAAGCAGGGCAAAATGCCACTTCAGTAGCAGAAAAAAACTACTCAAGACCGGAGATGAGAGTCTAGCAATCAGCACTGACAGCATGTGTTTTTTTATGTATGTTTGTGTGTGTGTGTGTGTGTGTGTGTGTGTGTGTATGTAACTGTGTGTGTGTTTGTGGTGATCAAGACTGTTGGATCTGATTACAGCCCGCTGCAATAGCCTATGGGATGTGAGAATAAGACCCGATGTGCCCAGTGTCCGAAGCATTTTAGTCAATTATATATCATTCCCATGTCACGCACCCACACTTTAATAAATAAACGTATCTGTATCATATGCCCCCTAAAATGCATCCTTTTAATTTCAACATTGGCAGAGACATTTACTGGCTCAAGCAACTACAATTATAGTCTTCACCAACAAGAATTATTTTTTAATGGTACAATATTCATGTGTTACGCATGAACTATGGTATATGTAACCCATTGGCTCTTAAATTGACATCCTGACCTGAGCTATGTATTTTGAGGGGGTTATATCAGCTTCAATTGTTATTTACACTGTAGCAGGGATTATGTTGATTGAAGTTGTTTGCATGACAAGGGTCTATTAATTCTATATTTACCTATTAAGATGTTAAGATAAATAATGATACCAAGGATTTATATTTAAGACATACATTCATAAATTTGAATTGAAGAAATGTTAAGACTTTTTTTTAAATATCAGCAGCCATCAAAGAAGAGGGATTCAATGTCTTGTCACATCTCATAATATCTGGGTGGGTAACTTTTTGCTGAACCTACCTTGCATCCATACACAAAAACAGGCATCCAAATAACATACTGTATCCATATGTATGTGTTGCCCACTTCAGTTTAGATAGTTTGTACCTTAAAACTGATACTGGCTGTATGACTGCCAGATTAATGTTAGAAAACCTTATCCATCTATGTTACAGTGCATCATAGTTAACCTCAGCTGAACGTACTTAGAGAGCATTGGCCACCAGCTTTCAGTGGTGGTAGGTTTCAGCATGCCAGGTGACTCAATGGCTGACAGAAAATTTCTCCCTGTGACACTGGGTGGCTACAACCACCATAATTTGTCAAAAATGTGGACGAAAGAGAGATGCTGAATTTAAGAGTGGACTGCAGGCTGCAGAGCCCCAGTTTCCCTTTGTCTCTCCTGGTGGGTTAAGATTGTAGTTGGCACATGATAAGAGTTAATTGGAGGGACAAATCATACATTACTGGGGATGACATTTCATGTGGACATTTCATGTGGACTTTGCCATAGCTGTGTTACGGCTATGGCAAAAGGACACACATGCACACATATTTCTTTGCATGCCATTTCAGTAGGACACACAAACAAAAACATGTACACACACAAAACCACCCACTGAAAACCCAATCCTTTCAAGTATGATGTATTCAGCTAACTGCAAGGGCCAAAATTCCTTGCACATGTATGGACAATTAGGCCTAATTTTGGCCCAAATTGCTTCCTGTAATGATGAGTGGACATAGTTAGCAGGCCGCTCTCAACTGCCTAACACAAAGAGATCTAAAGTATCAGTTCCAAGTCTAAAGAGTGATGGAGAAAAATGCTAAATGCTCTCCACCCTCCCACCCCACACACATACACACCTCCAACCCGCCTCCATCCCTGACAGCAGTGATAAAATCATTACAACCACAGAGTTCAGAAACTTCAAAGATGAAGAAGAAAAAGCTGCCAGTTTTCTCCAGCTTTCTGTCTGACTGACCCGCCCACACATACAAGCCCACTGGTGGACTGAAGGAGCCACACACATAAATTATTTCCACCCACCTTAATGTCAATTAGAGACCCAGAAAGAGAAAAAGACCAAGGCAGAAAACTGGCACAGTTTCTTATGGGGTCCTGATGTTTTGTATCTGAGAACAGATGCATTACATCTGAGTTCCTTGCACATGTGTGGTTGTGATGTTCTGTCATCTCATAAGTATGTGTGCATAAAGACTATGTTTCCAGGGACAGCACACATTGATCATCATCATTGTAAATGTGCCAGTGTTGGCCAAACAGCTAATGTCTCTTGTTGTTTTAAATTAATTAGCAAAACATCGAAGCTAGCAAGAAAAGGAGTAAAGGCCAAAAAGGAGTATAATAGTATATAGTATAATAGAAAACCTACACTCTAAAATGGAATCATGTATTAATCTGTGTAATACCACAGTTTAAAACAGCCTTAACATATTATAGCCCTTCCTACTGTTATTATTGTAGTGATCTACAGACATCTAAACTTTCACACAGCCTAATCCATCTGACCTGTTTTCTAGGAGTGCTTGCAGCCGTGTGTGTGTGTGTGTGTGTGGATTGTGTGTGTGTCTGTGTGTGTGTGGGTGTGTGTCTGTGTGTGTGTGTGTGTGTGTGTGTGTGTGTGTGTACTGACCTCTGTCTGCAGTGTATTGGCGCGTTGCTCCTTGGCGCTGAGCGACTCCTTTAGCACATCGATGTGTTGCTTGCAGTCTGAGTTCTGATTGGTCAGCGTTTCTAGTTTGGTCTGCAGGGCCTGCATCTCTGATTCCTTCCTGTTCAGCTCCTGCTTCATCTGCTCTATCTGACAATCACAGAAACACAAGCAGACATTTGTTATGAAAACCTTTTAGTCGTCATTGAGTGAATTGATATACCTGCAGATAACAAAAACTTGTGAGAAAAAAAGCTTTTTTCTCAAGCAAACACAAATGCACACACACACAAACCCCATACACGCTCCATGCACAAACACACCAGTGTGTGGGTTGCTGTTGTATATTACTGAGTGCTACAATTTCTTTGCCACACTTTGCTCTCTATGAACAGAACTTTTCAGAAAAGTGTTTTAAAAGCACACATTCCTTTGAATGCAGCAAGAGGCTTAAACATACTGTTTAATATAGGTGTGGGCTATATGGACAAAACTAATCATTAACATCTTCAAATTCACATGGTAAAAAATTTTACATTTTCATTCTACTTAGTCAGATTGTTTTACCATAATAAAATCCCGTAACTTTTTAAAAAGGAAATCTGAAATATTTCATTTTGGAAAACCTGGACATTCTGATGTGAAATTGTAAACTATAATATGTAAATATGTCAATTGTGTCATGATCCATTTATTTGGAGAGATTATACATTACAATATTGAATTATAACCCAGCCCTGCATTATCAGTCCTCACTCAGGTGAGTCCCAGGTCAACTGTCTGCTCTATGGACACACCAAGCAAAACAGCCAAAGGGTGAAAATACATGCAGGCAGACAGAGTTATGGGGAGCAATATCACACTGACATAGCTGACAGATTACAGATTGTTTTAGGGAATGCCATACAGAACAGGACAGAAAACCACAAAGGAAATCAAATGCACTAACAGAGGGAGGTTTCTGTGCTGGGCTGAGGTTTCTGTGCTGATTTGACATTTCTCTTATTGTGTGAGCAGGGTTCACCTTTTAACAGGGGGATTCTGACTGGACCAGAGCTTGGCCAATCAACCCTCACTCATAGAAAGAAAGAGCCTGAGGGAGCAGAGAAGAGGGGGACTGAATAATAGGAGACAGGGGTCCAAAAGGTGAGGTGGAGTCAAAAGGGGACAGTGTGAGACATGATTGGAGAGGTGAGACCGGTGAAGGGATAGTAAGACAGGAAGAAAAGGGTAGGGAGTGGACTAACAATAATATGACAGTGATAGAGCATTATAGATAAAACTACAAAAGGCAATTTCTGAAGAAATTGCGGTGTGAATGCTGACTGCTGAAAGACTGACGCTAAACTGGATTGCTGAAGTTGAGCAAGAAAGTGCAATAATATCAACAATATATAAAAGATGTGGAATAGTTGAATGTTTGTTGAAAGGCTGATGCTAAACTGGAATGCTAAAGTTTAATAAAAGTCAGTTGAATAATATCAAAAATGTATGAAAGATGTGGAATAGTTAAATATTTGTTGAAAAGCTGGCGCTAAACTGGATTGCTGGCTTGAACTAGCTTGAAGCAGCTGGAGGGAGTATGAATTAGTAAGAAAAGTGGGAAACGGTCTAAATATTATGAATGGGAGTTAAAAGATGAATAAAACTGAGAATGTATGAAATATGTACAAGATTTTCTGGTTTACACATGAAAGTGTGAATTAGAAGATTAGACATGAAAAATGCTTGAAAAAGTCAAAAGATGCAAAAATCCTGAGTGTGTGTGTGTGTCTTTGTCACATGCACCAACAACATAAAACGACACTATAAACAAAAACGACCAAAAAACAAAACAAAAAAGACAAAATGGCAAAAAACAACAAAAAGAACGACAAAAACGACACTATAAACAACAAAAACAACATAAAACGACATAAAACGACACTATAAACGACAAAAATGACAAAAAAAACAACAAAAACAACAAAAAACGACAAGCAAACAACAAAAACGACCAAAAAACAACAATATAGTGTCGTTTTATGTCGCTTTTGTTGTTTTTTCGTTGTTTTTGTCATTTATAGTGTCGTTTTTTTTGTCGTTTTTTGTCGTTTTTTTGTCGTTTTTGACGTTTTTTTGGTCGTTTTTGTTGTTTTTTGTTGTTTTATGTCGTTTTTGTTGTTTATAGTGTCGTTTTGTTGTCGTTGTTGTTGTTTATAGTGTCGTTTTTGTTGTTTTTGTCGTGTTTTTGTTGTTTTTGTCTTTTTTGTTGTTTATAGCGTCATTTTTTGTCGTGTTTTTGTTGTTTATAGTGTCGTTTTTTGTTGTTTTTGTTGTCTTTGTCGTTTTTGTTATTTAAAGTGTCGGTTTTTTGTTTTTGTTGTTTATAGTGTCGTTTTGTTGTCGTTTTTGTCGTGTTTGTTGTTTATAGTGTCGTTTTTATTGTTTTTTGTCATCTTGTTGTCGTTTTGTTGTTTATAGTGTCATTTTTTGTTGTTTATAGTGTCATTTTTGTCGTTTTTTGTCTGTTTTTGTTGTTTTTGTTGTGTTTTTGTCATTTCTGTTGTTTATAGTGTCATTTGTTTCGTTGTTTTTGTTTATAGTGTCGTTTTTTCTCGTTTTTTGTTGTTTTTGTTGTGTTTGTCCTTTTTGTTGTTTATAGTGTCATTTTTTGTCGTTTTTAATGTTTATGGTAGATGTCAAACGACACTATAAACAACAGAAATGACAAAAAAACAACAAAAACGACAGTATAAACAACAAAAAACTAAAAAAAATGACATGAAACGACATAAAACGACAAAAAATGACAAAAAACACTATAAAGCACAAAAACGATAAAAACACAAAAAATGACATAAAAATGACAAATGATGACAAAAAATGACACGAAAAACAACAAAAACGACACTATAAACAAAAAACTACACTATAAACAACAAAAACGACAAAAAACGACACTATAAACGACAAAAATGACTAAAAACAACAAAAACGACACTATAAACAATAAAAATGACAAAAAATGACACTATAAACGACAAAAACAAGAAAAAACAACACTATAAACAACAAAAACGACAAAAAACGAAAGGAAAAAAAACAAAAAACGACAAGAAAAACAACAAAAAACAACACTATAAACCAAAACGACAAAAAACGACAAGAAAAACAACAAAAACGACAAAAAACGACACTATAAACAACAAAAACGACAAAAAACGACACAAACAATAACAAAAACGACACTATAAACAACAAAAACGATGCTATAAACAACAAAAATGACAAAAACGACATTAAAACAATAAAAACAACAAAAAACAACAAGAAAAACAAAAACAACAAAAATAACAACAAAAAACGACACAAACAACAACAAAAATGACATTATGAACAACAAAAACAACAAAAAACGACACTATAAACAACAAAAACGACAAACAACAACAAAAAACAACAAAAACAACAACAAAAAACGGCACTATAAACAACAAAAACGACAGGAAAAACAACAAAAACAACAAAAAACGACAAGAAAAACAACAAATACGACACTTTAAACAACAAAAACGACAAAAAACAACAAAAAACGACAAGAAACGACAGAAATCAACAACAAAAACGTTTTTTGTTTTGTTGATTTCTGTCGTTTCTTGTTGCTTTTTGTCGTTTTTGTTGTTTATAGTGTCGTTTTTTGTTGTTTTTCCTGTCGTTTTTCTTGTCGTTTTTTGTCGTTTTTGTTGTTTATAATGTCGTTTTTTGTTGTTTTTAGTCGTTTTTGTCATTTATAGTGTTGTTTTTTGTTGTTTATAGTGTCGTTTTTGTTGTTTATAGTGTCGTTTTTTGTTGTTTTGTGTCCTTTTTGTTGTTTAAAGTGTCGTTTTGTTGTCTTTTTTTTGTTTTTGTTGTTTATAGTGTCGTTTTTTGTTTTTGTTGTTTATAGTGTCTTTTTTGTTGTTTTTTGTCGTTTTTTGTTGTTTATAGTGTCATTTTTGTCGTTTTTTTGTCTGTTTTTGTTGTTTTTGTTGTGTTTTTGTCATTTCTGTTGTTTATAGTGTCATTTGTTTCGTTGTTTTTGTTTATAGTGTCGTTTTTTCTCGTTTTTTGTTGTTTTTGTTGTGTTTGTCCTTTTTGTTGTTTATAGTGTCATTTTTTGTCGTTTTTGATGTTTATGGTAGATGTCAAACGACACTATAAACAACAGAAATGACAAAAAAACAACAAAAACGACAGTATAAACAACAAAAACAACAAAAAACTACAAAAAATGACATGAAACGACATAAAACGACAAAAAATGACAAAAAACACTATAAAGCACAAAAACGATAAAAACACAAAAAATGACATAAAAATGACAAATGATGACAAAAAATGACAACAAAAACAACAAAAACGACACTATAAACAAAAAACGACACTATAAACGACAAAAATGACTAAAAACAACAAAAACGACACTATAAACAATAAAAATGACAAAAAATGACACTATAAACGACAAAAACAACAAAAAACAACACTATAAACAACAAAAACGACAAAAAACGACAGGAAAAACAACAAAAAAACGACAAGAAAAACAACAAAAAACGACACTATAAACCAAAACGACAAAAAACGACAAGAAAAACAACAAAAACGACAAAAAACGACACTATAAACAACAAAAACGACAAAAAACGACACAAACAATAACAAAAACGACACTATAAACAACAAAAACGACGCTATAAACAAAAAAAATGACAAAAACGACACTAAAACAATAAAAACAACAAAAAACAACAAGAAAAACAACAAAAACAACAAAATAACAACAAAAAACGACACAAACAACAACAAAAATGACATTATAAACAACAAAAACAACAAAAAACGACACTATAAACAACAAAAACAACAACAAAAAACGGCACTATAAACAACAAAAACGACAGGAAAAACAACAAAAACAACAAAAAACGACAAGAAAAACAACAAATACGACACTTTAAACAACAAAAACGACAAAAAACGACAAGAAACGACAGAAATCAACAACAAAAACGTTTTTTGTTTTGTTGATTTCTGTCGTTTCTTGTTGCTTTTTGTCGTTTTTGTTGTTTATAGTGTCGTTCTTTGTTGTTTTTCCTGTCGTTTTTCTTGTCGTTTTTTGTCGTTTTTGTTGTTTATAGTGTCGTTTTTTGTTGTTTTTAGTCGTTTTTGTCGTTTATAGTGTTGTTTTTTGTTGTTTATAGTGTTGTTTTTTGTTGTTTATAGTGTCGTTTTTGTTGTTTATAGTGTCGTTTTTGTTGTTTATAGTGTTGTTTTTTGTCCTTTTTGTTGTTTAAAGTGTCGTTTTGTTGTCTTTTTTTTGTTGTTTTTGTTGTTTATAGTGTCGTTTTTTGTTTTTGTTGTTTATAGTGTCTTTTTTGTTGTTTTTTGTCGTTTTTTGTTATTTATAGTGTCGTTTTTGTTGTTTTTGTTGTTTATAGTGTCGTTTTTTGTTGTTTTTAGTGTCGTTTTTGTTGTTTTTTGTCATTTTTCGTTGCTTATAGTGTCGTTTTTGTTGTTTATAGTGTCGTTTTTTGTTGTTTATAGTGTCGTTTTGTTGTCTTTTTTGTTGTTTTTGTTGTTTATAGTGTCGTTTTTTTGTTTTTGTTGTTTATAGTGTCTTTTTTGTTGTTTTTAGTGTCGTTTTTGTTGTTTTTTGTCATTTTTTGTTGTTTATAGTGTCGTTTTTGTTGTTTTTTTGTCGTTTTTGTTGTTTATAGTGTCGTTTTTTGTTGTTTTTAGTGTCGTTTTTGTTGTTTTTTGTCGTTTTTTGTTGTTTATAGTGTCGTTTTTCTTGTTTTTTGTCATTTTTGTTGTTTATAGTGTCGTTTTTGTTGTTTTTTGTCGTTTATAATGTCGTTTTTTGTTGTTTTAAGTGTCGTTTTTGTTGTTTTTTGTTGTTTTTTGTTGTTTATAGTTTCGTTTTTGTTGTTTTTTGTCCTTTTTGTTGTTTAAAGTGTCGTTTTGTTGTTTAAAGTGTCGTTTTGTTGTCTTTTTTTTGTTGTTTTTGTTGTTTATAGTGTCGTTTTTTTGTTTTTGTTGTTTATAGTGTCTTTTTTGTTGTTTTTAGTTGTTTTTGTTGTTTATAGTGTCGTTTTTTGTTTATAGTGTCGTTTTTTGTTGTTTAAAGTGTCGTTTTGTTGTCTTTTTTTTGTTGTTTTTGTTGTTTATAGTGTCGTTTTTTGTTTTTGTTGTTTATAGTGTCTTTTTTGTTGTTTTTTGTCGTTTTTTGTTATTTATAGTGTCGTTTTTGTTGTTTTTTGTCGTTTTTGTTGTTTATAGTGTCGTTTTTTGTTGTTTTTAGTGTCGTTTTTGTTGTTTTTTGTCATTTTTCGTTGCTTATAGTGTCGTTTTTGTTGTTTATAGTGTCGTTTTTTGTTGTTTATAGTGTCGTTTTGTTGTCTTTTTTTGTTGTTTTTGTTGTTTATAGTGTCGTTTTTTTGTTTTTGTTGTTTATAGTGTCTTTTTTGTTGTTTTTTGTCCTTTTTGTTGTTTAAAGTGTCGTCTTGTTGTCGTTTTGTTGTTTATAGTGTCATTTTTTTGTTGTTTATAGTGTCGTTTTTGTTGTTTATAGTGTCGTTTTTTGTTGTTTTTAGTGTCGTTTTTGTTGTTTATAGTGTCGTTTTTTGTTGTTTATAGTGTCGTTTTTGTTGTTCTTTGTCCTTTTTGTTGTTTAAAGTGTCGTTTTGTTGTCTTTTTTTTGTTGTTTTTGTTGTTTATAGTGTCGTTTTTTTGTTTTTGTTGTTTATAGTGTCTTTTTTGTTGTTTTTAGTGTCGTTTTTGTTGTTTTTTTGTCATTTTTTGTTGTTTATAGTGTCGTTTTTGTTGTTTTTTTGTCGTTTTTGTTGTTTATAGTGTCGTTTTTTGTTGTTTTTAGTGTCGTTTTTGTTGTTTTTTGTCGTTTTTTGTTGTTTATAGTGTCGTTTTTCTTGTTTTTTGTCCTTTTTGTTGTTTATAGTGTCGTTTTTGTTGTTTTTTGTCATTTATAATGTCGTTTTTTGTTGTTTTTAGTGTCGTTTTTGTTGTTTTTTGTCGTTTTTTGTTGTTTATAGTTTCGTTTTTGTCGTTTTTTGTCCTTTTTGTTGTTTAAAGTGTCGTTTTGTTGTTTAAAGTGTCGTTTTGTTGTCTTTTTTTGTTGTTTTTGTTGTTTATAGTGTCGTTTTTTTGTTTTTGTTGTTTATAGTGTCTTTTTTGTTGTTTTTAGTTGTTTTTTGTTGTTTTTAGTTGTTTTTTGTTGTTTATAGTGTCGTTTTTGTTGTTTTTTGTCGTTTTTGTTGTTTATAGTGTCGTTTTTGTTGTTTTTTTGTCGTTTTTGTTGTTTATAGTGTCGTTTTTTTGTTTTTGTTGTTTATAGTGTCTTTTTTGTTGTTTTTGTCATTTTTTGTTGTTTTTTGTTGTTTTTTGTTGTTTATAGTGTCGTTTTTGTTGTTTATAGTGTCGTTTTTGTTGTTTTTTGTTGTTTATAGTGTCGTTTTTGTTGTTTTTTGTCGTTTTTGTTGTTTATAGTGTCGTTTTTTGTTGTTTTCAGTGTCGTTTTTGTTGTTTTTTTGTCGTTTTTTGTTGTTTATAGTGTCGTTTTTGTTGTTTATAGTGTCGTTTTTTTTGTTTATAGTGTCCTTTTTGTTGTTTAAAGTGTCGTTTTGTTGTCTTTTTTGTTGTTTTTGTTGTTTATAGTTTCTTTTTTGTCGTCTTGTTGTCGTTTTGTTGTTTATAGTGTCATTTTTAGTTTTTTATAGTGTCGTTTTTTGTCGTTTTTGATGTTTATAGTAGATGTCAAACAACACTATAAACAACAGAAATGACAAAAAAACAACAACAACGACAAAAACAGACAAAAAACAACAAAAACGACAGTATAAACAAAAAAAACAACAAAAAACAACGAAAAAACAACAAAAACGACATAAAACGACACTATAAACAACAAAAACGACAAAAAACAACAAAATCGAGGAAAAAACAACAAAAACGACACTATAAACAACAAAAACAACAAAAAACAACACTATAAACAACAAAAACAACAAAACAAACGACACTATAAACAACAGAAATTACAAAAAAACAATAAAACGACAAAAAACAACAAAAAACGACAAATACGACAGTATAAACAACAAAAACAACAAAAAATGACAGTATAAACTAAAAACAACAAAAAAACAATAAAACAACAAAAAACAACACTATGAAGAACAAAAACGACAAAAAAACGTAAACAAAACAACAATATAAACAACAAAAACGACAAAAAAACATCAAAGATGTGATGTGAAAGATGTGGAATAGTTAAATGTTTGCTGAAAGGCTGGCATTAAACTGGACTGCTGGATTGAATTCGAAAAGTGAGTATGTATAAAAGATCTTCAAGAATAGAGTTTACACCTGAAAGTATGAATGAGCAGATTTGACTTGAAAAATGCTTGAAAAAGTTTAAAAATGTCAAAATCCTGTGCGTGTGTGTGTGTGTGTGTGTGTGTGTGTGTGTGTGTGTGTGTGTGAAACTGCACTGATCAGCTGTGTGTCATAGGCTGCTGTCAGTGGTTGCCATGGTGATGGCCACAGCACTTTTCCCCTCTGTCTCCTTCCTCAACTTTCTGGTCTCAGTTAACATTGCAGTATATGCAGCTCTTGGCTGGTACACCTGTCACCTGAGGACTCGTAGAGCCAAAAGTCCGATTGCTACCGTAGCCACACTTCTGCGACTGTAACAAATTTTCCTACGTTCTGATGCAAAATCAGAACGTATATGAGGGGTGAAAATTGTGGTACTGGGAACAATTTGAGTATAAATCTTTGAGTTGAGGTTCAATCTCCTCCCCACTCTACCAGTTATGTCCCCCACTCTAGCTTTGAACATTCCACCACACACACACTCATGTAAAAATGTCAGAAGGGCTGAAATTTTCATGATTTTTGAAATGAGGTTGTGTAAAAAGTATGAATGATCTGGAAGATTTTGAAGATGAGTGGTTTTGAATGTTTTTCTCATTGACTTTCATTATAATTAAGTTTTAAACAAAGTTGAATATTTTCCAAAGTATTAATGGGATTTGAATGTTGAATAATACCTTGAATGTACGAAAGATGTGGAACTTTTACAAGTTTGAATGGAGTTTGTAGCTGAAAGTATGAATGAGTAGAGAAGAGTTGAATAGGCATGAAAAAGTGGGAAAATGTGGAAATTATGAACATTCCGCCTATTCATTTGAATGGAGCAAAATTCCTGGAAAACTTTGAATATTTCGGAAAGTATGAATGTTATGAAAAAGTTGAATACAAGCAATAATGTCCTAATTGAGCTGAACGTTTTGATATTTGAACGAAGTTTCTACGTTGAATAATGTGGAAGGAGAAGACTCGCAAAAAAAGCGGTCTGAAGAATAATAATAATACATTTTTAGAATGTATGTAGAATTACATATGGTAATTACATATGGAATGCTTTCAGCATTCACACCAATAAAGGGCAAGGAATTCAAATAATAGGTTGAATGAAAGAAATAATGAGAGAGCAGAGAGACTAATGAGAGGGGTACTTCTGCTTGTTCTGTGATCCAGGGCTGTTGGGTGGAGAGGAGGAAGGTGGGAGCTGTTCTGATGGAAGACACACATGGTGACAAGGCCTGCTCCTACAGAGACACAAAGACAAGAAGAAAGCAAGCCACTAAACTAAGGCACACTCTCAGCTGATAAACTATGCTGGAGAACCTAGACAGTTTCCCAGTGGGCTGTGTGCTCCTCCACACTCTGCACTCCTCAACCACACAGCTGAGGCTTCAGAATATTTTACTTAGTGAAGTTCTGCTAGAAGCAATTATCTGGCTAACTAAATTCGCCTGCTCTAATTCCTACTTATCGTACTTGTGAACAAATGTTCATGTTCTCCAGAAGCCACTTTCTAGTGTTCTAGTGTAGATCAAAGCCCAGAGAGGAAACCAGAGGGGACAGGGACGCTGTCTTCACTGGTTTCTCTTATCACAGTCTCACCTCAACACCAATCCTCACCACCCTTGCTGAAAGACCGGGACCCCGAACACTTCAAGGATATAGAATGAATCTGTGTGCCTTTGCATATCCATGTGCGTGGTGTCTTTCTGTGTTACACAGAAAGATGAGACATGGGAGAATGAGCAGGAGCCATCACTGTGATGTATATCATCCCAGGTCAGTACGAGTGGGGAAAGAGCTCTTTCCTCTGCTGTTGTAAGCTCACATTCATCTGTCAGCCATTCATAAAAACATCTCTTTTATGATTGCATCAGGTACGTCCCTGATGAAATGACAAATGGGCCCTACAAAGAGCACCATTAATGAACCAAAAAGAAACATTTTCACAGGGAGCACTTCTCATGGGCCTCCGCCACCATGGACACTGAGCTAGAAACTCTGTGAAAGCTGAAGCTACATTTTTTAATATGGTTCCTGTACATATGTTCATGTGCCTGTTCAAATGTGTGCATGTCAGTTTGTGCACTACTGTGTCCCAATGAATAAACCAGTATACAGCCTGGGATAGAGAATTCTTAGTCAGGTCTATCTAAAGGTCTTCCTGCCAGCTAAAGGTAGGACAGTAAACAGACACCGTGCACTGTAAGTTGATAGGGCCTGAGTTTGCTCCCACAGAATAGTCATCGGTCACAGATAGGAGAGCAGTACAATGCTTGGTCATCACACAGGTAAGGTAGGTAAGGCACACAAGCATTTCATGGAAAATGAGGGAAAAGAACAAGAAAACACTTTAAGTGTTTTGAATTAGAACTTCACTCTCAATTTGAAATAACAAGTTCATTTATAAGCGTAGGAGTTCTTGGTATCCATGCAACACAGGAGGCTAAGAGCCTCAGTAAAGCAGCCAAAAGACACAACATACTGTAGCATGCAGTTTGGCATTAAGATTTCTCCACATTTATGCTTGCTTCTCCATGAGCATGCAATGGCCACACACATGCAACATGCACAAACATGTTCTCACACAGTTGTGATATTATGTGTGATGTTTTAAGGCAAAAATGCATCAATCAGATCATGCAGTGTGAAGTCATCTGGGGTGGCATGCAGACACATTCTACCTTGGTCTTCATGAATTTAGAATGGCTCTTGTAGACCTCCACCTGCTTGAGCTCATCCTGCCTGTCGTCAGGGTGGAGCAGGCCGCTGGTCTTTAACATCTGGACCTCATCCTCTAAGTCTCTGATGTTCCTCTCCAGGGAAGAGATCTTGGTGTCCTGCACCAGCAACAGTAGGCAGGCAAAGAGTCAGCAAAGATCTGACCTTGGATATTACGCCCTGGACATTAAAAAGGGCTTACCTGTCTCACATGTTATTGTTTAGACAATGATAATCTATCATTTGATCTGTCACATTTTCTCTCTTAAATGTCATTCCAAAGTGCACAAATACAGGTAGAGAATAGGGTAACACAAAAACAGCCGTCATAGAATGGGGGAGAGGCGATATCATTTAAAATGGGGATAACGGCCCTCATTTTCAGACATTCTCTACCCGAAGACATTCATAGTAATGCACTCATTTGTCCACATTAAAAATAACAGAAATCGCTGTTTTGGTGAATGTAAAAAGAGAGTTCAAGGGAGAAGTTCTAACCCTGCGTCCTTTTTTACATTTGCTTTCTCTGCACAGCCGGCAAATCACATCATGATGTGAGCGAATGTCTGATTGTTAGTTTTTACTTTGAAAAGTATTTGGCAAAAACAGCAAAAACAGCACTAACAGCGATTCAGCATATTCACAAAAGACCTCATAGCGCCCTGTATCTAGATTATAATCTATTAATGTGTACCCCTATTTCTGATTAGAAATAGTAAACCGGGGAAATATCTAAGCAGGCAGTTGTGAGCAGCCAAGATGTTTTCCTCTGGAGTATCTATGAGGGAATGGAAGGGTCTGTCATGGACAGGTCCTGAGGTTGTTTAACTGCATGGGTTCCGACATACGTTAAATGCTAAACCTTGAAAGAGAAGAGAAAGGTTGATTGAATAAATGGAAGCAGATTGCATGATGCCATCAGCACAAACCACAGGCATCATGTAAACATCTGACCTCTATTACATCCTCTGACATCAGCCCTGCCTAGCACGGTCCTGCATACACCATCCTAAACACACGCAGACTGAGCAAACAGTGAGTGTATGCAAGGACATTCAATGTATGCCATGAAAAAGGTCAAGGTGGAGCATTCAGGCATCTAGGGGAACCCCTACACCTGACCCAAATCAGACAATACACACCCAATACAAACACACATAGTCTGTGTCCACACACAGACTATGCTAGTCAATAATTTCCATTGTTTCATGTTGATTTCTGTATTATAAGCTATGGTATATCTTTAATAACTGATTACTATCTGTTTCTGCTCCAGAGCACAGAGAGAAAAAACATCACACTGAGGAAGATAAACAAGACAAACCCAAAGAAAACACAGAGGGTGATCAACTAAAACAACATTCAGTACAATAGGAATAAATGTAATGGTGCTGCATTCCAACCCAGGAAGAATTTAAGTACTGTATATTTGTAGCCCCTGTTGAGTTGACAGAAGGATCAACAGGTGAGCACTCATTACTGTACCTGCCAGATAACGTCAGGATCAAAACAGAAAGGGGTGTTGGTGTTCTGTAATCACAAAATGGAAATGTACACTGCTTAGAAAAAAGCAAGGACACAGACAACGCACACACTGGACCAAACAGTGGTGGACATTACACACTCAAGGGCAAGGTATATACAGAATATACACGGTTGAATCAATACTGAACAACATAAAAAGAGCACAGTTTCAAAAAGCAACAGTGCAAATATCTCCTCTTCCTCATCAACATCACCAAAGGAAGACTGTTATAGTATCCCCCCTCCACCCCCACTCCCCCACCCATATGTTTAATCCTGCTGGCAATGTTTGTTTTGCCTTTACTAATTAATGCAGTCAGATTTAATTTGGCCTCTCTTATGCATTTACAACACTGTGGGCATCCCGGGCTAGCACATGTGCAGATTGTTAATAGGCAGACAAATCACAAAGTACGTGTGAAAAATAACTGTGGTTTTGCTGTAAAGGAACCACTTTGGAACAAGTGTTTGCTGAATGAATACTAAATATGTGTGTGTGGGTGGGTGTGCACGCAGACACATGTGGAGTCAACTGCATTTTTCACAGCTCTAACAACTTCAAAGAGCTGAGATGAGAGTGAAAGCTTCCATATGTGACATTTGAAACAAATTGAATAAGTGCTCAACTCTGTATGGGCCAATAATGGCCTTTACTTCGGCATGGCTGCCATACAGACACGAGGCAACAATGAGACAACATTTTTTAGATTGTTTGTGCATGTATGTTTGTGTCTGCATTTACAGCTAAGCCAGATCCTCTACTACTGCTCATATTACACCAGTGCTCGTAAATAATTAAAGCTTTGTTGGTATGAAGCTGATATCAGACTAAAGCAGACAACATTCTGCAACTAAAGAGCAAACTACAATGCACAAACAAGATCACAACATCAGACTTTCATTTTTATCAAAACACCTACCACCGTTTAAAACTCACTGATCTCAAATTACTTTCGAGATAAACTGATGAACACCTTCGCGCTGGTGTTATGAACAGTAAAAAATACTGCAATGTGTGAAGCTGAAAACTGATGTATTACAACAATACACACTTCCCATATAGCACATCATTACTTAAAAGGTTGCCTGCTCTTGTTGTTTCTGCTTTAAGTCCTACCTTCATATCAATGACAGTCTGCAGAGCCCTGGTCTTGGCCGGATCGGCCTGGAGCTGGTTCCGGCGATGGAGCTCCTGGGGAGGGACCCGGTAAAAATAAGCCTGGCGGCTCATCATCTTTAGCACTTTCTAACACCCACAGCTTCGGATAAGATACACTGATCAGTCTGACGAGTCCCAGGTTCTATCTACCTTTTTTATATCTTTTGTAAAATATTGCTACGTTATCCTTTTACTGTACATCCTTAAAAAATCTTGTTTTTACAAAAAGAAAAAACAACAACTTTTCCTGTGATCTTTAAACTGGTCCCAGTTTGATCCTCTCCCGAGAACTTCTTTCCGTCTCTAACAGCAGGTGCTGGTGTCTATTGTCTTTCTTTCCTTTTCTATCTTTCTGTCTCTATGCGTTAGCAGGTACTAGACACACTCAGCGATGGGTCATAGGAATCCGTCTCTATCACTCCCTCAGTCTCTATCTTCCTATTTCTCACTTGTATCTCTGTCTCTCTCACAGATGTCTCTGGCATGCTAAAGCTCTTGCTTAGCAACACTTTCTGCCAGCACATGCGCTACGCTTCTTCTATCAATAATTAATTGTAGCTCTGACCTACAGCTATGCCTACACAAAGGCGCACACACATTCAAGCTAATAGTCAAACACACACACACACACACACACACTGACATACAGCAAGTTAAAAATACTTGCTGAAGTCCATTAGGAAGAAATAACAATATTGTAATCTAATGATTTTCAACTATATGGAGCATCGGCCCTCACAAATGGAAATCATTTCAAATTATCACAGTATTAACAATCCGGATTGACCATTTCATGATTGTATTATGTTGTTGTACTATATTATATGTCTGCCCTGCTTGTGTATGTAAATGGGGTGGACAAAATAAGAAAACAATTTCAATATAATGAAGTCAAATAAAAAAAACCTTGATAAAAGCCTAAGAAATGACCACAGAGCTAAATCAACACCTCTTTAAAAGAGTGTCAGCACAAAAACGGAGTGAAGACAGCAAGCCAGCTGAGGCAGCTGTATCGTTTGCATGTGGAATGCACCACCGCAACATCCATCCAATGCATTGCTGCTGCTTAGCTTTAATCTGCCTCACCACCACCTGTAGGCTCTGACTGTAGTCTCAAGGGAGAAGATCTCTGATATCACAACGGCTATCTCAAATCTGTGCAGGCATATATGCCAAACATAAACTATGATGCTGTTTTGTATTCTTGTATAAAATAACTTCCACCTTATTTGACTGACTGAACAGCACATTCTTTTTTACAAAACCTTTATTTAACCAGGGAAGAATCGCTGAGAGAAATGTTCTATTTGTCACGAACGCCCTGTTCACAACCACACAGCCACACACATTCACACCCAGAAGTCGCCCAGCACAACCGCTGTCTGGTCTGCTGGCCACTGGAGCAGAAGCGGGTTAGAGGCGCCTTAGTTGTGGTAATGAGGGAGTGGCCCTTGCTCAAGGGTACCTCAGTGGTGGCAAGTGCTGCTCCTTCAGTCCCCACCCAGATTTATCTTTATTGAACCACAGGCTTGTGACCCGCAGGCTCGTCAAAGTTTTAGGCCTCAACTTCCAGCTTTTCAGATGATTCATTGGATTGGATTGTACACTGCTATAGCGTGTGCTGTGCTACATGGAAAAAGAATAAGTAATCATAGGCAGAGCTGCAGGTGACAGAACATAGGTTTTCATAACAAACAAATCTGTACATCTGCACAGTAGATGAGAACAGTGAGGACTGCCTGCTGCTGCTGCCTGATTGTGTTATAGGCAGCTGCTGGAGAGGGGCAGACATGCACAGTTGATTTTCTCTGTTCAATAAAGGTTGAAATAATCTACATGGAATCCCAGTTGGGCTACATGGGATCACAAAAACACAGACACGCATACAAGCACACACCCACACACTGACTAATGCCTTATATAATTGGTGTATGTGTATATAATGTAGAAGGAAAATTAACTGGTTGGAGTAGCACTGAAAAATGAGGTAAATTGCCTATTTCATCAGTGTAAGAGATACAAAAACCAAAGGTAGAGATGGATTAAAGGACAGAGAAACTGCAATACTATCAAAACCAAAATTGGAAAAATGACAGACTGTCAGTGGGTTGAAAGAAGCCACCAAATCAGACAGAAACCACATGGAGATGGGACATTCATATTAAGGCAGTTCATCAGTCAGTCAGTGGACGTAAAAAGACTTTAGAAAAGCACGAATAGACATACAGGGAGAGGCAACAGGTTGCCATGATTTCCCATTGCTCCTATTCTTTCCAGTTCTCCCAGTGAGTTGAAATAAGAGGAGACAAGGGCCTTATCCTCTTCAGTTGTGGCTAAGGGGGGATTACTGCTGTCAGAGCATGCCTCCCACAGACTGGTATACCCACTGCTGCCACAATCCTAATCTTCTTCTGACCATATTGTATTAATGGTTCACTGCAATTGGGTGTATGTCAGTGTGTGCCTGTCTTTTTGTCTCCCTGTGTTCATTCAAGTATGTATCTGTACCATGGAGTGTGTGTACCTTACCAACAATGGTTAGAGTACAGTTAAAGTACAATGGGGGAAATTAACTCATGCAAGAGAGCATATCATCAAAGACTGTCTTCTCTGCTCCACATGTGTCAGAGGACCGAGCATGTGGAATGAATAGGATCAAATGTAATACTATAGCAATAAGTGCCAGCATCCTGAATGAAGGATACGGTCAAAAGGTTCAATTCTAGCCTAAAGGCAATGGTGTCATATGTGCCATGCACAGACTACAACATGCAAAGATCCTACATAGACACACACACATACTCACACACACATTCATCAATCACATTCCAATCCCTTCTCCATCAGTCAGAGGAAAAGGAAACACATTTGCTTGCCACAAATGTGAAAATGTGTCCGCCTATCAGCTCGATGGCTTAAAGGAGCAGTTTGAAAAGACAAAGGGAAAATCAGAGGGAAAGCGTGGCTGAAAAATTGGGAGGGGGTGAGGAGAAGGTTTGAGGGGTGTAATTTTGTCCCGATAAACTTTTCCGCTCAAACATTCTGGGAGATCAACAGAGCGTGGCGAGCATGTGGTGCCCGGGGTGTGGTGGGGAGAAAAAAAGCATTGGTGTGTGTGTGAGTGTTTGCTGATGGTATTTACAGTCGTCTTCTAATGTTGGTTGAGAGAGGCTTCATTAGCGGAGGCTGAAAGTAGCCAATCAAGAATGGGGCCCTAAAAAGCCCCACCCAGGACAGGCTTTTCACCGATTAACCTAACCACAACAGATAGCATATCAGCCGGGGGAGAAAGAAAGAGAGAGTGGGAAATGTTGATAGACAGACAAACATACACAGACAGAAAGGCAGATGAGAAAGGAGATAGGAGAAGATGTCCACATTTTGCAGCTGACACTGTAGGCTGGTGGCAAAAAGTGAGCAAAAAGAAAAAGCAGGAAAGAGAGTACAAAAAAGACTTGCTGACATGAACTTCCACTTCTCCTCAGTGTGCTGGCACTAGAAAGTTTTAAAAAGCTACACTTCTGATGTTTCATCAGTGTTTGAGAGAGGATGCGGGGGCAGACAGAGAGGGCCTGCCAAAAACAGCAGCAGGACTTCTGAAGCCAGTCATACTATAGAAACAGGGGAGCCATAAGGGGTTTTTTGCCCTTACACTCTCAATACTAGAGCAATGCTACATACTCAGTCCCACTGATCCAATACTGAGTGAGATGTCTTCATGTACAGTAGGGGCCTTAACTCTATCCAGAGTCCTTAAGGACCATATGAAATCTGCAGTATGATATGTATGAAAGTAGATATGCCATCTCCAAGTAAAAATCTCACAGTGAGAGTGTGCATGTGTATGTGCACACCCTTGGCAGCAGGTCAGGGCTGGGCAGGAACAGACCAGTGGTGCGGCTGTTATTATTGGGTCTACAGGGACCTGGCAGCTGGGGAGAGACGATTAGGCCCAGATTTATGCCTCTCAGCGTGTGTGTGTGTGTGTGTGTGTGTGTGTGTGTGTGTGTGTGTGTGCCATTACACATAACTAAACTCTAGTTAGTGCATGTAACCGCCATAGTAGTTCAATTCTAATAGAACACTGCCACTTTGTGGACATTGCTAGTACTGCAGAAAATTGCATTTGCCAGTAAACATTATAGAGGAGAGGCTGTTTGAAAAGAATTCCAATATACTACTTAACATATGGCTTCCACATTATTCTAACAAATGATGGCAATGTTGACCAGTCATGTGTTGTTGTAGCTGAGTGAATATGCTGACATAGATGTGCCAGTGTTTGTATGTTGGTTCTGTGCAGCTAAGACAGTCTGAAAAAGTTGAACAGGAAAGACAAGCGAGAGAGCACCACTACACAGGACTCGGGACTCAATTATCTGATTTGCATCATACAAACATACATAGGTTTATACAGTTTTAAAAATATCTCCTACACATTCCTTACATAAATAAATTAAGATAATATAAAGACAAATGAAAGGTTTGCTTCAAACCAGCAAATAATACTAAGAAAAAGACCACATTACTTCCCTCAACCATGTTTGAAGGATAAATAAAAACAGAGGTGAACAGAAAATGGAGGCATTTATTATCCCTGCTCAAGCTAAACAACCTAGGTCATTTAAAGGAGAGTAATGGGCACGGTAATGAAAGGCAGTTGGGCTGGTTTCCTTTGGAGCTAATCAAAAGAGCTAAGAGTAGTGCCCCCTAATAGAGGCAATAGCACCACTACCGTCAGCAGCTTGCCTTCACTAAGCATGACAAGTGCAAATGTAGGGCTGAATTACCACTCTGACACATAAAGGCAAGAGGCCTTTACAGAAAAAAGGCTGCTTCTTTAATTGAATTAATCTGTATTCAGCCCAACCTTTAACGCTCAAATTTCACCAACCAAAACCACATCAAACTTTTGGACAACATGACTATCTTTTGCTTCTTTTGAAATCCCCAATATTTGAATGTTTTTATTTATAAATGATGATTGTTGAAGTGTCTAAAATATATATATATATATATATATATATATTATTTCCATATTACTTTTTTAACGTATATGTATTGGACCATGCACAGTGTTAAACATAAAGCTTACAACCTGATGTACATACAATCCACACAATAAAGATACAACTACAAATAGCAATTCAAATAGCTCTGTAGCATAGTTTGTTTAGTTTGTTTCACTTTTGGTTTGCCTCCAAAACTAAAAAATGTACTGCTACACTTGTAATCAGTTCGATTGTGGTGTGTGTGAGTGTTTGCATCAATCTCGCACACACACGCACACACGTGTATATATATATATATATATATATATATATATATATATATATATATATACAGAGAGAGACTCCATCACCCCATCTCAACCTCAGAGGAGACGAGGCCAGAAGGAGAGGAGGAAAAAAAACGAAAGAACAACAATCACCTCTCTCTTTTCAATCAGGGCGGTCAGAGTGTTTTCCCTCATTAATCATACATTAATATTCAGACAAACACAGCTTGTTTTTCTACCTTAGAAAAACACTCCTTTCTCCCATCTCTCCCCACTCAGACCCAGTCACTCCCTCCTCCTCCATTGCACCCACAGTATGTGTTAAGCTGTCACGCAGTTAAAAATAGCACAGCACACAGAGTGTGTGTGAACAGGTACTCACCTCTTACACACACAGCATGGTTAGGTCCCATACATTACACACACACACACACACACACACACACCCACACATACACACACAAATACACACATGCACAGCAGTGGTTGCATTAGCATGGGCTGAAACACCCACGCTCCCCTCATCACAGTGACCAAACACCCGGCATGGGTGGATATCCCATCAGCCACCGGCAGCCCAGCGAGGGAGTGTCCTTGCTAGAAACATTAAGCCGGCAGGGCCCAGATGTGCACGCATGCTCACATACACACACACAAACAAAGAATCATTCTGACCGGGCACAGCAGACATAGTGGCAGACAAACAACAGATAGACAGAAAAACAAGAACATCATGACACAAACAATAGCAGAGGCACACACAGACATGCAATGCACACGCACAAACACACACACCGACAGAGAGGTAGAGAAATTAAAGGCTAAGAAGATTTAGGAGTTAAAAATAAACAAGGCAGGAGTGAGGAGGACAGAGCAGCCAACTGCTAGCCTTCCTGGGAGAGGATATAGAGACACCTGTGCAACACCACCGCTCACTGGAGGGCTGGTACTTTTAAATTCTCAATAAATAAAATTGAGTCTCTGAGGAAGACAGGAAAGAGTGAGGTATGAGCATACCAATACCAAATATTTTTTTCCTGTATTTTAACTGAGAATTAAAAATATGGAGTGTCGAAATATAGAAATATATATATATTTTCAAATATTGGGGATTTCAAAAGAAGCTAAGTGTGTTTACTGAGAATTTCTGATGGGCTGCAGTAAATGTCCCATCTTATTCAGCGGTTTTATAATTCCACTGCACAACAAGCTCACTGCATTCTACATGCTGTAGAATAAATGCTAAATACTATGCACAATGCACAGACAAGTGGCATATGTGCAACTACCATATGAGCATGTGCATACCCAAGAACACACACACACACACACACACAAACCAACAGAGTCAGATTGTAAAACTGCATGGCTGAACACAGGCTTAGAGCTCTCCGTATGTTAATCTGGCCATTGATAAGACCTGCTGAGCTGCTTTCTGCTGCCATACTCTACATAATACAGACACACTCATAGGTACACACAGACATGCGTTTGTACTGTTTATACAGGCAATACAATTATGTACTGTGATTCACAACATCAAAGAACTCCCGCGATCCTATCAAAGTGACATACTGCCCATCCCTACTGTTAAAATCACTTTGATACTATAAATGCATGGTCCAGATACATAACTATTCATCCTCTGGGGCACTCAAATATATGAGGAAGAAATACACACCTCTCTCACATGCATGTTCTCCAGCTGCGATTCAGCCTCCTGTGCCGCCATTGTTATGATGCCTGTCCGCTGTGTCCGACCCCAGGGTCCCTGACCTTGGCCCTGGCCCTGGCCCTGGCCCTGACCCTGGCCCTGGCCCTGGCCCTGAAGCATCTCAAGCAGCCTCTGGATGCTCTCGTCCCGGGCGCCCAGAGTCTGCTTCTGAGAGTCGATTCTCAATTCCATTTCCTCCATTGTCTTCCTCAGCAGGAACAGCTCCTTGGCCTGCCGCTCGTGCTCCGACTGCAGCCGGAAGAAATTCTCCTCTGATGGATCCAGAGGAAGAGGTGAGGAGAAGCCGTCACACCCAGGCACCTGGCAAGGGCTGCAGGGCCGGAGTGAGCTTGAGCTGGGCGCTAACCCTGGACCTTGGCTGGGACTGTAGAGGGGCTGATTTGTGCTGTTCCTCTGCCCGGGCTGAAGGGTGTTCCCTGGGCTGATTCTCTGCACAGCTACTGCAGTGTTACAGCCATAACCAGGGCTGTGAATGATGACATCAGCTTCCTGTTGCCTTGGATTGTAGGTGTTGGATGGGCTGGCTCTTGGGCTATTCTTTGGTCCAGGACTGTGCAGGTTGCTTGGGCTTTGTCTGGGGCTGTGGCCAGGGCTGAGCCCCCCTCTGTGGTCCTGGTCTGTATGGATATCTCGATAGGAACCAGAGTTCCCCTGCGGTCGCTGTTGCTGCAAGCGAGTGTTCATCTCCCTGTGAGCCCTCAGCTCCTCCTGAAGCTCCTGAACTGTCAACGGAAGCTGCTACAAAAACAGAGAACAATTAAGCACCCACATAAACATACATAAACAGACACAAAAATTCCAAAACACATAATGACAAATAAATATAGGGTGGGGTACATAAAACAGACCTTGTTTCTTCTGATATCCCCAGGCTGCAGCAGAAAGATGTGACATAAAAAAAGACACACACATGCATAAAGCCAAAATAGAATGCAAAGAAATATTCCCTAAATATCAAACCATTATACAGATTACTGATCTGATGGTTACATGCTTTGACCACCAGGGGGCGAGAATTCTCTACAAAAACACTTGGAGTATTTGCAGCAGGTGCTGTAAGTGACTTGGGCTTGTTTGTGGTGAGATGGAAATCAAAGGGGGAAAAGACACGATAAGAGATGGTGTTATTCCAGGTGAAAAACAAATGTGCAATTTATGAAAACACAAAGAAGGAAAATTTCCAAATTTACAGAATATCTCAATGAGAGCAACAGTTGCCTACAGGCAATGAACCTTATCGAGACCCAATTGTGCCACTCTGACAAATCAATAATTGATTGAGGACACTGTCAAGTGTCAAGCTGAACACTTTCTAAACATAACTTGACAGATATTTTCAAACCAGTGGGTGGACTAATAAAACATAATAATGTAGAGTTCAGTCCTTAATAAATTACACTGTAAACAAAATGGTAAAATAATGATTCATGTATCCATTGGTAAGTACATTTTACACACAGTTTATTGGCTGTACCATCATATAAAAAAAAAAAATGTCACAAAAATGTGCATAAAATGCATGTGAATAGAAATTGTATGGGTTTGAACAATGCTTGTCTGCACAATGCGAGTTTGTAATGGACTCATCAATGCATGAGCAAGACTGAAGAGGTTTATTATGCAATGACTGATTGATTTGTCATATACATTTACCACTCAAACAATTGATTACTAAGTGACACAAATGGGCCCCGATGGAGTGTTGCTGGGGACAACACATTTCACTCAACATTCCTGCTTTTGCCGCACGCTGCAGTGCAAAGTAATACAAAATACAATACGCTCATTTGCATTCACAGCTCCCAGCTTTCCTGACTAGCAAGTGGAGATTCATTCTGTGCTTGAAACCATGGACACAGAGCATCCTTGATGACTGACTGAGCAGGGTAAGAAAAGGCGGTAAGGAAATCAAACAGAAGATTAAAAACACACTAACACACACACACACAGCATCTTACTCAACATAGATTATGTCAAAGATGAATGGACACAACACTAAACGGAAGTTAAATTACTAAATTACTAACGATCTATCTGTGCAAAGATATTACTCATTTTTCCTCAAATACTCGTCCTCCTCTGCTCAAGTCCAGAAGGTGTGAAGAACCAAGGACACAGAGTTGAGATGTAGGAGGAAGACGAGGGTGAACACGGATAATCAATGCAACAAGATAGCACTGAATATCAAGTCAGAGTGGGTGGACAATCCTCCACACACACACACACACACACACACACACACACACACACACACAACCAAGACTGTAGACACAAATACATATGTACATAAGTGTACACACACACATACACACACACACAAACAGATGGTTAGAGGACAGCTCTTTGGAGCTGAGAGAAAAGGTGACATTCTTTATGCTAATTACAAAGTTCTCTTGTCAGACTGAAGACTTCCCAAAGTGTCTCGAAGGGCAAAAACAGAGGAAATGGAGAAGAAAAAAGAGGCGAAAAGTGACAATTTCAAAAGAGAGATGGGGGATAGAGGCGATAAGGGAGAGGGAGGCAACAGCAGATAAGAGTTAGAATACTACTTCTGCATGAGGTATAGCTTTTTTGTTTTCAAAACAAAAAAAATAATCAAAAGAAACTGGGCTCTCATCTGATTTTATATTATAAGGCTGTAAAAATTGTAAAAGAAAGTTATGGTGAAAGTTGTCATACAAGAAGGGGTTGGTAACCATTTAATGAGTAATTAGTATTACAATGTTGGGATCATTATGAGGTGGAGCTCAACTATCCGTAGCTGTGTGTGTGTCTGTAAGAAAGAGGGAGGCAGAGAGAGAGAGAGACAGAAAGAAAGTAAGAGAAAGAATAATGTTTTATAATGAATAATGTTTCACTGTCAAGATAAACAAGCTAAAGTAAAGCAAACTGATATGGTGCGAATTATTGCATTTAATGGTTTCTATCAGAGCCATGAGCAGTGTGCATGATCTTTTCCTTTTATTTGTCTAATGGTGGCTTTTCTGATGCAACTGTTCCCCAAGATTTTAAATGGATTGAAGATTAATAAAATTAACAATTCTGCTTCTAGTAGCCTATTATATTTTAGTATTAAATACTAGATATCTTTCATTCTCATGGGTACATAAGGGTTCATAAAAGGTACATAAGGGTTATGAAGTCATAAATCTAGATAAGGCACTGTAAGTGGTTTCAGAAGATAAACGAAGATAAAAGAACAAAATGGTGAAGGTAAAAAGACCATACACAAGAGTTTGTTATTGTGTGAGGGACAAATGAGGCCACACTTGAAAAACAATAATACACTAGTTGTGTCAGGCCGTTGCCTGAAGGAGCAGAACCGAGACAAACGCATCCATCTATCACCGACAGGGCCAAGTCAGGACCAGCCTGCAGACACACAGAGACTGCTAACACTATCTGCAGCTACATGGACAATATTTCCAACTTAACTGTTTACATGGAAGCTAAATAAAGTCATCTGATAAGATGTGCGTTTACATGCCCAAACGTATTTAATCAGAATATAACTTTATTGACATGCGCAAAGTGGTTCCCCCATCTAATCTGGCAGAAATATAATGGAAGAAGAACACACACAAAAAAACACACACACACACAGACACACTTTTATGTATTTGCTGGTCCCTGGCTGTAATAAAATGTTAACATTAGTTAACACTACATATCATAACAACGTTACTCAACTTTAAGGTTTATGTTACGTTACAGTAAAAGGTGGGAAACTAAAAGCTGGGTCGGGCCAGATTGATGTAGTTACATGAGGTATTTTAATTCTGATTGGGCTATTATTCAGATTATTAGTGGAATATTAGGGTCCATGTAAACACAGCTACTGAGTGTCCTGCTCCATTTCAATGCCACAGACTAAGAATCTCAGCATCAGTATGTTCAGCGGAAAATTCCTCTGGTGTGCATGTGGCTTTAAATGGTAAAGGCAGATCTGCATGCAATTTTAGCATGTTTGTTAAAGAAGCATTTTGAGGAATATTTACTGACCGAAGCTCTACAAAAGCTATACAGCAGCTATAGCGTTATAATAAATTATTCTGTATCCATTTCCAGACTTTCTGTTTTTAATGTTATGTTTGGTTTTAAATTCAGAAGAAAGTGTGCATGTGTGTGGGTGTGTGTGTGTGTGTGTCACAGTGTCCTCGCACTGTATGACAATGTGAGATGAAAACGCTATAAATACAAATGCAGAGGTGGCTCCTTGGTTACAGGAGGGAGGAGTCAGACAGAAGAGTGCAGATATGATTAAAGTTTTTGCATGCTTGTGTGAGAGAGATGACGAGCAAGAGAGAGCAATAAAGAGATTCAACAGACAACTATACAAGCTGTAGGGTGCAAAGGATTCTTTGAACAGGATGAAATATATCTTATACAGACTTACAGGTATGTTCCTCTAGAGAAACACCAGACAATCACAGACACATGACGAAGTAAAATGCCACACAGACAAATGGAGAAACGCAAAGATAGGAAACAGAAGGAAGACAGACAAAGAAAGAACAGATATATAAAGGCTATGCAATGAGACAGACGGACAGATAATGCCTCAGACTGAGTGGGACAGACTCCAGGGAGAGGTGGCACAGGAAGACTGGTCACTATCCCTTCAGGAGTAGCTGTGAGCTTTTTTAGAATCTGGCTAACACTTAGAATGGCTGCCATTAGGGCATGTTCCCATGGAAACACAGACAGCGCTGAGCCTGGCAAACATATTTACAAGTGAACTGCACAGAAGCCTTTCTATGCAACCTTGAAGACAGGAACAAAAGGTATGATGTGAGAGGTATGATGTGCAGAGGAGATGGGCGGGTCAAATCAGTGAGAGTTTTGTTCCAAAATAAGATTTTCCACCATTTGAAAAATGTGACCTCTAAGAATTTCTGGTGTTAAAGTGACTTACTGTTGAATACTGAAGTTGTTGAGCATTGGATGGAGTCAACAGTCACATTTTGGTGGATGAAATTGCTTGTGTTTTGCTCACACCCATTCGAGAATTTGGAAAAAGAAGTGGAAATATAGCATTTTTGATACAAACTCGAACAAATTTGTAATTTTTCCCACCTGCAAATCCTCGTGGTTAGTCCTGTAAGGGTCCTTCAGAGCCGAGGTCCTCACTCCCTCCTCCCGCCTACCCCCCTTTTCTCTTTTCACATCTGGGCTCCAGAAGTTAACATTGTTCATGCTGGGGCCTGTCCTTCCATCTCTCCCTCCATCCAGTTCTCTCCTCAGGTTGTCATTCTCCCTCTGCAGCTCCCTCAGCTGAGCCTGGAGATCAAACGTAGAACCCTCTCCCCGTCCAGCCGATTCCTGTGCCTGTGGATGTCTCCCAGACTGCCGCCGCAGACTGGAAGCCCTTGCAGGATGCAAGGTTTGGTCTCCATAGGCGTCTGCCGATTGATGGAGCCCATAGGAGGTGATGTTTGGGCTGCTGCCCATGGCTGTTGTCCGACCAGTGTAGGAGGAGCGGCTGGTGCTCCTGCCCAGTGTCATGGTGCCTTTGGGGTACCCACCAGAGGGTTCCAAGGAATCCCGCTCACTGGGGTACATGGTGCCTGAAGTGGCATAGGCAGCGCTCAAAGACTGGATGTTCTCCATAGACAGGGTTTTACCCCCAGGAGCTGTCGCTGAACCATGAGTTACTCCTTTGTCTGCTGCTGCGCCAGGTTTGATCTTCGAACCTGGCCTCAACACCGACCCTTGACTTCCAGCCAATTTAGACACTGGTGCAGGCCCACCCCCTGACACAGAGCCTGGTTCCAGCCCGGAGCGGGATCCTGGTGCTGAGTTTAGAGCCTGTTTGCCTTTCCCCTGTTTGGGGGATCTGGAAAAGCGTGAATGAGATGCGCTGCCATCAGTGTGCCCACTAATCTTGGGGCCAGCAGACAGCTTGCTCTGCGAGGGCTTGGCTCTAATGTTTAAAGGCATATTTTATATGGCAAAAGTTGACTTCTGGGAGAAAACTGTTAAGGTTGGGAATATTTTCATGTCCCTTTATGGAACCAGAATGAATAACAAGGTTAAGAATAAAGGCCACCTCTTGGCCTCTCAGTTTTCACCTGTCCATCCCTGATTGCTTAGGGCTTGAGGCTGAGTCTTATTTAGACCTATTAGAAGAAAATGGCAGTGACTGCTCCTGGACACATAGGCCAGAGGTCTTGTGGTTTCAGCTACAGTGCAGGACATCATGGATTCTAGACAGGTAAAAGAAAGAAACATTTAGAGTAAGTCCAATCATATTAAAAAATAAAATAAAAAAAGCAGAATCACTACATGGTTCATAGGGCTGGTTATCGTTTTGCGATACTTGCCAATTTAAGACCAAGTTTCATAATGATACCAAAACAGCTTATTTGTTACTTTGCTTTGAGCAATATAAACAAGTTTTTCTCTAAAAACCTTTTTTTAAATATTGAAAACTTCTCAAATATCAAATGCTGTCTAAACATAAGCACCTGTACAAGAACTTTGTAAAAGGCAGGATGGCAGGATTATGATTTAAATAAGCAACTATCTGATCAATAAGTAACCACACCTACAATTCTAACCAACACTAGTAAAATGGTAAAACTAATTAAGACCACATTAGATTTAAAAGATCAAATACCATAATTTGTTGCACTGAATGATCCTGAGAACAACCTACAGACAGACATTTAGTACTCTGCTGTTTTTTTTTTTTTACATATTTCCCTGCTTAGGTGTGGCCAATCAAGAGCTGAGAGGCACCAGCTCTCGATCAACTGAAAACCTCTGCCTCGGCTTATCAGGCGTGGGCAGATCAAGGTGGATGGAAAATAAGCAAGACTGTGGGTCAGGGTATGGGGACCACTGTTCTAGTGAAAAACGTTTCTTAATATTACTGTAGTACTCAGTAATCCTCTCTCTTCCTTATTTGTGGTTGTGAGAGTGATGGGATGACAGGACAAAAAAAAAGCCTGTTTAACCACCAGACTGTAGATTAATGGTGTAGCACACTACTTGATCCTTTATCAGTATGTACACAACACCATGCACTGCCACAGTCACCAGAGTAGATGGTGAAAGAGAAAAAACAGGGAGAGGGACCAGCTTGACCATTTCAGCACCAAGGACAGCACTCAATCTGCCGTCATAAAGCACACGGACTCAAATGCACGCTCAGGTCTGAAGGATAAAAGGAACAAAACAGTGTAAGTGGCTCGGGGCATGGCAGACTGCAGAGGGAATTGGAAGACCAGTCATTATTATCTGCCATCCCTCAGGGGCACTTGCAAAGCTTATTGTGAGACTTTATCAGGGCAGAAGACATACCAATACCTAAGGCTAAAAATAAGCACTCGGAATTCAGGGTAAATCATACTTGGAAAGTACAGCCTTGTAAGAATGTGCCCATATTAGATTAAATCTGTATATACAGTATTATAATACACGTCTACATCATACATAATTTCGGGTCATTGTTGTGTTTGAGGCAAAAAGCTCTAGGCTAAATTAATTCAGGTAAAAGTGTGGGTAAAAGATATCTTAGGGAAATCAAAATAAGCAGAGTCCAGTCCATGATGGACCAGATATTGGGGACTGTCTGCAAAGCAGAGGCAAATCCAAATCATAATCCCTCCTCTAATCCAAGAGGATTGGGTGCTGGGAGTCACTGCACAGGATGCAACTGAGAGATTGGTTAAATCTGCATGTCAGTCATAACAGAGCTGTCAATCCCTTATCCATCATTGTTTGAGACAATGAGTTTTAGCCCTACGTGCCAACAATGGACCCATGCATTTTGCATTGAAATCCAAACTGGCAGCGGAAATCCAACAAGGGTGATTAAAAGATATCTGCTTTGAACCCCTTTTAAAACAAGGAAACTGCAACAAACGTAATCTTGCTACTGCTGGAGCTTTGCGCACTGATACCAGATATCATCCGCATTAAGATGGAGGTATCACCAGTCAGAGTAACCGGTCAGTGTCCATGGGCACGCGCCAAGTTTGGGCAGCTGTGCGCCGCCTCGTGAAACAAAAAAAAAAAAAAAAAAAGACAGGACTGATGCAAATGCAAACATAAAAAAAAATAATAATAAATTTTAAAAACTGCAAGTAGTTTTTTCGCCGGCCTCAAACATCTGCACTGACTTCTGAGTTGGCGGCCAGCTGTTGCAGAGAAGAGGAAACTCCCCCCCCCCCCCCCCCCCCCACACACACACAAACAAACTGAAACAGCACAACTGTTTCGGTTGCGTGTCAACATCTGTCCGCACCCCTCGCACCGTCACGTCCCCTTGCGGCTCGTCGCGCCGCGGAGCCCTGCCCGGCGCTCCGCCTGGACACAGACGCCCGAAAAACTCTACTACGACCGAAGGATTAGTTCGCTCCCCCCCCTCCCCGCCTCCCCTCATATGCGCACGGCCACATGAGTTCGATGCCACTGCCTTACATAATAATTAATCTGCCACGCACACTGGAAGCCCGGTGCCGTTTGTCCGAACAGTGCAGTGTTGCCAAACGATGCCCGCAAAAACAAAACAAACAAACAAAAAAAAAAACCCCACACAGGTGCGCACGCCGCGGTGCGCTCGGCTCTTACCGGGCGGGCGCCTCTCCATCATCACCGCGAGGTCCCAACCGAGCCCCGTCCGGCCTCGGCGCGGGCTCCATCATCCCGTCGGCTCAGCTCCCTCCTGACCTGTCCTGCCACCGGGTCGTGGGCGCGCTCTCTCCCTCTCTCCCTCTCTCTCTCTCTCTCTCTCTCTCTCTCATTCCCGAGCTGGCGCGCGTGCGCGAGACACGCGGCGCGGTGGGGCGGCAGGAGCAGGAAGGATTGGAGGGTTTGATTTTTATTTATTTTATTTTTTTTGCCCATGCACCTACATGGGCGTCAGAGGGGCATGGCACTCGCAGGGTCCCAGCTACATAAACCCACATTTGAAAAAAAAAAAAAAAAATACATATATAGATATATGGAATTTGCGATTTAAATTCAAGTCAATAAACAAATGGGATTGCGTTCAAATGTTCATACAGGCCGGACAGTAAATACCCTGACAGTCATCAGGATGGTTTCATGTATGTTTGCTGTATCAGGTGTAGAGACAGGAAGACTCATCTAAAATGACACCACATGATTGGAAAAAGCCACAACTGGTTTCGAATATGCTGAGAGCCTTTGCCCTTTGAGAAGTTTACAAGGGGGCTGCAGCTGTTCACTTCACTGTTCACTCACTCAATGTAACTCAGGCAAAAAAAAAAAAAAAAATGCGTTAAGAAGAACTATTTCTGTGTCAGAGGTTTTCGCTCTCCGAAAGGAAATGCTGGGATTCCCAGGCCACGAGACAAAGAAATGACACTGGGATCCCAGCCCACAGGCACAGAAATAGATGAGCGGCGCAGCGACCTACACTGCCCAGGCGGCAGGTCTGGTTATTTCTGTTACTTGTTACTTTCAATGTATTTGCATCATGCACTTCTACCTCCTCCTCTTGGCAGCATCCTGTAGAATGACTCAAGGAAAGCATCCTTGCTTTCTGACATGTTATTTGGAAATTGGTGTAGCTACACATCAGACCTGCATTTCTCCAAAACTTAACTTAAACGTGTGAAACTGTTTTAGAGGAAACTGTGAGAAACCACAGTTGGATTCTTTTACTTTGAATGGGTGCAGCAGGTGAAGTTGTTGGTTGTAACCTGTAAGAAATCATTGCCAGTTTCATTTCCTCCCAACACCTAATCTAAGAGAAGTGAAATTCTGAGACTGGGGTGGGGTTGTTTCATAGACAGGCACACTACATTATTCCCTTGTGATACTTATGAAATCAAGCTACTCAAGCGGAGCCAAGTCAGGTTTATTTGTATGGTCTAATATTAATGTCTCAATGTTTATGTACAATGTACACAGTTTTGACTAATTTTGCAGCCCCCAATAGCAGCACATCTTTACCCAGCCCAAGCTCTCTAAAGACAAGAATTAAGTCACTAAAAAGCCAAACAAAATTCAGGAAATTCAAATAATCAACATTACATTTTGTCAGATAAAACAACAGAACATCATCTCCAAAGTTAAATATTTTCAGGAGTTGCTACATTTTAATCTTAAACATTATGCATGACATATTAATAAACATCAACCAAGTACCATTATGAATATGACACAGTTATTAAAGGTAGAGTAAGTCTGTCAAAAGGAGATAATGGGAAGATCGCATATTTCTTAATGACGAGGACTTTTTTTCACCAAAGTGCTCTCTATCAGCCGTTAAAAGGTAGTCATATAAAACTTTCACTCATGTTGTTGTCATAAAATTTGAGGTTATCTGACGACAGTGCCATTCTCACTTGGTTCCAGAAAAGGGGTTGAGCCCTTGGGTTTCTTGGCCAGGACAACACAGACTTTCTGCACAGCCTTTTTCTCAGCTGAAGGTACTTCAGTTTGGGAAACAGCTCATCCAACAGAACCAGCACAGCTGCATCCACCTGTTTGGATAAAATCAGAGATACTTAAGTGTTGTGACATGGCACCAACTCAAAGGGGGTTCACACCCACAAAATGCACATGAAAATAAAAGGTTCATTTTTACTAACCTTCTCATCCAGAAGCCGCTGCTGAACCATGAAGAAAGACTGGCGGATCACACCATTCACTGTCTCACTACCAGCAGCACCACTGGACAGCACAAACACAGTCTTCATGCTGTTGTAAACAGCATTATGTAGATTTTCAATACATGAAAGTCCAGGAGTCCAGTCCCTCTCTTCCAAACAGAGACAAAACTTCCTGTGACCGGAGTTCTCCAGATTGGCAATTAACTCATTGTAGACCCAGTCTCTTACAGCTTGGTTCTCGGTGTCAAACACCACAAAAGCATCGTAGTGATAATGTGAATCACTACCAGCCAGCTGGGAGTAGCCCTTATGTCCCGCCCAAAGTAACTGTAAGCAATACCACAGGTCCCAGCCATAGAGATGCTTCAGTAGGGGCAGAACAGTGAACGTCACAACCAAGAAGGAACAGACGAAGGACGCTAAACTACCGTATATGTCCTGGCAGGAACGCTGGTCCATATACATTATACTTCTGCCCTGTTGGGACTCTGGGTATTCACAGTGTATATGTGTGGTGAGATAAGGAATATGTACCGGAGTAGTACGCAAGAAGTCCGCAAACCAAGATGTATCACAGTCACATTTAAATGGGTTGGCATGTAGGGTGAGTTTCTGAAGGGCACTGCCGTTTTTGAAGGGGGCAGGGAAGAACTGATGGTTCAACTCTTTGATTTGATTGTGGCTGAGATAAAGATATTTTAAGGATTTCGCCTTACTGAAGAAATCTTTAGGAATTAAACTAAGGCGATTGTGACTGAGGTCCAAGGAAGAAAAAAATGCTCCAAATTCTATGACTTTATGAGGCAAATAAGAGAGGAAGTTTTGACTGAGGTCCAGGTGACATAAATTGCTGAGTGCTGAGATGTTTTGCCACGGGAAATAGTTCAGCAGATTATTGCTGATGCTGAGGTTCTTAATGCTTCTTGGGAGGTTACACAGCACCTCTGGTGAGATTGACTTCAGTTCATTCATAGAGATGTCCAGGAAGGTGAGGTTTGTCAGGTTTTGGAAGAAATGAGTGTACTTGTTGTTATCAGAGTCCCACATAATGTCCAGATGGTTTCCATAGAAGTACAGGTATTTCAAAGAGCTGCTGATCAGCCTTTGATCTATTCTCATCCCAATGCCATTGTTTGCCATATTTAGGACTTCTAAGTTAGTCAGATTTTGAAGGAACTCTAAACGATGGCCCATGCCCCTCATTTTGAAGTGAAACTCATTGTTACTAATGTCTAATACCTTCAGAGTGGCTTTAAGCTCACTGAAAGCATCTTTATAATAAAAATCAAGTCTATTGTATGACAAATCAAGAAAAACTAATTTTTTCATGCCAGCAAACACCCCTCTACGCAATGCCTGGCTCATGTAATTGAAGGAAAGGTCTAAACACACAGCTTTTTCCATGCCTACAAACACCTCTTTTCTAAGAGACAGAATGTCATTTTGAGACATGTCAAATGTGATGTTATTTCGGCAAAAATGGTTTTTAAAGTCCCATAGTGATGTAAATTGTGACACATTGTCCTCCAACATTTCCAGCTTGTCTGACTGGCTGGATTCCCACATGTCACTTCCAGATGGGACTTCTCGATCTATTTGCATAAGAGGTGGGTCAGGAAAATTCTGTGTGTACAAATTCTGGTTCTTACAGCTTTCCTTTGCCACGATCTCACATGACATATTCGGGCAGTGTGGAAGGAAATTAAGCATGTTTTGGGAGAGGTTAATATCCATGAGAGATGGTAACTGTTTCAGAGCTGTCAAGTTGCAGGTATTGATAAAGTTCATTCTCAGTTCTAGTTTCTTTAGATTTTTAAGTTTGGAGAGAACATCCAGGCTCTCGTTTGAAAGCACGTGAAAAAAGTTACCACTCAGAAGAAGATTCTGTAGACCAGATATATTGCCAATATGTGGGGAGAGAATCAGTTCTGGAAATGTCTTCAGCGGTTCATAGTTATAGATTAGGCTAATCCAGGTGAGGCCCTTCAGCTCTGAAAAGAAGGTGCCATTTTGTATAGCATATGCCAGAAGGTTGTCAGAGAGGTCCAATCCCTTTAAATTCTTCAAAGGTCGGAAAAGACCCTCTGGAAATGTTTTTAGAGAGTTTCCTCTCAAGCTTAAGAAGGTGATGGAGCTGTTCTCAATATATAATGAGTTTGAATGTAGGCGTAGAGGGAGATTGTGTGGGCAAGGAAAGCAGGGCCTGGCTGCATGGTCACACCGCTGGCAATTCCACTCCAAATTCAAATACTTGAGGACAGTCAGGTTGGCAAAGGCTCCTTCCAAGACTTCTGTGATTGTATTCTCTCTTAAATCCAGACTCTCGAGTGAGGGAGGCAACCCTTTAGGGATAGCTGTGAAATTATCATATCCTAAGGTAAGGTTTTTGAGTTTAGGGAGTTCTCTGAAAACCATCTCGCTGATGTAAAAAGAGTGGTTGCAAGGGTTTGCATAAAAGCAGTTCCTGGAGAGGAAGAGCTCTTCGAGATGCGGAGTTTTTAAAGGGTAGATAATGTGGAAGATGCGATTATTCTGTAGGTCAAGAACCCTCAGGCTTTTAGGTAACCAGGGTATAGAGGTGAGGCTGTTTCCTGACAGATACAGAAACTGAAGTTTCAATAGGCTCTTGAATGCATAATAGTGGATCTCCATTTTGCATGAGCGGTCTTCCAAATCTCTCAGGCGACCGGGTTGACAATTTCCCATCATTTTCAGAGTGTGAAGGTTTGGGACACCTGATAAAGCATGCTGCCCCACTTGCTGTATCTTGGTCCGACTTAAATTGAGTGACACTACAGCGGTAGACTTGATGAAGGAGACATGCTTGAGTGGTCTGTCATAGCAGTCTACTGTGGTGGTATTCACATCAGTATCACATGGGAAGAAGATGGTATTAATGGTCCTCACTAATGGAAGAAGCTGACAAAGAATGAGGATATTTCTCAACACAGCCTGAAAAAAACAAACCTTAATTTCAGTTGTTGATGGTTTAGAAGATGTAGCCCAAGCAGACAGTTTAATCATTCAGTAAAGTTTTATCAATATCACTCTACACATCCAGCGGTTAAAGCAGCTACAAACTACTACTTTACTAAAGAAATTACTGCAGCTTTTTCAAACTTTCCAATCAACTATTTCCGTCCTCATAAAGTAACAACAGAGTACGTACATAACTTGATTTACAGTGAAATGTAATAGTATTTTTGATGGCAGGAGAAAATGTTATCTTACTTACCATTATGGGTATAGCATGTATCTTTAAATTCGCATCAGGAGCCAGATGAAGCAATCTTTAATCCAGGTGGGAGAGGAAAGACTGAAAAGTGTGTCTTAAAGTCTGTGCAGTGACAAGAAACTGCATCCTTTTATGCAGAAGTGAAAGCATGTGGTCATATACAGCAGCCTGATATAAATCATGTGACTTAACTCAAATAGTAGTAGTCAGTTTATAGTAGATAGTACCTTGAGCGATTTAAAAAAAAAAAAAAAAAAAAAAACTGTTGTTCATCCTTTATTACAACCACTTTAAACCACTAAGAGTCAAATTAAATCAATGCTATCCTTTTCTGACTGTAGAGACAGACCAATAGGACCAGTTGGATTATTTCCTTATGAGTTCTAAAGAAAAGGAAGTAATATACCACGTCACCACCTGCTTCAAAAATCCATTTCAATTTGAACAAATGTATCCAAAGATTTATCCCACACTATTAGTATTTTCACAAGCGCTTTATTAAGTGCACTGTATCATGAAATCAAAACAGTATTGATTTTTTAAAAACTAAACAGTAACAATGAGCAGAAAAAACAGTGATTATGAAACAAATTTTCTTTGTTAATATAACCTCAAACACACGGAATAAAATCCTTTATTTTCTGTGTGTATGTAGAGACTTAAAAAACCAAAAACAGAAACTGTCTCAATAAGATGTGTTTCTGATTAATCAAAACTGCATCAAAACCGATTTTATTCAAGTGCTGTGTTAAAATTATTATTTCCCATCCACTTATTATCATCTTAGCCACAGATAGATTATAAGTAAAGTACCGTTATACAAAGTGTGTTCTAGTTGGAGAGCGCTTTCAAGGCTTTGGCTTTGGCTTGGACCTCAAACAAAGTGTTGTCCTATCTTTTCTTGGCAGCAACAACAGCAGCACACTACCATGTATTTATCAGATATTTACAATCACTCACACAAATGTTGAATTATCCACAGAGCGATGTTCATAAAGCCATCAGACTCTGCATCCACCTTGGAGAGAGAATGATTGTTCCCTGGGTACCACAGCAACCTAAACAACACAAAATCAGAGAATTAGTGACTGAACAAAGCCCTGTTATGCAGTGCATATCTGACATAACAGATAAAACATGGTACTTAAACAAGCTGCTTACCGGACTGGGACCTGCTTTGCTTTCAGTGCTCTGTAATATTCAATGCCTTGCTTGTTAGGTACACGCTTGTCATCTTCCCCTAAGGTAAGCAGTACTGGTGTCTGTACCTAGATGAGAGATCATCTTAGGTTACTACATTGAGGTCACAGGCACGCAGTCAAGAGACATACACAGAAATACTCATACCTGTGGGATGTGTTTAATGGGGGACTTGTTCAGCATCTGTTCCCAAACAGCAGGGTCAGGTAGACAGTCTGTACTGTAGTTGTAGCCAGCCTCAACCATGCACCTGCATGAATAAACATCAACAGGAAGAACCAAAAATCACTGAATGGCTTTGAGGTCTTTTGTTCCTGCCGTGTTTGTGTGCATTATTGAACACTTCCTTCCATAACAGTGAGGCACACACATGCCCTTTATCCCACTCACATACATCTGTCAGAGTGGAATGTCAGGGGTACAAACGATAGAACAACAGAAGGTGGGTGGTGCGACGAAGAGTGGGAATGTGCATGCCAAGACGTACCAGTCGGGGATGTCTGTGCTGCCAATCATAGAGGCCAAATTGGTGACGGGGTTGCGAGCCACACAGGCCTTGTAGAACCCTGGGTACTGGCCAATCAGATGACAGGCCAGGAAACCACCATGGGAGCCACCAGAAACTGCCACCTTCTGCATGTCGAACTCGCCACCTTTCAGAACACTTTCAACAGCAAACTGGTGAAAAAAAAAAAAAAACATGGAAAATGTGTAAGAGAGCCTGTGTGGTCGAGAAGAAGAAAGACACAAGTTGGGTGTTGCAGGCATAAAGAACAAAGGAAACATTTAATCAAACTACTGCTGTTATGAACCATGACTTAAACAGAAACTATGGCAACCAACCTCAACTAAATATAGAAACATTAACAGTATAAACATAGATATCACCAAGAAGCAAAACTGGAAGTCATTTTTACCAGTAGGAGCCAAAGATACCTTTATAGATCAAGCCTCATCATCTAAGCTCATCGTTTAAAACAGCATGTGTTGCTCTGTCAATGTTTTATTTCTTACTTGAACATCTTTGACATCCTGGGTGCCAATATTGCCAGGTAATGAGAGGATGCTGTCCTGGCCATACCCGAGAGAGCCACGATAGTTCACTAAGAAAAAAAATAAAATAAAAAATAAAAAAAAACACCATATACAGTATGCATTAGTGCTAGATATTATGATGTATTCTTATATAGTTGACACTAATTTTTAAAAGCTGACTGTACCCTAGAAATGATCAAAGTGAGCTTGAGACCAGGTAACAGGTGTAAACAACGCTCATACCCTTTTACACCTAGAGGACTTACTGTATCCTGTCAATGGACGTTCAACCTCTGAGCAGGTGTCACACATAAAAGCTCTTCACATTAACATATGAACTTACCCAGTAATATAGCAAAGCCCATCCTGCACAATACAGACGAGGACAGAAGCCACTCAGCTACAATCACTGAGTGAGGACCCCCTAAAGTGAAAGAAACAAGTTATGCACAATACAGATCGATGGTTTGTATTAAAAGCTATTTGTGTCATTGCGTGCTTAGTCCTGTAAATGCCACAAATAATATTGCATGTAGAATTAAAATATGCGAAACATTTCAGGACTGGTATTAAAAGACCATTCTTGATTTTGAGAATATGTTTAACTTTTTGCCACAAAAGGCACTATCGTCATAGGAACCACTTTTGGCAATGCCAATCTTATCTTCAGCAGTAGCTCTTGACTGAACAGAAACAAATCCCAACAGAGATTCACAGGAATTCATATGGATTAATAGAAAATGTTTCTTACTTACAAATGTAAGAATATTTTGTATCCAATATGTAACATTTCTAATATTAATTTAGCTTTTTTGGAATACTACATTAAGTCGATACTGTATAACATTTGTATTTCTTTGCATGCTACAGAACTTTAATGAGAGTAACCAACCATGAGGAGTGACAATAAGAGGCAGCTTCACTCCATCCTTAACCTCCTTTGGTTTGATCAGCAAAGCTTCAAAATCAAGGCCAGCTAGAATATAGAAAAACTAGTTAGTCCCATGAAGATTACATAAACCTATCTCCATGTGTCCCATAAACAGCAAAATCTTTTCAACCCTTCATAAACACGGGGACACAATTATTCTTTATGACTTAAAACAGACCAGTCACCTCAGAAGATTCCTCCCTAAACTCTATTACTCCTTCTCCTGTAAACAAAACTGTCTACCATTTTATTATAATTACTTATACTACCTCATGTATTATTATTTTGACAAGCATGCTCTTTTACCAACAAAGTAGACAAAACTAACTGCATTCTTTCAGACCATTTTTTCAAAAACAGGAGAAAACTATGTATTTCAGGGTCCTTCTGCTAGTACTCCTGTCTAGATACTAAATACTAGATACTACTACTCTACTAAAATGAAGACTTTATTCTTACGGTATTGACTGTTGTCTTGTTCTGGGGGAGGGGTGAATGTCAAGATCTGCCAATCAATATCTGGCAACGTCTGAGAGTCTTCCAAAGTAACCCAGACCACTTCCTCCTGAGAATCCCTGGCTGGAAGGAAACCCACCCTCTGCACATAGAAATAACATTGCAATAGGTGACATAGTAGCTTCTCCATCACATTAAGATATATTTTTAGAGTACTAAAGCACCCAAAACCCCATCCCACAAATTCCATTCATGCAACATTATATTTAGTGTAAAATTATACAACATACGACTGTATATATCAAAATATGAACACTTAAAAAAACATTCTTAATTAAAACACAGATCCTACCAGACTTGGAGGGCAGTTTGGAGAGGAGCAACTGACCACCATCAGATCTCTCTCTATGTTCAGCAGACACCAGTTACCAACATCAGACTCTACAAACAAACAAAGAATATAATAGATTAGATAAAGGTTGAAATAAATGCATTCAAGCAGTCTTACAACACTGATATGGTGTGCAAATCAGCTATTAGAGACTGTCAACACCAATCATCAGTAAACAAAACTGTCTAGACCTGAGCATGATTAACGCCAAGGCTGATAAATGTGACTCACTTGAAGTCAGAGATGTGATGCTCCCGGTGCTTATATCCACCATCAATAAATCCTACAAGAGAAACAATAACAACTTTCTCAGTCTAAAACACTTTTTTGTGCAATATGTACATTTATCAGAACAAATATCAAAACTTAATGTCATATATTTTTGTCATAATAGGAGCCATTTCCCAGGGGTTGGCGGTACCTTGCGGCTGCGCTGAGGACAAGCAACAATAATACGCTGACTATCAGCAGACCAGCACTGAGGGGACAACTGAGAGCTGTAGATACCGGTAAAGCCATCTGTAAAGCACCACAACACAAGTACACACAAACACAAATAAGTTTGATATAGTGACAAAAAAGTATAGTCATGTGACCACTTTGTATTCCTTACCCTCTCCAGGACGCTTCACCACATCCACCACCACTGAGGTCTTCTTAGTATACCAGTCATACTAGAAATAAAATATGCAAGCACAGTGGAAAGCATTTGAAAATAAATGTATTTATTAACTCAATGTATCTCTGCTTCAACAAATCTATTTGTCTACAGAAGAGAAAACCACAAGACGGTGCACTGTGTGAAGAAACATCAATTCCTACTATTTTCAGTGAGTACAGTTCACTTTGTATAGAATGGAAAGTAAATGTGTCTTATGTGGTGGAAAAGAAGCTCCATCCTGTCTTACCATACAGAGCCTGCTGCACTGCATGTGTGGTCCATAGACAGAACATTCTAGGTAGACAATCCGACACTGGTCTGGGCTCAGCCTGGGGGAGAACACTGCACTGGTGCCTGATGATAGCTGCTCTGAGGGACACAACAAATACAATATACATGAACATGTGCAATACTAACAGAGTCTGGCTATACCCATTTGTACCAGACCAGTTGTCTGATGTGAAATACATAAATCAGTTTAAAATAGAGGTTCACGTTAATCAAGCATCACGGTTGTATTAAACGTTTGGTGACTAACTTGTCATGTACATTTAGTCATGTTGTCTAAAATGCTAACAAAAAAGTTAAACAACAACAGTTTTTTGAAACTAATGCTGTAATAGCTCAAAGGAGATTACAAGATGTACAAGACTTGGTGTGAAATGTCTCCATCAGCATGTGCATGATGGACATTTGAGCATCATACTTAACTTACCTGGATCAATTTATGAAAAAGGTACTACAGATCTAAATAACAGAAGACAAGCATTCACTTACCACATTTCCCACCCGTAAGATCCACATAGAACAAAGATGACCTAACAGAGAACAGGGAAACAGGAATTACTTGCAGTATTAGCCTATGAGCCTTACTAAGGACATTTCTGATAGGTCGGCTTAATGTCTTCTCTTTGATCAGTGTGATAAGTAATCACCTCCTGTTGGGGCAGTACGTAAGGCCAAGTCTGAAAGGCTCATGCCACCAGCCCACAAACACCACACCTGTGTCACCTGGAGCCCAAAATGCCTGCAGAGACAGAGGCAGAGCAACAGCAAAAGTAACAGGCTATGAGAATGCTCGAAATACACCAAAAAAGAATCATGCATCATTACACAAACTGCTGTACCAACCTGTCCAGGTGAGATATTTTCAGGCACTCCCTCCAACACAGAGACATTGTCACCTTCAATGTCCAAAACACAAAGTACTGGACAGCTCTTCCCAACCAGTGCCTCTCCCCAGTCCTCATGTAAGACAAACTGCTCCCCCTGCAGGGACAAAAAGGCAAAAACACTACAACCTAAACTAGAGTGGAATGTAACTTAAGAAGTCAAATTAAACCCTTGAAAAGTGAAGGGTTTTTTGTGTTCCAAAAGTTTTAATTGCATTTACTTTAACAGCTTCCTTTTTCTCCACTCTCATGGTCTCCTCCTCATCCCCAATGGAAGACGACTCTGGTGACTCAGTCTACAAAAAAAAAAAAGAGAAATAGAATAATGAGTTATTAGCTACGACTCTGACTTTAATAACACAAATCCTAACTACCTATGTTCAATTATGAATCAACATTAAATCACAAGAAATATTGCTTCCCTGCTCTGTGGACAGATTCCAATCAGGGTTGTCATGGTATTTTGCTTTTGAAAGGCAAGGGAAAATACCACAGATGCATTCAAAACGAAACCATTGCCTTACGATTGAGCGATAAGCTTCCTTTCAATTGTGTGCAACAAGCTTTGAGATATATTTGATCCGGTTTGGTGAGTGTGTTTGGAGTGTAAATCTGCTGAAGCCATTAGTCCACCACAAGGTTATTGTGCATCATTCAGCGTGTATTTAAAGCTTTCGTTACAATTTTATAACAAATACTTACAGACAACCACAGAATATCTCGCAACTTGTACAGACACTGCACTACAAGGCAATCAATGCCCCATGCATCTACCTAAAAAACGGTTTTGCTATGCTCTGGGCAATACTGAACAGAACCCCAGCAGTGACATTAGGGAGATTTAACACGCTTGACATTTTCAAAAAGCTGTTCTCTGCCCTATGTGATTCAGTGCTGGTTAACCCTCACATACAGTTTTGCTGACCGACCTGGAAGAAGGATTCTGCCTTAGGTCTCTTCCTTTCTGCCACATACAAGAGATGGGTCTCAGAGTGGGACCAGACCAAGCAGCCAAACTGCTCTAAGGAAACACAAAACACAGTGTGATTAACACCTGGACTGGCACATGTAAAGGCAAATCTTCAAAAAAACTGGTAGAAAAATAAAATGCTGATTTTAAGAGCAAAAGACTCACCATCTTCATAGACTTTGCCATGCTTCTTTATGGCTGTTAGATTGATGCTCTTCATCTTTATGTTTTTACTCCAGATCTGAGGGGTCAAAAAAAGGTCAGGAGGAGAGAAGTCAAAGACATGGGGTTCAAAATATAAAGTCACATGCGGTTATAAACACAGGCTACAGGTGGAAAATGTAGCAGAGCAGAGATACAGCATACACCATACAGGGACCAATTGAAAGTGGAACAAAGACATTTATCAGGGTGGGCGCGAGACTCAATGCTGAGTCTGAGCCACACAGACAGCCACGCACCTCCAGAAACTGCTTGTCCTCTCCTTTGATTGTGCACTCTCTGACAACAGCCTTCATCCCACCCGAAGGAGAATCCTTACTCAGCAATCTGACAGGAGAAACATGTTGATGAGACACTGTTCAGTTTGCTCAGGGTTCGGCTCACGAGAACATCTTCAACCCCCACTCCAGATAAAATGACAAAATGTTTTACATACTCTCCTTTGATCTCAGTGCAGTTCCCCGAGGCTCCAGAGTAGACCACCGACTTGTCATCGTGGAATACAATGTACTGTCTGCAAAACTTGACATTCTCATTCCTCTCCAGATCACGCTGGCTCCACTCTGCAGAGGAAAGTAAACAGAACGCTATCAATATCAATGCACAGACAGGGATCTGACATCTCAGTACGGCACACACCAAGTCTACCTGTGTAGATGTTGCAGTATTTCCCTCCATACTGAGAGGTGATGACAGGTCCCGTGTCTGCTCTGGTCAGAGAAGGGAAGAGGCTGACTTCTCTGTAGAGCCTGGCAATCTCCTCGGGGTTGCTCATCACCTGACAACACGCAGCAGAATAACTCACACTGCGTCTCACTGACTCGAGCTGCCGGACAGCGAACAATGCAGCCCTCCTCATGTCCTAGCTGGGACGCTAACCGGCCTCACGTAAGTTTGGACACTTCACACAGTTTCCAAACCATAAAAACACAGAAAGTCACTTTTCACACATTAGCCCGGTCCGCGATGCGAAGCAATCGAGCGACCGCTGCGTGAGGAACAAAAAAAAAAGAAAAAAAAAAAAAAAAAACGAGCAAGTGAACGAGCCAGCGTGTAAACACTTTGTTTTTCTAGCTGTAAATAATCTGGCGGACTTAACTGAACCAGGAACTTCCTGCAGCAGCTTGACAGCAAACAGCCGAACCGCTGCTAGCTTGACCTGAGAGCTGACTACCGTTAAATTAGTTATTGACTGAAATAACGACAGAGTGTTTAACGGCCGCTAACGTTACACACCGGCACCTTCATGAGGCTTATTTATGTAGGACACGTTCATCTGTTCGGAAGCAAAGAGCAAGTAGTCAGCTGAGTCTAACCCTACCTGTGACTCCATGGCAGCGACGGTGCGTGTCGCTGGTCCGCAGACGCCGAGCCGCTGGAAGCACAATGGAGAGTGTGTTCAGCACAAAGCGGAGACACAAAGCTCCCCGAAATAAACGTACCTGTTGCAGCTTCCGGTTGCCACTTGAAGAATTTAATGAAATCCCTGCCAAACCCGAATTTAAGAGGGACTTGATGACAAGTAAGGGTTATTAATTTACACGCAACAATCTGCCGGACAACACGGACCGCCGTCCGCAAACTAGAAACCGTTTATTCATGGCTGTAGCACAACGCGTGTGCTTTTATTTTGTAGGCATGTCACCTCCGCAACGCCCAACCGGAAGCAGGAGACGCGTGAAGCGGGCGAGCTTTAAACGCCCTCTTGCGTTGCAAGCCAAGTCTTTAGACGATTTCACATTGTGCGCCCGTGCAAAGTGGTTGATTTTAGCGTGTGGCATTCTCTGCCGAAGCACAGTAATATCAATGAAATAAAATCACCCTGCAGTCAGTGGTTATTTACATATCTGAAGCGCGAATGACACCCACCGCGGTGTTTCTGTCAGTCAGCTGGGGTAGGTGGGGTCACAAAGAGCCAAGATGGCTGACTTTGAGGAGCCGCTGTCAGATGAGGAGAAGGTTTGGAGACTATTTAATTCTTTACTCAACGCCAATTCGCCTTGTTTGTGGGGAGCTACCCGTGTTACACGTTCGCGTTAGTCAACGGTGAAGTTTCGGACACGGAGCGGCAGTTTTTGGCCTCGTATCAAAACGATAAACTTGTGTTTTTAAGCCACCGTGAGCTAACTCGACGCGGCTAGTTAAAGCTCACAGTTGGGTATCGGCGAAATCGGACAGAGGAGCTCAACCACTGGACACTGGAAGTGAACACTTTTCAGTAGTTGTACCCAGATTAAGGCCAGTGGAAGCACCGACACGGATTTCTAAAAAGTCGCGTTGCAATGTGCCATGCCGATGTCTGCAATAATTACAGTGTGGGCTACGCGCATTAGCGGCTAAGGTTACTTTGCTTTGCATTTCTGGGTCAAACAGATTCAGTTGCATCTCAAATACTCGTAAGCCTTGCATGGCTCGAGGTCAGGATGCGGGTGCCTTACAGTTTAGGTGGAGCCTGATAGTGACACCCCCGTAATACCAGAGGCGGCTGGACACATTACCAGTGGGAGGCAAAGCTCGAGTTATTAAAAATGGTAGATTGCTGTAGATCTGCTACAGTGGGAAGGATTAAAACTTCCGTGTGCCCGACAAGACGATCGTCTGAACACCGACAGGAGTGGCAGCATTCTCCTGATAACATCTAGGGACATTTAGGATTAAAGGTCTATTGACGGTCAGCGGGAAAATCGAGGGCGAGATGATGGCAGGGTTTCACAGAGACATGACACATAGTCTGGACAGGCCGTGTCAGATTCACTGTCCACTCTGTAAGGCTCGAAAATGTCTTGATTTTCCTCCATTTCTCTCCTTATTACAAAAACTCGCATTCAAATACGTCAATTATACTCTCTGAAGTTCATTATTATTTCACTAAACATGCTTGCTGCTATTTGTGTAATTGGAAATCAAGACGCTACAGCCACTCCTACTTTAAGTGTAACAGATGTAAACCAACACTTTAAGCTCGTTTCATCATAGGAAATGGACCCACTATAATTGCAAAACTGAAAATGCATCTTAGTGTTACCTATTGCAAATCGGTTAGGCCACAACTGGATGCCAGATTACTAACAAAATAGGTAGCACATTTTTACTTTGATTGTTGACTTTGAGTACAGATTTGTTTTGCTTCTTGAAAATCCTGATGATTATAGGTAAAATATTAGTTTGTAGTGTCACTCTTTGAACTGATTTTACAGCAAGTCATATTAAGCAAGAATTAATTGGTCGCATTTAATTTGCCTTCATAGGTTCGCATAGCGGCCAACTTTGTGACTCATGCCCCCCCGGGAGAGTTCAATGAGGTTTTCAATGGTAAGAAGTAGCTGATTGTGACAAGATGCCTATGATAATAATACTGTATTTAATATAGTATAATATAATTGCCTCTGGTAATGATATTTCATTGTTTTGTCTTATAAAAGCACTACTAAAACTGGTTTCTTTTGTCTTGCTAGATGTGCGGCTTCTTCTCAACAATGACAACCTCCTCAGGGAGGGGGCGTCACAGTAAGTACCACCCAATTAAGACTAACTGAGCCTCCATATCAGGGATAAATTACCTGACTTTGGTTTATTAGGCAGTGAGGAATGTAAGCATTGCCAGTGTTCTTAAAAATGGCCACTGGAAAACCTTTGTTGAAAGCATTTGGTGTCATATTATGAATGGTTACTGTATCTTTGTGCCCATTGTTCAGCTCCTTTGCCCAGTACAACATGGATCAGTTTACTCCTGCCAAACTGGAGGGCTACGATGAGCCGGTATGTTTCATCCTTAATTCTTGCCTATTTATTCAAGAACAGAAAGTGTCAAGCCAGACTTTTTCAATCTTTCCTCTCCCTGCTTTATAGGTCCTGATCACAGAACATGGTGACTTGGGTCAGGGACGTTTCCTGGACCCCCGCAACCGTTTGTCGTTCCGCTTCGACCACCTAAGAAAAGAGGTGAGCGACGTGCAGCCATATGAAGGAGAGACGGACCTGAGAAGCTGGAGAGATGCCTGTGATACTTCCCTTAGTGCCTATGTCAAAGAGCACTACCCTACTGGAGTCTCTACAGTAAGGCACACAAAAAACTGCGACAAAATAGTAATCTGAGTAATATAGACTACATTTTACCCATACCATCTGTGTGTTGCAGGTATATGGGAAAACGGTTGATGGTCAGCAAACGATCATAGCCTGCATCGAGGGACATCAGTTTCAACCCAAAAACTTCTGGTATAGTGACCTCCTATCCTGTTTAAAAGCATATCTGAAGTTATGTACATCTGATAGGATATGTTTCTAATTTTTATGAAGCTTTATCACAATGGTTATAAATGACCAGCTTGACATTTCTTTATTGTGGTGAAAGTGAAATAATTGGTCCCGCAGTTCTATTAAGATTCCTGATGCTGCTGTCTGATTGTAATGTAGGGTTTCTCTCTCATTTCTCTAATAAAGGAATGGTCGCTGTAGGTCAGAGTGGAAGCTTACCATTGGTCAGTCCACTGCTCAGGTGGTGGGAGTGTTGAAAATCCAGGTGAATTGTATTCAGTGCGCTCATCTCCATAAATTATAAATAAGAGGAATATTTTTCCAAAAACTCCAGCTTACTAATGAAGTTATGTCTCCAGGTGCACTACTATGAAGATGGGAATGTCCAGCTGGTTAGCCATAAGGAGGTAGAAGAATCAATACCAGTGACTGTAAGTAACACTTGTATACATAAGCACACGTGAAGTATTTCAGTAGTGGTTTAAACTTTATGTTGCTTAGATAGTGTATATATATATACACACACACACAGACACATTTATAAATTATCTCTGTATGTAAGATAAAAGTTGATGATTATGTGTGTGTTTTCAGAATGAAAGCCAGACAGCCAAGGAATTTGTTGATATAATTGAGAATGCGGAAAATGACTACCAGGTAAGCTGCCTTTTATTGACTTTGATTGATTTTATATATTAATGTCTAACATTAAAGGTGTTACTTTTATGAAAACGTAAAGAAAAAAAATTAAATTTTATACTTTATAATATCTTTTTTTGTTTCTCTCCACTTTTTTCCTTCAGACTGCAATCAGTGAGAACTACCAGACCATGTCTGACACCACCTTCAAGGCCCTGCGTCGCCAGCTGCCTGTCACACGCACCAAAATTGATTGGAATAAGATCCTAAGTTACAAAATTGGCAAGGAGATGCAGAATGCCTAGTGGAAGGTCACGGACTGACCAGGGAGAAGCACGCTCCACTGGGCCTGCAACCCACCTATACATGCGCAAGGACTAACCAAAGCAAAACTACATCAGTATGGGGCAAGGAATTATCATCAAAAAAAATAAAAATAAAAAAACAAGTATAACTGAAGATTTGCAGACTGTTAGGCACATATCCGTCTGCTGTAAGGAAGTTGCGGTTATGGAGATATTCATGGTTTGGAGAAAGTAGTTACTTCTGGACGTGTGTTCTGAAAGAGTTGTGTTGGATCAGTGTACAGGGCTGTGCTCAGGAATGCTACATTAAAGAAGTAAATCTTCCTTCGGCCGTCTAAGGAATCGCAGACCTCCCTAGATTTAGGTGTCAGAAGTTACAATATATATATTTTTTTGTCAAATTAATGCAGAACTGTGATCATGTCACAGTGGAGAATGCAGCATACAGGACCGCACAAGGCAGCTGATAAGAGAAATTAAGCACACCATCCCATGTCAGGGTTTGATTTTGGACAGGAAAATATGAATTTTGTTAAAGTTTTTGTTTCATTATGGCCGTCCTGTATGATGGAATTGGAAATCAGGTGCATCAGTAAAATCAAGACATTGACAAGAAAATGGATAGCAGTCATCTGACTTAGTGATACATTGCCAATGAAATTGACAGTATTTCTAGCTGTTGTTAACATTTAGGGGTAGCGTGATCCTCAGCATAGCTCTGTTCCTGCACCATAGACATTTATGTTTGTCGGTGTCTGTCAGGGCTGGGGGAATGTTTACTTGTTTTCTGTTGTGCTCCACTGATGTATGTGTCTCCACCCACGCAAGCTATGATGACTGAAATAAGATAAAGCAACTTCTGTGCTGCTGCATCTATAATGCATTCTCTGTTCTCTTACTTTGGCAACACCACCTCCATTGCTGTACAGCTTTTCCTTTGTGAAAGGAAAACATACTCATATTAACCAAGATTTATTTGCCAAAATCTCTTTCCTATGGTAAAGAACTCCATCCTCCCAACCATGTATGCAAATTTCTATTTTAATATGCTGGTTTTTGTTTGAGTCTTAGAATATTGCACTCTTAACTGTAACAAACAGTTTGTGTATTGGTCAATGCCAAGTGAACGCGAAGCAGCTGCCATGTAAAGCAAAATCATATACTGTATGTGTTACATGACTTCTGTAAGGCCACATCATACTGTATGTGTTACATGACCTCTAAGTAGGCTGACTCTGGATCAGTTACTTGTTAGCTATACTATGTGCAGTGTTCAACCCTCACACTATACTACAACTGTGTGCCGATCAGTTATAAAGTTTAAGAATGTACTGCCCCATTCTGTTGTACAAATAAATGGATTGAACATCTTGGCGGGATTGTTACTTTTGCTTTCACACTGTCACACACAAATCCTTGCATACTCTATGAATCAAGAATCAGAAGATCACCAGCCGAAAATGTTTTAATAGAAAAACTTCGACAACATGTAAGCTTTAAGGCATGGGCAATTTATTTAAAATAGCACTAGATGTTGCAGGTGTTCATGATATGCATATTTACTAGAGACAGCTGAGGGATATCAGTGCCTCACAAACACTGTATACATCTGTAAATTTAAATTGATTGACAGTAATTGTTAATTTAGCCAATCAATTCTTGGTTGTAAAGCCAGAAAACAAACAAACAAACAAACAAAAAAAACCAGTAAACCTTACACATACATATGATTTGTGGACAAGACACAATACAATGTAAATTATTTGACATTATAGAAACAGTTACAGTAGCTAAGATTCAAACTTTTAGTCCCCATTATGTTCATTGTTGGAATATCCCAAAGAGTTATCGCATAATCATACGTAGTCCTTCTTGGTTTGGGTGAAGCAGAAATTAACCTTCCCTGAACAAAACATTTAAAATTGTAGACATAAAGTATCTTACAGTGATGTAGTACAAAGTAGTGTGCTCTCCCTTTTCAAGAAAAGATTCAGTGTATTCAAGAAGTATAATAGAAAAGAAACAACACATGCATGTGATGTTCATTCGTAGAGAATTAAGAACTATTAATTCTTTAAAGTATTTACAGTATAATATTGTTTTCATGGACCATTTCCACAGGAACTCCATAAGAATTCATTGGAAAAACATTTAAAAACTACTCACTAGATAATTGTGAAATGGTGATAGCTACACATATTCTACACTCTACATCCATATATTATAGCCCTCCTACTTCCTAAATGGTTTTGCTTCTGATTAAGGTCTTCTTTTTTGATTCTAACAGGACTGGCAATCTGAGCATTAAGGGAAAAGAAAAGGAGTGTAGTACTATGAAATTTAACATTTCTTTCTTCAAAATCAAAAAGGTCTTTAGCTTGGTCTCTACGTTTATATACTGTATATGTGGTTTCCAAACACCCGTAATATAGGGTTAAAGTGGGAACTAACAGTGATAAATATTTTCATTCTACAACTTCAAACTTACTGTATAAAACATCTATATAAAAGGAATAAAGACAGGAACAAAATATTAAATCAAATTTAAAAAATTCATAAAATACTATATTTTATTTCAAATAGTTATTTTCCGATTGTTTCTCAGGTTGTGGTCTAGAGGTAGGGGTGCGACAAACTCTTAGATGCATTTGCTTAAACCAGTCTGGCTTTGAAGCGTCTATACTACGATTATGAGTGCTATGAAGCCAAAGCAAAGACGAATATTACAGTAACTGCTGATTTAGGCCTGACTCTTTTAAGGAATTAGTTTGTATGACCTGACCTGGCCATTAGCTGCTAGAAGATAAAACCAGGTCTGGCTCCTTGGCTCCCTCTTGCCCACTGTTGCTGTGTCCGCAGTTCCCTGTCAGCTCTGGGAAGAGGCTGGTCCGAGCAGAGTGACTTGGGGAGCCTGGAGTTGGACTCATGCCTGGCTTCTTGGGAGGGATCGGAGGAGGATGGGTCCTCTCTGAGCGAGGAGTGAGGGGGGAGCGGATGCCCGGAGACAGAGGCCCCGAAGAGGGTGACCTCCCCCCAGGAGGAGATGCTGCTACATTGCGGTAGTCTGTACCAAACGGAGAGCTGCTGATCGGCGCCAGCTTGACACCAGCCTGCTGGCTGGTGAAGCGGGACAGCACCTGAGTGACAGTGTTGCGGGCCAGCTGCTTAGCGGTGCTGTGCTCCGGTGGGGGAGGGATGGAGGAGGTGGTGGGGGAGAGGTCCCTGGGGGAAAGAGGGCCACCGTGCTGCTGTTGCTCCAGCTCAGCCTGGCTCTGGAACTTATGCCTCGCGGCCTGGAACCGCTGGTTGACTCCAGCCTGGTAGGAGGACTGATGGAAGCCTGGGCTGCCCAGACGCTTGGCAAGAACGGGGGAGGAAATGGGGGAAGAGGAGAGGGAAGAGGAGGCTGTGCTAGAGGGAGATGGAGGATGAGGGTGGGGGTGAAGAGGGGAATGTAAAACCGCTCCACCACCGTTCTCTAACACCCCTCCATTGTCTGCTCCTCTCCCTTCCTGGGATGGTTCTGTGTCTTTAAGAGTGTGATAGCCATTAACCTTTGACAGTGAGGCGGATTTAGGAGTGACGGTCATCTTTCCATCTGGCTCAGTCTGAACAGAGGTGGAAACCACCATCATCGTGGAAAGTGACTCTTTCCCCTCTGCCACTGTCTCCCTCGCCTCTTCTTTACATCCTCCAGTTTCAGCCAGCCTCTTCTTCAGCTCCTCCAGCTGTCTCTCCAGCTCCTTACTCCTCTCCTCCTCTTTGCTGATCCTGACTTTCATCTGCTCTCGTTCTGTGTCAAACTCAGCCAGCTGCCTCTCGGACCCGGCCTCTAGCCTTGCTGCCCTGCTCTTCTCCTCTTCAAGGACCCCCCGGAGTTTCTCCAGGGCACTGGTCTCCTCCTGGAGCAAGGTGCGAAGTTGGGAGACCTTCTGAGCCTCCTCCTGAGCCAGGCTGCCGGCTTTCTGGAGCTCCAGACTCAGAGTCGAGGAGAGCTGCTGCTGCTGCGACAGGGACTCTTCCATCTTGCTCACTGCCTGTGCTTGTTCCTTCTCTAACCTTTGCACTGTTGCACGCTCCACGTCCAACTAGAAAGAGAGGGAGAGAGATACAAGAGTCAAGGCATCTTTTCCAAGTTTGACCACAAGGAGGCAAAAGAACACTGCGTTTTTCCATTATATCCAACACAGGATGAGGAACTTTGTCCATTTTTTAGCTGCAACCAGCAGCTCTATAGCTCGCTCTGAGAACTCACTTTGTCAGTTGTTTGGTTGGTCGTTTGGTCCACAAAGACTTCCCTACCCTTTGGTGGCGACAGTTTTTACCTCAGGAGGCTGAAATTTGGCATATGGGTCAAGTGTGTGTGTTTGAAGGTGCGTGTTTGTGTTCATGCCAACTGTGCAGACTTGCACAAGATTTTGTGAAAAGGTCTAAGGACAGCTGATTAAATGTTCGTGCCAATTGGCAGAAAGGGGGCGTGGTAGGGAGTGGCCTGTAACAAAATGGCACAGAACTTCTTAACAGATTCACTTAACACTGCCAAACTTTGTAGAAAGACACACACACACACACAGAAAAGGAGAGCCGGACACAAACACACACAGAAACTTTCATTGGTGATGGTGTGCCCGCCCCTACACATTAGCCACGCCCGGTTTCATAATTCATGAGCCATGTAGACTCTGGTGGGAGACATCCATGGACTCATCTTAGGTTCCTTTTTCAGTGGTGTGGGTTAGCCCCGCCATCAAGTTCTGTTGGTCTATCAGTTCATTGGTCCACAAAGCTGTGCCCACCCTATAGCAACCACAACTTTCTACCTATGTGGCTGAAAAGTGTTGTGAGGTTGTGTGTGTAAATGCATGCATGTGTAAATGCATTAGGGTGAGCTTGAAAATACATTTGTTCTCCAAAAGGAGTTTTCGGTATAAAAGACTTGGATATGTGAACAGCAAACACCAAACCCATTATAACTGTGTACTATAATTGAATCGTGTCTTTTCATAAATGTTCAATTGGACCTTATTTCTGTCTATCTTAAGCCTAATGTTAAGATAACCTTTTACATTTTGAATTACATTACATTATCATTTCATTCAAATAGCTCATTTGAAACAGATTACGTGTATATGTATAATATGTATTTTGTAATATGTTATTTTTCTTTATTATACAAAATAAAATGTCTAATTGGCTGACATCCTTTGTTGGTAATCAATCCCCTGTACCAACTTTCTTCGAAAAAGTCCACTTGAATCATACAGATTAGGAAAAGGGATGAAGGACAATATGTGTTGTTTCAGAGTCAGAAGAGACCAAGCAGTTCATGTTTTGCCTTGTTAAAGAATTATTTGCTTGCTGTGCATGTTTATGGAAAGCTCAGTTTGCCATGAGGTCATTAGAGGGTGACTGGGCAGCTGAAAACCTTTGATGAGTAATAGAAGGAAATGGGAGGTGATGAAACACAGTCTAGTGTATATGATTAGTGTACAAAAACAACACAGGCAGGAAAGCTTGAGGATAACTGGGAGACACTCAGGAACCCTTTCTTACATAAGGCCCTTGGACGAAGTCTGTACAGTGGCTGATTGTGTGCTCACAGGAGGTGTGTGCAAGCTGACCTTGCATTAGACATGAACATCCATTATCTCATGTTTCCTGAGGCCATAAAGCCCCATCGCTGCTGGACAACTAAACAATGGCCTCTTCCTCCACTGTTTCCTATGGAACGGCCCTGTGCTTGTGCGTACAGGAGCCCGTGTGTGCCTGCACTTTAACAGGGCAAGTCCTTTCCACCCTACTGATTTACACAATGGAACTGCACTGATGCTTCCTCGCTCAGTCGCTGGGTTTTAAATCACAGCTACCACTATGAAGAAAGACACTGTGAAGACAGGCAGAGAAGTGGGAAAGAGGAGCAGAAGGAGCCAACGGGAAGCAAAAAAACCTCTTCCACCAGATGTGCCTGTCTATCAGCAAGAGAGAATTGTGAGCACCAGTGATTTAAACACATGGATAAGAATACATACGCACACACAGCGCAACAGTACATGCACACTTTTTATCTTTTACGTGTTAGTCATACCTGTTGCAGCAGTTTGTCTCTTTCTGTCTGCAGCATGAAGGTGAAATTATCATTGTGCGCAGAGTCCTGGGCATGCCGCCGTTTCTCCTCCTCCAGGTCATCTATCATCTATCAAACATACAGCCAAATGAAACAATTATATGGCATGACACGCAGACAGGTTTCTTGTTGCAGGATTCAGTGCATGGATTAATCGACACCGTATACAGTATAGCTTAGCATATTCTTATCTACCCCTTACTGTTTATTCTATTTATTTCCCCTATACATATGTACATTACTCTGCACTTTACTGCTTCTTGCAAATCTGGTTAGATGCTGAACTGCATTTTGCTGTTTGCTTATACTTTTTGCAATTGCAATTAAGTTGAATCTAATTAATCTAACCTAATATAATCTAATAAAGCACTGGATGTGGCTGCTGTCTGTCTGTTTCACTCCCCCAAGCCTACACAAATACATTCACACACACACACACACACACACACACACACACACACAACAAGCAAATGTACAAGCTTGAGCCCCAGTGTGACACTTGCTGGTGGTTGTAGCATCACCCTGACAAATCTGAAATGGAGACGGGCGAGCTGGAGAACTCACTGAATGTGTGAGAGTGTGTGTTCATGACTGTATATCAGCATTGTGGCTTACCCTCCTGTGTCTGTGCTCAGCAGCAGCCAGCTGTCCCATCATCCTCTCCTGCATCGTCTTGCAGTGAGCCATGACCAGTTTAAGCACAGCCAGAGGGTTTGGGCCCACCGCCCGGCCCTGCACGTGTGCGTGAGGCTGGGTGAGTGTGTTTGAGCGCTCCGCGGACTCGCTGTCCCGCTGCAGGGCCAGGAATGGATCGCTGAGGTCATACTGGCCATAGCGCTCCTGGACGAAGGAATCTCTGTGCTGAGCCTGATAGAGACACACAAACATATAGCAGGCCTGTAATTGTGTTGTTAGGCCATTCCATTAACTTTTACAAATATACTAAACCTAAACTTGAAAAGCAATCCCTCTTTGGAAGAGAGACTGAAAAATAAATTTTACCAAATAATGAAGCACATAAACACACATACATGGGACATACACAGGACATAAACAGGCAACCTAGCAGGTGTTAAATCCAGCCAAGAGTTGGATATGGTTTTTATGTCAGCCTGTGGCATACAGGATGACAACATGAATATCCAGGTACATGTTCAGGCCTGACTGAGCAGAAAAAATGACCAGTGTGTTTGTGTATGTCCGTACATGGATTTGATTGGATGAGGTATCATTTCCACACTGCAGCGCAGGACAAAATGTGAGAAGAAGATAACATGAGGCCCAACTGTCAGTGCCAAAAAAAGCGAAGTAACTTAATGCAAACATACTGTACGTAAGCATACACACAAACACACATACACACAAACACTTTTAGCACATCACGCACAAGACAAGACTGACCTTTAAGTAATAACTAACTTTAGATATTCATATCACCATCAAACACACTGAAGTGAGTGTGTGTCAGTGTCCGTGTGTGCAGGAAATCTGTGTGGAGTGATGTTATTGTCAGTGGGAGCACAAGCAGATGGTCTTTCCCCTCAACCCAAACACAAAGAGGTGAGGCACGGCTGTCCAACCCCCACCAGGGGCAGATGTTAACTCCTCCCCAGGGATGCAGGGGTGAAGGACCGGGCCATGAAATCACACATATACACACAGAGCTGTTTCCAATGAAGAAGTTACATTATATCCAAACCAAAAACAAAATAACTGAATAAAAAGTGATAGCACACTTGTTTAAGGGTAAAAATTAGATGCTAAGGGAAAACATATTGCAAGCAACTAAACTAATTTCAATTGACTATAAACTATTGAAGCTTGTTTGAGAGAAACAGGCTGGAATGACAAGAAATGAAATGAAACATGATAGGGCCTTGTTGACCTCAGTCCGGGGTCACCCTGATATACCATGGGGAGGTCTCATTAACTACATACAGTAACTAGATTTGAGTTCTGGAGGCATTCAGGGTCAGCAGGTTGTGCTAATGATGTAAGCACATGCCCCTCCACGTATCTTCGGGACACCCGTCACTGTCTCCCCATGCAGTCCCCATCAGACTCCTCAGTCCTCTGGCCCCCTCATCCCCCTGCCCAAACATGCATGGCACTGCATTCCTCTACCAGTTCATCATAATTTCTCAGAAAATGTCTCTCTCAACTTCCACTGTGTCAGCCTCTTTTTCAATCTCTTCCACTGTGGCAGCACAAATATACACACACACACACACACACACACACACACACACACAAACCCTGAGGGCATCAGTAAGGAGTCTGTATTTGAGACTCTTTCTTTGGCTGAACAAAGAATGTGACCCTCAGTGAGGAGATTACAGGACTTCAACAAAGACACTGTCTCAATGCTTTCAGTCTCATTCATTGTCTCCATGTTTGACCCAGTAGGCTTCAGTGTGTGAAAGTGGGTACGAGTGTCTATGTATAGTATGTTTGTGTCTCTTTTCCCTTTTTATGTGAATATAAATGTGTATGCGTGTGTAAGCCATTGTGTGTCTGTTTACCTGTGACTGTGTGCATGTGTTTTTGTGCTGGGCTTTGGAGTAAAGCTGTAAAGCTTCTTTATCCAGCTGGATACAAAACTGCAGCTTCCTTAGTAAAATAAAACCAGTTTAAACAGACCATTAAGGGCTGGGCTGAGATTGAATTGTGTGTGTTTGTGTGTGTGGGTGTGTAGCAGTCCTAGCCTAGGGTCTGGTCTCCCATGGTTTTCTCGGGATAGTTCTGATCATAATGACAGAGTGTGCTTTCCTTTATGAGAGGGCACAACAAGCAAATCCTCTCTGCTGCAAAGCTCTAATTTCTGCTCAACTACTAATGACAAATGTCTCAACAACTAAGGAGGAACCATAGGAAAGATTATCTTATATATATCTCCACTTCTCATAATTAATAATTATGTTTTCATATTTGCATCGAGTATGTAAGAATTTCTCTAAAATGTAATGCAATATTGTAGCTATTAAAATTAGTGTGCTGCAGCTTGTTTGAGTATTTCCTTCTTCACAATCCTCTGATGCATTCCTGCAGCTGTAACAAGGTGTGAAAGACAACCTGATGCTTTTCACCTGGAAAAAGTCTCTGTCAGTCAGTTAACTACAGCCTCAGGGCACAATCACGTCCTTGTGTGAGCTGAAAAGAGCCGGGGAGTCCTGTTTCCTCAGTGAGCCTCTATAATGACCGTCACACAATGAAGTCAGCAGCCAGCATGGACAAAATGACATCTCTAAATGGTATTGGGTGCATATCTCCTGTTACGAATGTACGATTTGGCCCTTAATCTGACTCCTAAATAACACTGTGGGTGAAAGAAAAGCATAATTGCTATCAAATTGAGGATGAATACATATGCATGCACATTTCAGTATGTCTGTGTGTGCATCTATGAGCGTGCAGCTGGCATATGCTTGCCTGAGAGAGTCCCCCAAGCTGCATAAGGTTCTTTGCATAACCTGCTATCTCCAGGGTAACATTTTAAATCCAGAAGCTCTGCAGTAGGGATTATGGGAAAAAGTATGCATTCCTGGTGAATTAGCCCGCTCTTCAGAAGAGGAGTTAGACACACAGAGACAAAAGGACAGCAGGACCAGACCTGTCAGATGTGAAAAGCTTCTTTCATGAAATTTGCATCCCAGTGCAAGCATCTTCACAACATGAGGACGGAGGACAATGCATCGGGATGCCTCAACATTTTAGAAAAATGCGCTGGTGTATGAGGTGGTCTTTTCAGTTCTATTCCATTATTTAAAATCAAAGACAGTAGTTAATTTATTGAATAGCACAGAGTCAGGTAATTGTCTAAGAGTAGAAAAGGAGACAGGCTAAAGGTGATTAATGTTAACAAAAGGACAAGGAGAGCAAAAGACGACAGTGGGTCAGCTGCAAACTCAGCTGCAAACCCTCTAGTGTTGGATTCTGTTCAGATTTCTGTCTCAGGCTTCAGTGTTTTCCTGGATGAGGAAGCAAGAGTTTAGTAGTGCAGTTTTTTTCGCCTGGGGGGGTGGACAACTTCTCTGCTCTACTTAGTGGAGAATGAAATATAGTCAATGGACTACTTGTCAACTGTGTTGAATAACAGGTCTTGGCAGGTGAGAGGTATCAGTCCACTGGCAGTCACATCCGATTTAACAAAGCTGGTGAGGCTGCAAACTCAACAAGACACAAAGGGCTCTGACCCATTTTGTTGGTGCTGCTCATTAGAGCATTAAGAAATTACAGAACAGTCTGCCGGGGAAACTTGTAGCAAATGGGAAATGGGAAAGAGGGACAGTTGCTACAAACAAAATAAAAGCTCCTACTTGTAGTGCGTTGCCCCCATCAAGTACTCATAAGATTCAATTTAGTCATTTAAATTATTGTATTAAGACCAGCGCTACACACCCACCACATTTGAAGTGTGTGCTATAAAGTCTTTCCTGTAAGGCACCCAACTGTAGTCATTTATGTTATGACGTTTTGTTTAAAGAGAAACCAATTTCAAATGTTTACATTTATAATAATATATATATATATAATTCAGTAAAAGCAAAAAACTGAGTTTACATTATGTGCACTGTAAGCCATATCAGTCTTCAAAATAAAAATCAAATTAAATAATTTTGTGCTTCATGCAGATGGCGCAGAGACCACATCAAAGTGAGAGAAAAAGAGACCCTCAAACTTTAGACCAGAAGAGGAAAATTTGTAGCAATGCAGCCTAAACTAATTGTACATTTACTTCAGTCAGTTAAGGTCACCCTGGTTAGTTTGCCCGGATAAAAAAGCCCCACTAACCATTGCAGAAACCAGCACTCAAGCACCTGGAGGAGTCTTTACAGCTTCAACAGTACATTGGTAAAGTGGGAAGGTGGCAGGGGATCATGCCATTGTTGCAAGGTAGTACAAAGGTAGTGCAGAGGTTTTCTCAACATTGCCTAATGATTTGGGTGTCTTGGGGTATATACTAGAAATTCGAAAGTAAAGACGGTGGGGGTATCAAAATCGACTTGTTAGATAGGGTATGTGTAATTCACTTGTATTGGGTACCTGCCCCAGGAGCATGCTTCTGTGCTTCGAAAGAGAAAAAAATAAAAAGGAGATAGAAACAGCGAGCTAGAAAGAGAGAGAGAGAGAAGAATGAGATTTCAAGTGTAAGCTAAAGTGTGTGCTTAAGACTTAAGCTGTATCCTCCACACCTCCCACCCACACATTAACCACAGATGGCACTAAGATAACTGGGAAGACGCCAGACAAAACCTCACTTTACTTTACGGGCCGTGCAATGAGACAACTTCCAAGTAATGTTTTACTGCCTCAGATGCTATCATCAGTGGTTAGTGATGAAACATGGAAGGAGGTGCTCTCACCCTTTGGTCAGGCAATGTTTTTCGGAGAAGCATAACATATCATTAAGTGAAACGAGGAAGTCCTCCAGTATTTCTTAAAACTGGGTCAAAAATTAAACTGAATTAACTAAGTTGATGCTGACACAAGCACAAACTTCATTGAGAGAGCAGTCATTTTTCTTATCCCGGCCCCTATCTTGGCTTGGCCTCTATCACTATTTTATTTGCAGCAGGCAAATACTCTCCTGTTCAGTGCAAATAGCAGTGAAGGGTGGAGTTCGTTATCATCACAGATATGATCCTTTATTTTCTAGCTGTATCTAGGGGTAAGAGAGGCTGCCATAAACAGACATTTGAAACACGTCATCCGATCTATGTCGCTCCCATGGACAAACCATTGCTGTGAAATGTGTGTGATGTGCTGTGTGTGTGTGTGTTAGTGTGTGTTTCTGTACACTCATTTTTAATCAATAATAGCAAGAAAGGTAACATCAGGTACTTTGATGTCATCAGAGCATTTTCAGACCAGGGATTTTTACTCTCGCAGGCCTCAGGCTCCGGCTGTTGATATGGAAGCGCTTCACTGACATCATAGACCAGTGTGCATTACAGTGTTATATTAGGCATTACTTTGCTTTTAAGGGCACTTTCTGCGTAGTTTCTGCTCTTTTTATCGTATTTCCCCCTTACCAATCTTGACAACATATCCAAATTGGGCAGTGATTCTTGTAGAGTAAAAGAATACACAATCTTTTCTGAACAGCACACTCTAGCCAGGCCCTATTGTTGTATGGAGTCAGGAAAACACGTCATCCTGCAAAAATAGACAAAGCATTTTAGGATTACAGGATATGACATCAAATGAAAAACAAAATATGATCTATCCTTTTTAACCACACAAGCCTGGCGGCGTGGGTAAAAAAGAACAACAGTTAAACCCATTGTGAAACAGCAATATTGGTTCCACAGCCGCAGGCATTTAAGACCGGAAGGTCTTTAACAAAAAGTTGAAGCAGAGCCTTGGGCGCAGACCTGAGACACATTTTGAAAGCACAGAGTTTGTTCCAATGTTTAGTGTCACAAGTTTGTATACCACGCCGTTCACTTGTTTAGTTTCTCGGAAGTACTGCAGGGAACGATCAAGAAGGACTGACTTTAGAACTCCCTCACTGAGTATTTAAGAGGCAGGTGCAGAAGTCAGTGCTCTCACCCACTGTAGGTATGTTTTCACGTCTTTAGCTTGCATTCCTTTGAGCTACCGAGAACTTGCTCTATGTTGGATTTATGCCATTTATGCCTGACAGAGAGAAGATAATGATAGCATTAGTTCCCATATAGATATAGACAATCATCAACCCAAAAGGTACGCCACTCCTGTTGGAATGCAGGACCTGTTTCTGGTGTCATGTTCTCAGGAATGTTCCCTCAAGTAAAACTGCTTCTTTGTTTACTTGACTACTTAGTGATGAGAGCTAAAAACAGTGCAATCATAAATCTATACCGACAAGTCCCAAAAGTGAGTGACAGCATCTTATAAGTAAGTAAGCAAACACTGATACAGTGCCAGGTTTTCAGGGGTTTCGTGCGAAGGAAGGGGTTAAAAACAGCATGAATGCGGTTGTCCCGAGCAATCTACAGGCATCCCAAGTACTTGCCACTGAGAGGAGAAAATATTTAAAGCTGGAATGGCGAGGATTTGAGAGCCTCTTTGCCTTTCTCAAACGTCCTCACATGCAAGTAAACATTAATGACACACAGTGAGTTTGTGAACTCTCTTCTCAGTGTTGCATTAACCAGAGACACAGAGCTCAATACTGGACACATCAGCCTGCTATCAAACCCTGGCATCCCCTCTGCTGCCACATGTCTACACACACAATCTTCCCTAACATGGACCAGTCAGTAAAAATGGTGTACAGGCCCCCAGTGGGAACAAGGGAAGTCAGTGATTTGAGCCTACAACTCTGTACATCCTCTCCATAATAAACACTGCAGCCTCTAACTGGCCCACCAGAGACCACCAGAGTGTGTGTGTGTGTGTGTTAGTAAGTGGGCAGATAGGACGTGATGGGTGATGGTCAAACATGAAAGACCCCCGTAATGTGGTTGGTGAGAGGAAAAGAGAGGGAGGAAAAGGGGGAGAGTTAAAAAAAAAAAAAGCACTATAGCTAGAGATATGGAAAGAGGAATAAGTGCAGACAACAAGGCGACTGTACATTTGTCCCAGGGGGGTGACTATGTGTGTGTGTTGAGTTTCGCGTCAAACCCTCAGATCTGGACAGCTGCCATTTAAGACGCATCTGAGCTGGTGTGGTTAGAGCAGCTTCACCTCAGGCCCTGGCACAGGAATTCTCTCATGATAACAGCTTCACTTCCTTGCTAAAGAAACTTCACTATCAAGGCCCGTTTATCAGCCCAAGACAGTCATGGTTGGGGCTTGTCCTCATCACAACCTCAATCACTATTTCAGACAATGAGTCAGGCATTCAGAAGCCTCCAGCTCCATGGAGCTGCTGCTGTGGTCATGAGTGTGAAAAGGAGCCAGGGGCAAAGAGAGAGCCAATCAGACTAGACTCAAACACTGCAAAGCATTGTGGCTGAAGGAAAGCTATGCTCTTTCACTTGAGTGAATGAGCTGCACAAAACTGAGGATTCAAGGAACAACAGTGCAAGAAATAGTCTTCAAACATTTGACATCTGCAATGTGATGAAGTGATAAAGTGTCCACATATTAATGCAAATTTATATCTGACTGCCTTGAAAGACTACCTAGTCATCTACATAATCTGTTTAGGGATGAAAACAAAGTTGGATACTGCTGATCTGCCAGAGCCAATCAACTCTTACAAGGGTTTCGAAGTATGTACCCGAGGCAAGGTACCAAATAGCCACTTACTGTAAGTCTTCCTATTTGGCTGAGGGCAAATTTTGTTTCTGTTCAGCAGCAACGGGATTTTCCCAGATTAAAACAAATGTGAGAACAAATGGACACATTTGACATACAACAGGTATGAACTGCAGTCTTTCTGAACTGCGGACATATCCAGGTCATTAAAAAAAAGGTGAAAAGTAGGAACGAAACATTTCGAACTGGTCTGACCCGCAACAGTGTTGGTGCTCTGGTGGAATGAAAGGCCTAGGAAACCAGAATGAATCCTGTTCCATTGTCTTTACTCTAGCTCTGTTTCCTTAGTTTCCTGTTTACACATCCCGTCCCTGTTAGCTCACATTCTTTTTGGGGGTGTAGTGCTGAAACAGGTTAATTTCAGTTTCTAAGGATATCTTCAGTAAAGAAAGACAAAAGAGCGTGTTTAATTTAATGGGTTGCTAGGATGGCTATAATACTATCAGTTATAATTATGTATCTATGCTCCTAAATGACGTGTGAAGTGTCCTGCAATGTGTATAACCATAGGGGGATTTGTGTGTATCAGATGTAGTGGCCAACTCACCCTCAGGGCATGTATGACCACATCCTGGGCCTCCAGCTCTCCCTCCAAGATACTGAGGAGAGTCAGCAGCTCTGCTCTGCTTAGAGCCTCCACATTCATCTTCTCATCCTGAAGAGACAGAGGGAGTGAGACGGAATAAAACAAATCCATATTCTTACTTGTTTTCTTTTTTAATTACATAAAAGAAGCAAATTAACATAACATGCAGTGACACATACATGCAATCAGAATGATCTACCAAGTAAAGAAATGTAAATGCTTCTGGGTATTATAAATGGATTTATGTGTGACATAGCACTTAGTGGTAGCTTGTCTGAGCGCATTTTTTCAGTGCGTGGCACAGAACTGGTATAGGATGGGACTTGGGGTCCCATCTGCTGCCTCACTGGCTTGTGCTCAGGGTTATAAACAGGAAGTAATTAGCATATCTGCATGTTAAGTTGCTGAGGGGCTGAGGACAGTTGTCTAGCTCTATTCAGTCCCCACGGTCCGCTGTGCTCCAAAATTAGGCGAATGTGATGGTTTGAAACATCTTATTTGGCACACACTTTTAAGGTATTAGCCATCCCGCACTCCATCCACTGTTCCTGTGATTCATCAGCTGGGTCCAGACTAGTCATAGGGTCCAGACAGATTACAAACTTCACACAGCTGACATCATCCTTAAAGTTAAGAGAAAGACAAAACACAGTTGACTTCATCTTTAAAAGTACGGGTGAAGTCACTTTCAGGTTTTTAGCAGTGCCTTATAGTACTGTGACTGCTCCTCAGAGTGTTAATCGGGCTTGACAAGGTATGTACAAGCTGTGCAGTCAGATAACAGAAGCTATCATGACCAGTCTCTTACACCTTACATTGTTGTCTCTCTCACACACCATGAAGAAATAAACTGGCATCAAATAACAAAGCTCAGTGCAGGATGCTTTAAGGTTTTAGAGTATGCAGTATGATACAGATGGGTATCAAATCAAAATCAAAGTCAAAAACAAAAAGTGTTTTAGTAAGGTGTTGGGCAGCCAGAACAACTACTGCAGCGGGTTGTACCCTCTACTAGAGGGATGAACACCATCCTCCTAAAAGATTTCAGTGTTTTGATGATGGGGATGTCTCCATGTCCAGGGACACTTCATGCCATGTACGGAAGCATCTGCATTTATGGTTTTCCACTCACTTGTTCTGGGTTTTCCCTGAATGTGTCACTCATCTGCATTGTATTAAAAGCGAAAGCAACTGTCCACATTTTCACTTTCAACATTCCTCTTTTCTCCTCCTCACTGCCAGAGAAGGTTGATTCTCAAGTGTACTGTTTACTTTCTTGCAACACGGTCCAAATTCCTCGGAGCATTCTGTGGCTCACCGCACATTCAAAGCAAAGGAACAAAGTGTAGTACATGACACACTCGACGTGTATTGCGACCGTGGTTTCCAGTCTTGCCCTCCCACACACATACTCTGATATTAGTTTGTTATTAAACATTAGACAGTGTGTGTTTTTGAGCTGTGGCTGTCAACTCGGGCCAAAGGTGTTATGTGTCACACGAAATCTGCAAATCAGCTTCCATGGAAAATCATTCCAGCATTCCAGGGATGCCCACACCATGGGAATCATCACTAAGGAGTAAATCCCTGAATCCCACTCTGTAGCCCGCATGGTTTCAAGTGGCAGTCTTGCAGTTTGGCTTGGTGAGTACTGGTGGATGGACTAATAACTGGCCAATGTAAATATCTTAAACGGTCTTGTAATGAGGTGGTAGCTTCATGCAAAGCAGCAAATGATGATCAAGCCAGATTTACAAGTCAATACATAGGAATATAACAGTTCATTTGACAACATCTCTGGGGTAAAAAAAAAAAAAATGCCTTAATTCTGTGTGTCTGCTCAGTGTGCTCCTTTTTTCCCCCCTTTACAGTCACTTCTCTCAGGTAGCAAACAGAGTCCGGGTTAAACTTTACTCATCCTGGCTGAGAAACCAGGAAGGGACCTGTGCTAATGTGCTCTCTGTGCAGGACAGACCGCTCGGTGTGTGCAAAGCAATAAATGATCGCAGTGGTTGCTGAGGAACAGCAGAGGATCCACCTGCCGTCCTGGGCCTTTGTCTGACACAAGGGACTGTCATTATTTTCCCTGATTGGAACATCCAATATCACGGACCGCACAAAAACACCAAATTAGCTGTTATCCATATAGATTGCCTGGAGTGATAATGGCAAAATCAATGCTGCATCAATGTTACTGAAGTACTCACACCCATTAGCCTTAAAATGAACTCAACATAAGACCCCTGGATCTCAGCGATTGTTCCTCTAATCTACTAATCATCTAAATATTATTTGGGCATTAAGAACACAGCATAAAGTCCTACCTTTTTTTTTTTTTTGCTTCAATGGCTGTAAAGTTTGGCTTAACCAGAAATGGCAAAGCCCCATCCAGTGCGAGCAAAATATCAGATTAGATCAGGGACCTGTCTATGGACTTTTGCATTTTGCATTTTACTAAAAAAAAAAAAAAAAACCCGACTAAATTGGAGACAGAATTTCTGGTAAAAACAGCAGAAAAATATTTCCCCAACCTTCCCTGCGAACATACCTTCATGCGCTCTGCTCCGGCAGCATTAATTGTTCTCCAAATCCACAGAAATGAGGCTGCACGACAGCGTGAATCAAAGCAGCCCACTGTCACACCGAGGCGAGTCAGTGCGAACAACGGACGCTCAACGACGACTTCGCCAGCCAATCAAAGGGGCGTAGTGCAGCGATCTGACCAATGGCTGGCGGCCTTTCCGCTGGGGGGGGCGGGGACAAGGGCGTTCCCGGGTCTGTGCGATAAACCTCTTTGTTTCGGACGTCCAGTCACTGTCGTTCGTTTCTGTCTCGCTCCTGCGTCCCGGCGCGTGTCTGGCCTCATGATGGCACGCTGTTTAAGCGCGTTGCGAGGAGTTAAGAGAGACAGTTTCTCAGTTTTAAGTGTGCAAGCGCGATCCCGCTTGTGACTTCTGTCATTTTGTAAATCTGGAAGCCACGGCGGAATAGAAAGTCGATTATATTTCTGTGCGGCACCTGCACAGGCAATCCGTAGACTTACTTTGAAAACTCACGCAGCGGGTCTTAATATCTCTCTCAATATTTCCCCTTTTGAAATTGACGCGGTGGTTGGACTCCCCTCAATGGCCAAACGACGGCATCGCATCGCTCCTCATATCATACTGCCACTCCACTGAAGCAGGACTTGTGTGTGGCGGAAGTAGCGTTTAGTGGAGCTGCTTTTGTCAAACAGCACGGGAGTGTGAGGTCGTGTTGTGATTCAGCCCCGTTGAAAGGACACTCAGGCAGGCCAGTCACTCGGTGCAACAGAATAAGAGAGAGTGTTGGCACTGAACAGTCCAATCTTTGTCCTTTCCCCTCCCCTTTCTTTTGTGTCTCTAGCACCTTTTTTTTATAGATCCAAATCGGACCGCAGTGTAGGAACAGAAACCTGATAGACGAGAAGTTTCTGTCAAAAGATCTGCTCCAAATGGTGCAGAGTCATTGTTGCTGAAAGACTCACATTTCCACCACAGCGTTCTCACGCTACAAGCCCGAGTGTCAAGCTCAGCCCTGTACACACTAGACAGGTTTTGTGTGTAACGTGCCACTGCTGGTGTTTTTATGGCTTTGTGTTTTGCACAAATGGCAATGCTCCACTGCAAGTCAAAGTCCTGCATTCAAAGTCTTTACTTGAGTAAAAGCAGCATCCTTTAAATGTCATTTATGCAGAAACAATTGCCCTGTGAGTAGTATAAACTATATTGTTGGATTATTATTACAAATTAATTTTATTTTTTATTAGCATACTGAAGCATTCATGTGTGATTTAGCAGAATTTTAGTGGTTGAGAAGAGAATGAGATCATTCCTGTTTATATTGTTTCCCCGAGCCCATCCCGCTCAGATGCACTTTGTGACAAGCTCTCAACTCCACCCTCTCTAACTTGTGTAATGAGGAGCAAAGAGCACAGCTAACTAGAAAACACTAATAACATGGAAATGAGCCAAGCTGGTTAATTGAGCATATTTAAACTCTCTACAATGAGAGAGTTTGCAATATAATAGAGTTCATGAAAATGTGTAACCAAGGAAGATAAGTAAGACAAACAAGGAAAAGTAAAAGCAACAACAGTTGAATCTTGAAAACATATTGTAATTTAATTCTGTAGAAAAAAAAAAATTACAACAAATGATATACTTTGTTAAAAATAAATGGAGAAAAAACTAAACTGCCAGTAAATCAGAGTGACAAAAAAAAAACATCAGTGGTGGTTTGTTTAGTAGAACTGAGCTCTTGGAGCCAAGTTGTTTACAGTTTTCTTATTGTGTCATGCATACTTAATGTTATATAGTAGTTAGTTCAATAACATGGTTAGTTATTAACTTATTGAAAGTTCTGTCATTTTAAATTGTGTACTTTTTTACGTTTTAAATTGAAATGCTATGCTATAGACTGGTTTGGAAAATAAAGGAAACTTAAATTCTATAAATAGAGACTAGACTATTGATATATGCTCCATTATGACTAGCACTACATTTTTAATGGTACAGTATACATGCCTAATAGGTGAGCAAGAGGTACTCGAGGAAGCATAAACCGATGACTTCATCTGATAGTGAAGCAGGTTAAAGCGAGAATTGCCAGGTTACAGATAATCAGAGTTAGCTTGAGGGAGAATCGGCAACAGTTGTTCTTGGCTCGAGCTTCAGTTTGATGGGATTCTTGGGTGTGGTAAATCCATCAGTTCCCAGCTCCAACGGAATCTAGGAAAACCAGAAATGTGTCACAAATGAAGCCCTGACAATGCTCAAATCCAGTGACACCCAATCATACATGTGTCACTATTTTAGACCACTTATACTGAAAATGTCTTCTCACATCTGTCTCTTTGCAAGTGACGAAGCTGAACTTCTGAAGGATCTGCACTATGGCCAACTTCATCATCAAGGCAGCAAATCGCATGCCAATACAGTTCCTTGGCCCTGCACCAAAGGGTAGGAAGGCATAAGGGTCTATGTTGTCTTTGTTCTCCTTGCTGAACCTGAAAAAAAGATTATAAAAAGGTTAAATATCTTTATTATCAAAATGACTAAACTTGGGTTAAATCTGACCTTAAACTGCCATTAATGAAGTCTAGTACCTTTCAGGCTTAAAAGCGTCAGGCTCAGGCCACAAAGCAGCGTCACGGTGGAGCGTATAAACTGGTATCATGACGACAGTTCCTTTAGGGATGGACACACCGTTCATTTCCACAGAAGTCTTTGCCACTCTCTCTAATCGATTAGCGATAGGGAACAGCCTCATTGCCTCATTCACCACCATGTCCAGGTATTCCATCTGCATCAGGGCTTCATAGGTTGGCTGACTCTGGAGGGAGGTACAGTAATACATTGGTAGAACAGGAAAAAGTTGATGATAAAAAAAAAAATTAGTTACAGTATTTAAATAAATACTAAAAGTAACCTTTTCTGGGAAGGTTTCATCAATCTCCTCCTGCAGGATCTTCTGTATCTGAGGGTGTGTTGCCAGGTTGTAAGCTACAAATCCCAGTGTGCTGCTACTGGTTTCATAGCCAGCAAAGATGAAAATCATGGCCTGAGAAAGGATCTCATTATCAGTCAGCCCTGCAACAAAAAAAAAACACCCTGATCACTATCATGATAATAGTCAAAGTAACAGCTTGTGGCTTGCATTAGCTTGTGACCGTCCGTCAACATGAACCTTTCTCACTCTGACTGGACGATTATGGCAGGCAGTGGATTGTCACTGGTCTTTGACTCTGATTTTAAAACTGGAGAAAGATGGCGACTGTACTGGAAACAATGTCAAAATTCTCCTGAACTATCAGCCAAAAATCTGTTTCTGGATAAATATGAAGCTTTTAAAAACATCTTTAAATAGTTGGTCACAGGGTTCAGAAGCTTTGAGACACAGGGAATCATCTCCTGAACTTTCCATAATTTTGCTGATTGATCCAACACTATTGTCTTCAACAGTCAATACTTAACTGCTCTTGACCAACAAAGATGCCCCAAGAAAATCTTTCATAAGACAATATTTGAAAGATGACATTAAAACATTTACTTCCTACTTCCTTATAACAAAGTGACCCTTGAGATCTTTAAAGTGACCCTTCAGTAACGACGTGATGAACTTTAATTCCTCCATCTGGTTTCTTTCTCTACCTTTTTTGGAGCTCGTATCCTCTTTGTTCTTTTCTGAAATCTGAGCATCCACCATCAACTGCATTAAGTCCACTCGGTTCTGCAATGCAAAAGAAGTAGAAATCATATTTTTATTTTTCCAATATATGTTGATGGGAAAGGTTATGAACAAAAACACATAAAAAAATGGCCAACAGCCAACATCAAATCCATTGTAGCTGTACACTGTATATGCATTACTTTGTGTTGATTCTTATTCCGATCTGATTTGATCATCCTTAGAAAGTTGTAGAAGAAATCTAACACTTCAGCAGGGAAGAATGACATATCCATCTTTTCAAAAATTGGCCCCAAGAATGGAAAGATAACTGAAATGAATAAGAATTGAAAATATATAGTTAATTCAGGGCTGTAGAAACAAGATAGACATTCTGGGTATAGCATAGTGTTTGACATACCCAAAAGCACAAGCAAGGGATTCAGGAAGTTGAACTTGACCATTTTCTTAATGTTTGATACAAAAGGATCAGAGGGATGGTTGATGGAGTCAATGTCCACACTGAAGGCAGTGCTGGTCACAACGTCCATACTGTAAGGTCCAAATACTCTGCAAAAAAGTCAAACATGATTCTAATTGACTGAATCTGGGATAGAAAAAGTTAAATCATCCAAATGTTTGTGTTAAGAAATGTTTCCTATTTACGGAATAGCACAAATAACAAAATCAATTACCAGAACTGAAGAATACTGATGAAGAGTCTGCCCAAATTTTATCGCAAACAAGAACATTACTCACTCTTTCACCTCTATGACATCACCGTCCTCTACTTTCTTGTGAAGACTCTTGATCAGGTTACTTGAGTGCTGCAACATTATCTTGTACATCTACCCCAAAGTAAATAACAAAACCATTTAATGATTAAACATTTACATACAGGTATCATGGACCAATTCATTTCAGGGTACATGTCTTTAAAGCACAGAACAAAAATTTTAATGGTGCTCATTAAAAATATGTTAAAGCTGCAGTGTGCTTTTTGACCTCTTTCAGTCGTCCGCTGGTGAATGATGGCGAGAGGATACTGCGAATCCTCTTCCATTCCTCATCTTTCACTTCTGATACAGCATCGCGTAACGGTCCATTTAGGCCAAAATCCTAAATCACACACAAACAAACATACACAAGGCCTTCTTTACATTGTGTTGTATTCAGGTAGTAACCTGGGAAATTGCCTCTACAACAGGGTTGTCATCATACTAGAATGAAAAACTTCCATACAAAGCTAGCTTAAAAAATGAAATTTTGATACCACGGCAAAAGAAAGAAGAGTCCAAGGTATAATGTATAATTATGGAGATCGTATCATTTTAAACATTTGGTATCGAAAAAGTATTAAGGTAAACTTACCCGTCTGTTGGTGAAGACAGAATAACACTCCTTGACCAAGATCATTTTGATTATAGCTGTATCCATTATGGCCAACACAGGCTGCCTGCCATCGTACAACCTTGCAATGCAATTGTAGATATTGTAGCAACTCAGTTACAACCTGGAGCATTGCATGAGAAATGTATGGTATGATATATTATTTCTTCATTAGTATCAAACAATCTATGCCCACACACTTACCCCCACAGTTTTCCATATTTCTGATAGCATTCTGTGTCAAAATTGTGGACGCCCTAAGGAATAAAATGAGAGGAGTGACAAAAGGTATCAAAACAGTCAAAACCATTGTCAGCAAGTATCCGCTTAGCTCAATGCAGCAATCTGGCAAATGTGTCTCACCTTTCTGTACTCCAAAAATGTCCCAATAAAGGGCAAAGGTTTGGGCCCACAGATGCCTATTTTCTTGAAAAATCCATATGGAGCATATCCATATCTGAGGATTTAAAGGAACAATTAGAAAACTGAGAGATCAAACCCATTTGTTATTACAAAAGTCATTTTATACACCCTCCAGACTTTATTTCTTTCATGCTTTGTGTTTGTATACCTTTTCTTTTATATTGCCTATTGTTTTTTTTATCGTAAGTGTAGGGGAAATAAACTTTTACAAACTGTATTTTTCATACTGTAATACTAAATCCAATCCAATTTAAGATAACCAGTGTGTTAGGTGAGCCTACTATAAACTGAAATGTTAGATTGTCCTGTCTATTTTATTGTATTCAATCTTATCCATTTTTTAAAAATTGTTATGCATTTTTTCGATGGGTGACTATTATGATTATCTGAATGAAGTTTTTTGGCTTGTGATTTTTCTTTCTCTTAACTTAACAGTGAAGAGGAGTAAACGGTTTAGTCTAAACATGCAATCCTGAAATAATAAAACTGCCTGGTAGTAAACTGGTTATTTTATCACACATACTTTACAGCTCTTATGTCTTTTTACCTCAATGAATTTCCACTTTGTCTGTTATGAGTCAAGTTGTGTTTCACATTCCCTCAAATGGCCACAGAAATGGTCCTAATGTCAGTAAGCTATCATTTGAATGCACTGCTTACTTCATCACTATTAAATGACATGTCAAAATGTCGGCTGTGAAAATGGTCTATTGAAATTGAATGGTGCATTTACTATAGTATTAGCTACATCTGTGATGGACCAGTCAAACAGTCTGCCTTCGGAAGGGTTTATACTGTAAATGTTTTATTAATTCAATACAGCTTTATAATCCTTATTTAACATAATTAATTACCAGAATAACCCTGCCCACATTCAACCTGACCAGAGGTCTATTCAGAAAGAATAAGTAAAAACACCTTTAAATTCATATTACCAAAACTACTTACTTTTAACAACTACAGAGGGGTGTGAGGAAAAGGATTTTAGGTAGATGGATTAAGTCCATTTTAAAATAGACTAAACTCATATGTATGTTTTCATGACAGCCTTCAATTATAAACTAAATGCCTAAAGATTTATTAGTACATGAAAGCTGTATTACACTGATTTGGACACATTTTCATTATATTCGTACACATATCTGGTAAAGGAGTAGGGGGTCTATCCAAAGCCCGCACACACCGTTGGCACAGCCACGCAGATGTTTTAACTTCTTTTGATTGATTAGGTTGACCTCTTCTCAGGACTGTGTGGGGTCGTAAAGGCCCCACCTTTCCTTCCTGTTGTTTTTTTCCTGCACCTGTTAGGTTCGGCCGACCTTTACTCTTGTCATCGAAATTGGTACAAGGGATGGGGTCACCTCAGTAATTCTCTGCGTGGCTCCCCTGACACCAACCTGAGAGAAGTCTCAGGAGCCAGAAAAGTTGAAAAACGCCTGTGTTGGTGTGCAACTGTACCTGCACCTTTTAGTCCAGTGAAGCCTCCATGTGTGCTGTCAGAGGTTGTTCTGCCATTGTGTAACTGAAGTAAATCCGGGATTTTTCTAAGTTGCATCATACAGATGTTTTTCCATCTGCTGTAATAGAAACGCCTCAAACTTAAAGTGAAGCTCTGCTGGACATTGTAAACTTCTTTAAAACAGATTATAATCTATTCATCTGTAGGGCTACTCAAACAGAATAGTTACGGATGAGGGGGGGGCAGTGTCTGGATTTGTTTGCTTTTGGAAGAAACGAAAAAAGTACAAATAAAGCCAGATCCGTTGAAGTAACAGTCAGCTGACTACCTGTTTTGCGCCGCACTCGCTCGCGATTTCAGATTTCACTCACGGCCTGAAACTGAAAACCGAACTATGTTTGCAGACCCTCACAAAGCCTCCACCTGGAGGGGACTGCCGCAAACACCAGAGCGGATTATTCCCACCTCTATGTGGAATTAGTTCATTTCGGGTGGAAAGCGTTTTGAAAGACAGACAGAGATTAAAAAACAAATAAACAAACAAACAAACAAAAAAAAAAACAAAAAAAAAACAGGCCGCATACTTACATTGCGATTAGAGTAATGACAACCGCTATCAAGGTCCAGGTCTCGATGGAAAAGTCCGGAAGAAAGTTCATCTTCGCTCCGGTGTGCTCCACTGTCCGCCGCGGCCGATCACTTCCCACTGCCGGGATTTAAGCTCCGTGCAGGGGCGGGACTCAAACACGCGTGTTACACAACATCACCTCTCGACCATCGGGGTCACATCGAGTTCAGACTTCTTCTGTGTTGGTTCTGCTGAGATGTGAACCTCGTAGCCTAATCTTTGGTTAAATAAATAAATAAAATGATGGTGGTGAAAGACAGAGAAAATACAAGTGGAGTCGAGGAGTCGAGTAGCTTTGCCAGGTATTCCTGTCTGAGTGAAACAGTAACATTAACAATGACTTCGGATTGCTCACAAAAAAAAAAAAAAAAAAAAAAAAAAGCTTAAAAAACCTATCAAGAATTACAAAGGTCTCCCATTAATTATAATCATTAACCACATCCTGTGCTTTATAGAAGCAGGCTTGACTGAGCCATTTGGTGACAAATTAATAAAATAGAGTTGACTTAGTTCACATAGTTTAATAAAATTACATCTGACGTTGTATTTTTCAAAGGAAAATTTACTTTAAAATGATTATTATTATTTATTATTATTGCTTCTCCCTTGCTTTCATCTTCTACACAACCTGCTGGGCCCTGTAAGCATTTTTTTTTCCTCTAGATCAAATGTTAAGGCCACAATTTGACTGACAGGTGTTACACAGTCCACTGCACTCAACTTTGGTCTGTTTCTTGTCCTGATAAATAAAGCTAAAGTTGAATGATAATATCTGATGACCTTTAGTCGAGTACTTCATGCTGTAACTGCTGCTGTCACGTCTTATGTCAGTTTATGACTACAGTAACGACTGCATGGGCAAAGATTTTGGCGAAAATTACAGGACATTAATGAGTAAAGTTGTGTTTACATAAAGCACATGTAGCAGCAACAGCATTGAAAGACAGGTGGTTGTACAAATTGTTGATACACAGACCCATAAAATGTGCTTTACACCCTTTGAAGGTTCAACAAGTACAGACTACCCAACAGCCTTTTCCCTGAGGACATTTTTACATCTGTCACTGTGTCACCTAACTACTTTCCTGTCAACCCCACAATTCATCTCCCTTTCCTTGATTATAGAGATAGATAAATAAAACACAAGAAACAAAATCCATTAAGAAATCACAAAAAGACTGCCCCACCTGTCAACTGAGCTGGTAGGAAAAATATTCCATTGTGATGTGAGGAGGCCGCCTTTGGCTGTGGCTGGGTCAGCTGAGAATAAATAGAGTTGTTTTTCTCATTTCTTTTCTCATATTTCTGTGATCCCATGTGAATGTATCACTGTCAACACGGTGTGTGTGTGTGTGTGTTTGTGTGTCAAAGTATGTGCCCACAAATTTGCAAATGCCTGTCTGCCTGCAGCACTACACTGAGCAACTGGCAATAGTGCCGTTGCTCTCTGTTTGGCTCAGATCAATCTTGCAAAGATGAGTTTCCAAGTAGTAGTGTGAGAGGGCCTCGGGAGACGGATAAGCTATTGAAGAGAAGCCATACAAAAGAGAGAAGAGAGCTGATGATGAGGCCTGAACACAAAGCAGAGAGAGGATGAGGAAAAATGCACAAATATATCAAACAGGCTGCTGATTGATATAAAATTTCCCTAGAGTCCAGTGCTAACATTTCTGACAGTTGTTTTAAGTTGCTCCTGGGTACTTGGAGCAGACAGTGTTCAATTACACGCCTTAATGCAGTTCAACATTCAGTACGAGTCGGAGATGGGGTCGTTAGACTGCCGTTACACAGTTTTTGATTCTATTTCTGAGGAGATGTGAAATTAAGAGGTGTGTAATAGCAGCTGGGTGGCCAGTGTGTCCTCCAGATGTTGTCTGGAAAACGTTAATTGACCTGCTAATGAAGTCTGGGCTCCTCCTGTCAGCTCTGAGCCTCAGAGAGTCTGTGACATTGGAAGGGACACCTGCCTATCTGACCAGATGACGGCAAAGCTGAGTTGTAATGAGACACACAAAAAACCGACAGCATCTCTCTCTCTCTCTCTGTGTCACACACACACACACACACAGACACACATATGCAGGTATATACCTGCATACAAACATGAAATACACTTTCTGTCACACTCGCAGATATACACATACAGTGGTAGAGCTGTCATGAGCCTCCCAAAGTTAATTGCACCCATGTGCAGTTGGCTGTGAGCGCCCTGGCTTGCCTGGCGATTTGGCGGACGGCCTGGTGAATGTCACCTTCTGTAACCAGTGCGTGTGTGCATGTGCGTGGGTGTTTGTGTATGTTTCTCTCTCTTACCGCCACGCTATGTGTAAGCAGTACACGGTGAGTCATGCTGGAGGAGAGGTGGGAATGTCTGGCCGCAGCTGTTGGACGGGAGGAAGAGATGTTTAAATTGCAGCGTGGAGAGATGACTGTCAGTGCCAGGAAGTTTTGAAGGTGAAAGCAAAGTCGCTTTACACACAATCACTAACTTGGAGCCACAGCCAGAGGCTATCTGGTCTGTACGTGAAACAATTTCTTTGTTTGTTATGACTGCTTTTTTGTAACATGTAATTCTCATCATATTCGGTCTGCATCAGACTTGGTTTCAGGGTCATTTACCAGCAGAGGGCAGTGCAGGGTCACATTTGTGATGGTCACATCAGACTGCAGGGAGTTGGTGGAAGTTAAGATGTAAACGGCCACTTGTCTTTCGCTGATAACCTTTTCCTGCTTTTTAAAAGGTCACATAAAATGGTACCTTATTAATTTTACAGTACCACTTTACCAGCTTTATCACAATTTGCTCTGATGAAATGAAATGATGAGACTCACACTTTCTAATCAGTGTTCTTAAGCGTTTAACTTTTCTCTGCAGGTGGCTGCACCTTTTGTCAATTAATTTTAGTCCTCTGAGCATCATTCTGGCTACAAAACCCCTACAGTACCAGTGTCCAGTGGAGGACGGAAACGTATTACATTTACTCAAGAACAGCACTTTCTTTATACTTTTACTCCACTGATCTGAGTTACAAGTGACTTTTCAGATGAAAATTTGACATAGAGAAACATTAAACCAGTGGTTCGCAACCTTTTTGACCTGTGGGCTCTGTGTGTAGTTGCTCCTTGTCATGTTTCAGACGTTTATGAGTTGTTAGCAGTTCCACCTAAGAAACATGTCCCTTCTAAACTTCTCACATGGTTTTTAATTAAATAACTGATGAAATGAAGGACTTCTACTTGTAATGAAGTATTTTTACATTGTGGTATTATTACTTTCACTAAAATAAATGATCTGAGCACACTGACGGTGTCTCAAAGGAGGAGGCACATGGCAGTGTGGAGTCACCGGAGGGGTGGTACATACAGGGACAGTTAATTGCAGTCAGGCTGGTGCAATATGTCTCTGTGCAGCAGCAAGTACAGGGACCCCCCACCCCAGGGAGCTGAGTAACACTGTGACTGTGTCCCGCCTGAGCTACTGCAAAGTCACACACCTGCATCACTGTGACTCTGCAGAGTTTGGACCTTCTGTCTTTTTATATTTCACATATTTGTGTGATGGAAATAGGTGCGGCTTCTTTTCTCTGTCAGAGGGAGGGAAAACAGGAGGAGGACAGGGAGGGAGATGGGTAGAGAAAGAAAATCTGTATGCAAGAATGATAGAGACACTGATGCAAGCTTCTGGGTGTGTGTGTAATGTTTACTTGTTCGATGCCAACTCCGGTGTCCAATCTATCCCATTAATTTAGACAGGAAATCATGTCCTCCGTCTGGCGGCCACTTTCAATGAGTTATGGCTGCTCGTCCAAGCGAGCTGTTGTGATGAAAGGCAACTTTGCTGGGAAAAGCACACCAAGAAACAAGAGTGCACATACACAGATTTACAGCACACTCGTACACACACACACACACACACACACACAAACACATGCAGTATAGTGACAGGGTGATTTAGTGGCTTTTAATCATTTCTAAATTGCCTGTCGTTCCCTCTCTCTCAGCAGCACTTGATTACACACACCGGTACACTACATGAAACAAGATTCTACTCCTGTCAGGCCCTGGGAGTGGCCTGACCCACAGTTTTTTGGTGTCGGGGCTAGAATGCTTGAGATTCCATTACATTGTTTTCCATCTGACACATGGAGTCGGAGGGAAAGTGCAGAGTGAGCATGGTGGGCAGCGAAGCTTCCATACTGTAGATCTCCACTGTAAAGAGCAAGAGCGTGAAGACCAAAACTCTCTGTCTCTGCCATCCGTGGTGTGCGCTAAATCTCTGAATCCACTAAATCCACTTGCTCCACATTCTGCTGTCTTTCCAAAGGATTTCTGTGAGGTAGAGAGGCAGTAACTTGTGATTCTAAATCCCAGCTCCATGTTGTAGCAAGCGGATGTTTGAAACAACCTGAGGGAAGAAAGCTTTGGTCAGAGCTATTTTAATGCACTGATGCCAATAATTCTACAAATGCAGTGTTTACAGAGACATCATTTCACCACTTTAACACATTTGAATGATTTTTAAAGACCTCTAGAGGTAAAATCCAACGGTAATTAACATATTTGCAAAGATTAAAGGAAAGTGAAAATGTATGTAGCATGAATACATTTTTTCTGATTTCACATCCTTTTAATCATTCTGCACCCCATCAGATTTATAACACGACCCCTTGGAGGACCCTGACCCCCAGGCTGAGAACCACTGCCCTAAATCAGTGAATATGAACCGACTTTACTTTATATTGAGCCTAAAATAGGATATGCAATATGTGTTTCTAGTCTGTTCAGAGCATATTTAAGCAGCAATGGACCCTGACTTGCAAAAACAACATATGTTCTGGCTGCAGCTGCAGCTGTATACACTCAGGGCTTTTTAGGGTCAAATTTGCAGATTGCTCTTTAATACTGGGGGCATTTTGAAATGTGTGAAAGCTGCTTGGTGATGAGAATTTGTAATCTCTCAATCCATCTTTGGGTTATTTTGAAAGGTTCAGAGTTTTGCTGGTTGTTGGACATGCGTCGTGGTTCAGGATGTACGACCACTCTCACCCTGCTTACTACTAGGGCAGAGATCAGCACAAGTACACACAAACACAAACAGACAAACACAGCTACACTAAAAAACACCCACAGGCACACAGACAGATGCACAGTCACAGGGGTTGTTTTGCTTATGGTATCAACTTTTCACTTGTAAGAGAAAGACTTATTTCTTGTTTCAGAAGTTAGCCTGATTTAATGCTGGCAAACGTAACTGTTTTCTTTTTTTTTACTTTTAACTTGGCTCCTGTTTGGCCTTGCGGGAGATATTTTGAAATGTCAGCCCATGTGGCACCATATGCTTGGAGGTTATTTTAAAGGATACCACTGGCATCTTTTTCATAATGAAGGAATATGTCACCCAAATGCAACATTATGTCTCTTTTATACAATTTTAATAGGTTATGAATGACAATCGAAGTCTACTGCAGAGAGGAATAAGCAGCATATTTGGTTGTGGCTACACGGACAATACTTTTTGTATTATTGCATTTCTAATACATTTTATTTAATCCTGTGTACATGTTACTTGTGTGCATATTAATATAAAGCACATTAAGTGTGTAAAATAATATATTTATGATTACAAAGTAGCCTTGCCTTTTTAATGAGGAATCTGGGAAAACCATGAGGAAACAATGATGCCCTCTATTTCAATTTTAGACATTTCATGGTCCTTTGTCTCAAAGCTGAGCAGCTTTACAGAACCCAACACAATGAAGGTGACACTTCTATCCCAATGCGATAACTGCAGTGCCATTATAAACAATCAGAAAGATGTCAGTGGTGTGTCTGTGCAGACAGCCATCAACAGTATCTGACCACACTTCCCTTCACCCTCCTCGTCTTCTTTTACAACACTATTGAATCCCGTGTAAGACAGTGTCTATTTATGTGTCTGTCTCTCACCCTGTTACAATGTGCCTCACTCCCTTTCTCTCCCTGCTCTCTCTCAGTGTGTGTGTGCGTGTGTGTGTGTTGTGTGTGCGTGTGTGTGTGCATGTGTGTGTGTTTCTGTATTTCCCCTGCAGCTGGTGTGTATGACTGAGTCCGGGGCTTATTGAGATGTATAGTATGACACAGCTGTTATCACAGTAAAGCCCCCAACTGTGTCAGCCATTCTGACATTGATCCTAGTTTGATATTTTCAGAAATGCACATCAAGTATAAAATACACACATCACACAGTGTGTCTATGTCTATGTCTATGTCACAATCTATGTCTATGTGACTGCATGAAAGTGTGTTTACGTGTGTGTGTGTGTGTCTATGTGATGTGTGTCACACTCACCTTACTTTGCTCTCAGAGGTAGACTCTATAATCCCCAAAGAAGGTAACAGAAAAGTCCTATATGGTGCATTAGTTGGATTTGGGCTCTGCTGCTTGTGCAAACCCAACATGGATTTACTGATGGAAAATCTAGTAATTCTGTCTTCTTTAACCTCACAACCAGAGAGCAGCAAACACAATGGATTAGAGACAGTCCAGCCCAACCTGGCTTACCTTGTTAGCTTCTGATGTTAGAGTCAATTACATTTGTCAGAGTGCAAAAGTAGCTGAACAGTGGCAGAAATTCTGTTAAAGCCTGGGTACCTAAGTATTGTATCAATGCTGACGAGATTCAGGTAGTTCCTTGCCTACTTCAACTTTTCACACCCTTCTCAATGGAAAATTCCAGTTTGTTACAACTTGGATCTTATTTATGTAGCTCTTACTTTGGTAGTAATAATATACTGCTTTGTCAAAAAGGGATATGATGCGGTAAGAAAACCGAGCAGTCAGACAATCATCCACTGTGAACATTCCTCACAGTTTACAGACAGACTCCCTGGTTCAGCGTTGACCTTATGATCTTGCTGTACCTGTGCAGGCACACAGTATTCCTGTGCCACGAGTGAATATTATTGACATTTCGAGTACGCTGCTTTAAATTTTACGTCCAAAATGTTTTTGATAATATGACTAAACTGTTGGGCTGTTTGCAACCTGTCTGCTCGTTTGACTGCTCTTGTTTATTGCTCCGTCTTTGTTGTAGCAGTTATGCAGAACAGATCGCAGCAATTATTTTTGTGTGTACAATGTTAGAAATGATGGCCAAAACTACTAAAGGTAAAACCCAAGTTATAATAAACAAAAATTACAGTATCCTGTCTGTTGAGCAGTTTCACACACAAATCTCAGCAGTTTCCCTTATTGTCAGCATGGACACAAATGCATTGTAAGAAATACGTATACATTGAAGATTCATGACAAATGCCCAGAGGAAGTGGGGAAGTGGGTGCTTGTTAATGTGGTGACGGACTCAAACTACTTATGGATCGCACAGCCTCCCATGCTGACCCACCATCCATTATCACCATTGCAATAGGACAGCAGTGGCACTCTCTCTCTCTCTCTCTCTCTCTCTCTTTCTCTCACACACACACACACACACACACACAAACAGAACCACACATGTAAACACTGGTGCTTGTACATAAAGTTTTGATCAACGTGGAATTTGAAGGCTAGTATTATTATATTTTTATCTGATACTGTTGATTGAAAATCTGATAGTGTAGTTAAATGAGTTAGACAATAAAATATGGTAATATATGTATCACATCCATTATTTTTAGTGGATGACACCAATGGGCCGAATTCTAATTTTTAGCACAAGGCTGATGTCAGCTTGATACACATATGAGTGTCTATCTGTGTTTTTTACCCTGTGCGTCTGTGCTTTTTCTGTTTGGACAGACAGTCCTTGGTGTAGTGATGTTAGTAGAGTCTTGTTTCTCTGTGTGTGTGTGTGTGTGTGTGTGTGTGTACCAGTGTGCTTTTATTTTCTTTTGCAAATGTTCCCTGATGCTGTTGAACACAGTGCACAACACTGTGGCAATTGCTGATGTGCGTGTCTATGTGTCAGATATAAGGCCATGTTGTTGACTTATTTATGCCTCTCTGACACTTCGGTTGCCCATTACGACAGCCCAAGGTGTGAGAGAACACAAGAACCCACACATAAATAATGGAAGGTTGCAACACTAGACACACACACACGTAAAATTACACAATTAAAAAAAGTTCAAACTGGCCAAACAAAATGAAGGTTTAGGTAAGTAACTTTTTTGACAGATTTCTAATATCTTCAACAAACATCTCAGTGTTAGCCTACTTCAGTCAGACAACTCAACTGAGATGTTTATTACAACAGCATACATAGTTAAAGTTTGGCATCTTGGCTCTGACCTCATCACTCCCCGCAGACATATACATATACAAATATTGAGGAGTGATGATTAAACCCCCCCCCCCCACCGGAGCCTGCAGGTGGATGCTGGGGTGGAGGTGGGGCTGAAAGAGTGACAGCAAGGCAGATGCAGGGCAGCAGCGAGCAGCAACATTAACAAAGTAGAGGGCGAGATGGGAAATTATATATTAAATATAATTGAAATTAAATAGGCCGCCAAATTAAGAGGGAGTGTTTGGTAGATGATGTGGAGTGTGAGGCATGTCACGTGTGAATGAAGCGGTGCACCTCGAGTTGCCTGCCTGAACTAGCCCGCAGGCGTCGCTCCATATCTGGTGTGAATGGGAATTTAACTCATTGTAGAAAGCATGAAGTAGTCAGTTCAAACGGAGTACCGATGTTTTGCCTGTATTAGCTGATTGGCAACAGCTCTCAACCTCAACCTCTTTGTGTGCTGTGTGCTGTGTGTGTGTGTGTGTGTGTGTGTGTGTGTGTGTGCGTGCTATGGTCATATCAGTGAAACAAGAAATTGGTGCATGAGCACAATCTCAGACTGATGAACTACCCTGCCAGAATGACAATATTGCTTGTGTGGGTTTTTCTCTCTCACAGAGCAGTTTCTTTGTAAATGTCCCCACACAGTGTAGTTGAGAAAGTCCTACAGAAACGTCACACTACTAGCATGTACACATAAACATGTTTCCTGGGTTACCACCATTTATTACAATCTCATGCAATCCAGCATAACAGCCGTAAAATAAATCTTGTCTGCAAAGCTTATAATGTTCATGTTAATGTTTTTGTTGACACTGTATAAGAGAAGTTTTGAATAAACTCTCATTTTTTAAGCCATAATGTTGGTGTTTTAGCCTGGCATCGGCAGACTAATTCGCAAATATTAGTCTGGAACCTCTCAGTTCATTTTCGATTTCCAAGGGGCGTTAATGACGGGCGGAGACAACCAATCAAGGCAACGGAACGCCGTCCTCTCGGACGGTACATCCTGTCAGAAGTACGGCAAACACATATTTCTTCATCAACATAAAGTTTAAGTCCAGTTGTTTGTTCTTCTTTTAGAGAAAATTTACCGTCTAGTCTGTAGTCTGTCCGTATTGGCAGACACCATCTTGGATATTTACAAAGATGTTTCAACAGCGCTCTTCTCTGTCATTGTATTAAACCTGCATCATACTAAATAAATGCTTGTGATTGGTTTGCCCGACACAATGGCGCTTCCAGTACCAAGGAAATCAGTTTGAATGGGAGAAGGGGTAGACGTTTCTGCCAGTGCAAATAAAACATTGGTCTGATTCCAAGACTACTGGTGTTTTTTTTGGCTGCATTATAATGAAAGGAATTTCTAATATTTTATCAAATAAGGAGAAAGATTAGAACTACCTTTAATAACGAGTGTAAAGTGTACCTAATAAACTTGCAACTCTAGCTAAATTTATGACATCCTTAGTGCCCTTCTGCAGAGGTTAATGTATACAGTAAAAGCAGCTGACTCACCTTAAAGTATTAACAATTTTCATTGATATGTGATGAAATGACTTTTGGATTTTGGAAAGACTTCCTTACAGAGCTGTCACATTTTTCTGTCAGCTGTTATCAGAGGGGAAAAGTGATGATTTTAGTTGGAAATAAGTCTCTGCTGGGCTGTCACATTCTGACGTGCAAGTTTATGTGTTTTTCATTTTGACAGTAAATCAGTCAGTCTGCTGGCTTCTTTGCTCATCTAATTCTTGCAGCTATTTTGGTGTACTGGTTTTACAGTCATTCTGTTGACTTTTTTGTATACATTCCTGTGTTGAATGGAAATACCAGTCTGTGTATCTGTTGTTATTTGTTAGGCTGTCCAACACTTTTGTTAGTATTTTGGAAAGAGTGCCAGTAAACTTGATTTGGCATTCATGGTCACCAGAGGATGAGTCTTGGTGACCTTCTCACTTATCATTGAGAACCAACTTCAGGTCAAAACATTCACAAATTATTTCAGTATGACAAATTAATTTTACTCAGTAAATTATGTTTTAGATAAAAAATATTTGGCGCAACTCCTTTCGTTGACTGTTTCAAAAGCAAAGAGAACAGAACCAATAAAAGACTAACACCGACCTGAGGAAGGGAAGAATCTTGTCTTTATAAAAATCTGTTTGACTTGTTTCCATGAAAGAGCAGGATTTTTTTTTTTATGTGTCTTCAAGCAAATATTTTTCATAGCAACTATTTATGCAGCCGAGCCACGTTCCTCGAATGTTTCTTTCTGTGATTTTCTATTGCATCACTCTAGAGCTGTCACTGCAGGCACACACAGCCCCGCATGTAACATACGGTGAGATGATTACTAATTACTATGCCTCCTGCTTAGCAAACCTCTCTATTACTCATACAAACACGCAAAAGCACACACATAGATGTATCACACAGAGCATTTCAACATGTGTGACTCCTAGGACTCTGCGGGAGGCTGGCAGAGGTGCTACTAAGTTTATTCTCAACATACTGTACAGTGTTGCAGCAGTTTCTGATTGGATCCATTTTGGCTGTCAGTAAAGAAGATCAAAGGATAAAAGCTGTCTTCTCTATAAAGACATCAGTCTCTTGCAGCCCAGGGGAGAGTCTGTGTATCCGTGACCAGAATAAACGATATGCAGATATAATCAGTGAATGACCCAGAGCCATGTTATTGCAATTATCTTCCAGTAACCCTGATTTTCACAAACAACCTGTCCCAATTCATGCGTAAACAGGACCACATGTAGGACACCTTATTTGATTATGAGATTCATTATTAGATTTAAAAACGGTGATGTTAAAGTAAAGTTTAGGGAAGCAAATGTTGTTCAAACCAGAACTTAAAATACCAAGTTGAATGAGTGATTTTTCAAAGTAGGGCAGTGGAGTTGACTGCTTGTATTTTGCATCGAAGCAAGCAAGTAAACGCTATATCCTCGACCCTGCTGATCTCTTATATCCATTTATGAGAGAGGAGGAGGGGAAATGAGAAGACAATGTTTTTATGAGATAAAAATCTGTCCATTGGTGGAAGATACAAAGAGGGCATGGAAGAAGCTCTCTACAACTATACAACTATGGCAATGTGCTGCACATGGTTGTTTTTCCCCCACAATTTTTACCAGTATGGGAGAGAAAGAGGGAAAGATTGTAGATCCTAGGGTATAGATTGCTATTCTGTGTCACTCTCATCTCTCCATGACCAAATCTATTTCCTCAAAGGAGCCTGAAAAAGCTTTTAGCTGGTGCTCGAAAATGTACAGCACAAAAGACACAGTCATGCTGTGATCGAAGGTCATGCTATAAAGTGTCATGTGGAGAGCTGAGCCTTTGTAAGGTGCTCTCAAACCACTGCTCTGCCACTGAGACCTTTCAACCTTCCAGCTCGTTTTCCTTGCCACCATGAGGCTTTAGTTGTGAGGCAGCCACATGAATGGTACCACAGCACTGACATAGTCTATAACTCTTGCCCTGTAAGTTCTAAATGATGTATGGCCTACAAGTTAGGTTGTAAATCACGTTAAATGATACATGGAGCCTACTCTGTGTGCTTCAAGTGATTTTAGAAGATAAAAAAACTACAAATCTGTGTAAGCGATTCACAGAGATTTTTTTTAAAAGCATGTGTTTCTGCATGCAGTGGGGTAAATGGATCGGTTTAAATAAAATGTTTAATCATTCCTTTACATTGCTTGAATTCATGAATACTACTTTAATGCTATCCCAAAAAACTACTTTACACAGATCATGATGAAATAAAAAGAGCTGGCAAAGAAATACAATATTAAATGGTGGTTTTGAAGTCAGTTTCAGTGATAGCAGGTTCCAATCCTATATTTTGAATATTTTTGGTTGAATGACCACTTTGTTTACATTTGGATCACTTTGGACTGTGCCTTTTTTAGAAAATATTAGAGATGGAAATGTTGTGATTGTCGTTTTGCTATGCTTGCTTTATTCCAGCAGATACTAGCATGCAAACAACTCTGCCAGTTTTGTAGTAAACAGCTATACAGTAAAGTAACAGAATATCAATTGTCATAGAGACTGTAGTGGCTGACTGACCAAGCACTATTTTTCTTCATTGCTTTCATGAAACAACTGAAACAGCAGTTGCATGGCTTATTGTTTTCATAGCACCCTATGCAGCCTATTCAGCAAGTTTTCAGGGAAAACCCTAAAGTGCAGAGAAACACATAGACCATGCATGCATTGATGCTTGAGCACACACAAAAACATACACATGCTGTAATGGAAAGGTGAAACTCATGGGAAATCACAGTAGGAGGATAGAGGAGGCAAAGTCGTTCAGACTGATTTAAAGAAAAGCAATCAACCAAGTGTAGACACCTGGACTGATCTGTATTTCCCACAGATAGCCTAACCGGCCCTCTCAAGGTCTCATTATGGAAACAGAGCAGAAGAGCAGAGGAGGAAGATCACAGCAGATAAAGTGCTGCTATCTCAAATGTTGGTTCAGTACAGTGAGGGCATTTAGTTAGTTTCATGTGAGTTCAATTTGATTTAATTTGTTAAATCAGTTGTAAATCTTTTGAAATCAAATCAAACCAAAGCACCGGTGTAATTACACCGGTGCTTTTTCCACTATGGCATCTTGAAATATCTGCTGGGGAAAACAGTCTTTTGCTCTGTGACGACTGATTGACTTCGGGCAAGCAACACGTCACCTTTAGAGGTCAGGTAAAAAAATACGGTGCATTGCCTTGTGTCCCTAAATCTATCTTGTTCAGTGGAGGCATTTTTTACCTTCCACAATCATTCTGTCATGTCAGAGCGTACAGCAGTGTGGCGTGTACACATTGACAGCAAGGGGGCTGGTGCCACGGCAACACACAGCAGAGTGACATGTCAGGGTTTGGTGGGTGCTGGACAACACAAAAGGGGTCTGACATATCTGTCCGTCCTCTCTAACCATTACAGGGACATTGTGTAGGGATGTTGGATAGAATAAGAAAGTAGAGGTAGAAATTATGAATCCCTTTGCTGGTTTGAATCACTTTGTTCAGTTCAGTTCAAATATCTGGAGTCACTGACAATCTAATTTGTTAATTTTTTTCTTATGCTAAATGACCGCAACACCGTTCACAACGCTGTGACGTTCAGCACGTTTCTGACCCTTCAAAAACGCCACTGTGAGGTTTTGGATCAGACTCAGATATCTCCACAACTATTGAATGGATTGCCATGAAATTTGGTACACACGTTCGTGTTTCCCTCAGTAAGACTTGGAATAACTTTGGTGATCCCTTCACTTTGCATCTACCATCGTCATTGGGTCAAAATATTTATGTCCAATACTAACTAATGACATTCCCATCAGCCTCAGCTGTACTTTGGGTTTAGTGTTAATTAGAAAATGTTAGCATACCAACACACAAAACTGAGTTGTCACTATATAATTGTTAATTGTTAATAAAAATGCTCTCAGCCACCAGTGAGGGGTGCTCCACAGCTAGAAGCTACTGTTTTTGTCAGAGACAATGATTGTTCAGAGTAGTCTGTGCAATTTGACGATTCTGTGTTAAGGATTTATTTGTACTTGTACTGAACACCTCTAGAAGAAAGGAAAGGAAAACATGAGCAACACATAAATGTGATCATCGCTTCTTTTGACTCAAACAAACTGATTTGTTTTCTGGAAGACTTGTTTCAGCTTTGTATGCAATGACATCAGCCCGAGTATCACACCATGACAGCGCCAAGCCAACCACCACCTGTCAGTAAATCAAACACCATGCTTTATCTAATTAATGAGAACATGGCATGTGTTGTCCTAGTCAGGCCATTCATTTCCCCTTGCAGAGAAAAGGAACAGCAGATAAAACTGTCACGGCACCTGAAGAGCACAGACAGACTGAACCTGTTAGCTGCTTCATCAGTGCTGCAGCAACATGATCACACAGTCCTGATTGAGATTCTGATGACCTGTCTCTTTTAATCCAACATGCTCCCATACCCATCTGCTAATGTAATATTTGTTAACTGTGGACGCACGTCTGTGACTCTGTCAATTTACCTCAATTTCGGCTTGTTTGTCAATGTGAAGTGTCCCTGGCTCCATCTCTGAAGAAAATGACAGCTGTGTCATAATCAAATCAGCAACATTATCATTCAGTATGTGTGGCTGGCAATAACTGTCATAACATTTAGCAAAAGGTCTCCACACTTAGCTCACTGAAAGGAAAAATGTTGACTGTAATGTATCTGAATGGTAGAAATCTAATGATGGTGAAATGGTGTAAGGGCTGAAAGACCTCTCTTGAAAAATAACTTATTCAGTTCACTGTACGGTTTAGGAAACCACTGAGCCTGAATGCATCCCTGTCTTAAATTCAGAGGCTTATAGTCAGCCGCTTGCTCGGCGTGGTTGACCATATTAGCTTAGGCATAGCGGGAGATTTGCGTTTGCAAAGCTTTCTAAAGAGCCGGGCGCATGCATTCAAGGCAATATGAAAGGGCCTCTCAGGTTTTAGCCATTTGTATATCCCTCCAAACAATAAGAGAGCAAGGCTGCATACTGAGCTTAAAGTATTGAAAATAATACACCATGCATTTTGGAAATACATTATTAATGTCTTTGAAGTGCTAATAGAGAGAATGAATATGGAGGAGTTTTAAAATCTTAGTGAAGTCATGACACACCATACACAGTATAGGGGAGATGACAGAAAGAAAAAAAGAAAGAAGAAAAGATAGAAAGAAATACAGTTACAGTTACAGTCAACACAGTTGAGGAGACAGCATGGGCTTCTGAATATTCAGAGGCCGATGTTATTGTTTACCTTCATGTACTGCACTTAATGGATATTTGCAGTGTCTGTTGTTAAACACAGTTCAATCACACCGGTATGTTCTTCTGCGTGGTTGCTCTATAAATTAATAAGAAACCATATTTGCCATCTTGTCTTTACCTGTGTATGTGAGAAACAGTCAGAGAGAGATGTACTGTATGCAAAACCTGTGTTTTGAGGATGATTGCGTGTTGTAATGCAGGTTGTGCGGCTGTATCTCTGGCGCTGTCTCCCATCTAAGTGACTAATACACTGATGGATGCCTGGAGAGCAAGAAGGTGAAGGCTACTGCGTCTTCATAAGACCACATGTGAAAACACACACACACACACGCACACACACACACACACACACACACACACACACACACACACACACACACAGTAATTTTTCCATCACCTTCAGGGACATTACAATGACTTACATTCATTTCCTTGAGACTTACCCTAACCCTAACCTTAACTTAAACCTAACCCGTACCTTAAACCAAGTCTTCACCCTAAAATGTAATGATTTATAATAACAGAAAGAGAGAGAGAAAGAGAAAGAGAAAGAGAAAGAGAGATACAACTTATGCAAACACGCATCACCTTTCACTCTAAGTTTATTAACATAACGAGAACTCATAGACAATGATGTAATGAGCCATTGCTTCTGCATTTTCAGTTCTGCACAATTTCATCTGCCGTTTCATTACTTGGCATCCCCACTTGTTTTTCTACCTCAGTCTCTCTGTTTCTGTCTTTACTTTCCCTCTCTGTCTCTCTGAATTTAGAGGAGTGTGTAGGATGTGTCAGCAGCTCTAACTTGTCAGTCTACTGTGTTGGCAAAGGCTGGAAAAGAAAACTGGTGAACAGTCTAAATCAGATGGAGTGATTAGGAAGAATGCTTTGTGTGCTGGAGTCAGATATGCTGGAAAAACTAAATGTTTTCCAAGCCAACATGTGTGTTTGTTTTATTAACATTGTTAATGATTCAATGGGATATATGTCTACAAAATACTGTAATGTATCTGAATGGAAATATCCCTGTTATGAGATTCTTTTAAATGACAAATCATGTCATCTTTAAAAATTGGAATAAGCTGCTTACCAGGAAGACTTGACATTAACAACAGTATTAAGATTTTAGACCTACAGTGTGCAACTTCATTAAATCTGACATCAGACGGTTGTAATCAGTAACACTAACCTATAGATGACAGGAATTAATGATTTTTCACTCTTGGCACTGATTTAATGAGACTGTACCTGTTTGTAATAGCTGGCAGCTTTTGATTTCAGCATGAGAAAGACAGCGCTGAGGGTGAAAATCAAGCATGCTACCGTTCAAAAAAGACTCCCTCTGTGCAGCCAACTTCTGTCAATCCAGTGAGGGGGATAAATCAAAGGCGTTTCTAAATTTAGCTCTGACATAGAATTAGTGAGACGTTCTGTAGTAGAAAGCAATGGACTGCTGGTTACTAAGCAACTGGTGCTAGGCAACCTTGTTGGTAAGCATCGATAGTGCTTTAGGGGAAGTTGGGGGCTGATTGAGGATGGGGTGTCTTCAGAAGCTAAAAAAAATCTCCTGCTGCTTTGAATAATCTGGGTCTTTGCAGTTGCTTTTCAGGAAAAATTGGATGGATGTAAAAGCCTTGGATTGGTGAGCTCCTAATAGCTGTTTTTCTTGAAGATATGTTAGGACATGGTGTCTCTCACAGAAAATAAACAAACAGACAGGAGAATAACAACTGAATTGCCTAGTTCCAACCGAATGAGTGCCTTTAGTAATGGCATTCCTCATCATCTGCTGCGGAACTGATAATGTCATCAATTACCAACCATTTTCTTAAGTGGAGATGGACCGTTTTGCATACTAATGTGTGAAGCTTTCATGTTGGGCTAAGAGTGTGCGTTCTAGTGCATCCGCTGTGTCTGCGCTTGTTTGTGTACATACAAGTGCGCATAAACGTGTTGGAATAAGCCATGTGTATCCCTAGAGAAGCCAATCAAACCATTGATTTGTGTGAGTTGTGACAATGATCGATGAGAAAGACAGTGTGAGTGGGCTGGTCTCTCTCTGAGATTAGAGTTTGGCTCTTTCTGGTTACAGAATAGATTTGTTTATGCTCAAAAATATTGATCAAGCTGTCAGAGACACTAAGAATAACAAATGTGAAATCTTAAATCGAGTGGTTTTCTTCTCCTGTTAGCTGGGAAGCTATAAAGACAACCACTGCTTTTTTATAGAGCAGAAAATCTATTGTCCAAGTTAAGAAACGAGTCCTAGAGCCGTGCAGTATAAAACACTACCACAGAAAAAAAGAAATGGTTCAAGAACATTATTGCTACATTCATTAATAATACATAGCATTAGCAAGCAGACACGACTGGCCAATTTTATTCCTATTAAAAATTCACATTTATGTGAGAAGGTCATATGTATGTTGAGACGTAATGCTATTTGAGACTGACACCATGAGACTGAATTTATTTTCCTATAGCTGATATAAAAGTTAAGACATATAAAGTTTGATACACACAACCACACACACGAGTAGATGGACACACTTTACACTCTATTATACACAGGGCTGAGCACTTCTAACATATGCCATGAGAGCACACATACCCTTAAACCAGCTCCCAGGAAACAAATATCCAACAAATATTAGCTTGATGTTGCCATCCACTAGATGTATCAGGAGGTTTGAAGTGTATTTCTACCTTTACCATTACAGTTTAGGATACATGCCTTTGGTATGGCCAAAAAAAAAAAATGGATGACTGCTGCCAGCACAAGAGGTCAACAGCACACCACCTGGATGCCACCTGCTATTCTGTAAGTGGTTAAATCTGAATAGATGCTCCAGTCCTGCTGTTTGTTTAGTTTTGGATGTCAGCTTTGACAAATATTGTTCTTCATTCATCGGTTAGAGGAAATATAAGAGAGCTAGATGGATAGAAAACATAGATAGATAGATAGAGAGAGAGAGAGAGAGAGAGAGAGAGAGCGAGAGAGAGAGAGATGAGATATATGATGTGTGGCAGCTGCGTGTTTGACAAGATTTCTAATGGTGTATTTAAGAAGGTAAGAGGAAAAATAAAAAGGAAATGGTCAGCACTACAATGTAAAAAAATGAAAGTGAATGGAGGCATTTGATTTATCAGCAGCTTTTGACTTGTTGCACGCAGACACACACACACACACACACACATACTCACAACAATATATGACTGTAGTAAGAGTGTCTTATACTGTGTATGTGTAATGCCTTGCCCAAGAATAGTCATTACAGCGAGATTAGCCTCTCATCCCCTGTGAAATAGGCTATTTCAAGCGTGGTGGCTGACACACACACTGCTGATTTAGGAGGTTAAGGCTATGGCTGCACCAGAGGTCACAGGTCTGTCTTTTTTGTTTGTGTGTGTGTGTGTGTGTGTGTGTGTGTGTGTGTGTGTGTGTAGGAGGGCAGTAGCGGTTGCTTGTTAGAAGGGACCCATGGTGGGACCCCCTCTCCTCACCCTGAGACAACGCAGACATGCACACATTGCAGCAAAGGGGTACATATTAAAGACAAGGTGTTGGATTTATGTATTTAATAAGCCAGGCAATTTTTTTTAGCCACACTTGCAAGTTTTGGATCTATGGATGAAAAAGGTTGGTCGGTCAGTTGGTCCACCTATTTGGTCAAAACTGAAATATCTAATAACTGTTGGATGATTACAACGACATTTTGTTCAGGCATTCATCGTCCACGGAGGATGAATTCTACTGACACTGTCGACTGACTTTCATTTACTATTGTTTAATAGTTATTACATTATTTTCCCCTTTTATCAGTCTCTACAAGGACAACTGACCTGCCTGCTAACAGTCCCCCAAGCCATTACTATCAATACACTATCAGATATTTTCCTTACTTCTGCTGCTCTATTATCCAACGTGTATATACCTTACATATATTACCATTACAAATAAATACAAATTAGTAACCTAATTAAAACAAACCAAGTCAACATCTAGACTTTTAGCTTGAAGGTTTGTGTATCAGGAGTTTTATATCCTTTCTGTAAGTGTATAAATTGTTGTTTATTCAAGTGTTAAAGATGAAAGGGGCTAAATGTCACACCAATAGAAGCTATTTTCATGAGAATTACCCATCATTCATATTTCCAGGAGGTACAGGTAAACCTTTTTCCATGTGCCGCTAACATACTGTGAATAAAAATGACTTTGAACTACACAGATTCCTCAGCATTAAAGCTATTCATTCTTGTTGCATTCAAATGATAACAATACATCTACTTACCATCCCTCTGTGATGCATGTGATTTATTTCTGCTATTTCCCATTCAGAGCTGTGCGATTGTGATTCATAAAGCCACTGTTTGTGTTTGAGAAAAAAAGGGTTGCAAAGCCTAAAAGAATGCTATCCATCCTCATTAGAGTGATGGGAAGATCACTCATTTTCCTGCATGAGAAAGCCACCACTCACTGTTTTTGCATTCTCCTTGATAAAACAGCCCCTACTGCACAGCACTCAACACAATGCACTTGAATGCAGTGTAATCACTGAGCACGTTTCATCTTATAAACACAATAAAATAGTTGCTTTTAATTCAAACTAATTTTATTTGATTATACAGGCAACAAAGTGATTTTATAATCCTTGTTTATAGTTACCCTTATGCATAGAGTAGAATTTATGCCAATAAAGAGATCCAAGACACTCAATGTTTGAGTATAGCAGAGGTTAAAACCCCTCCATCAGTAGAAGTCATTGTCAAGTAAATAAAAAAAAAGAATGTAATCATACACAGACTATTTCCTATTATCTGTCAATCCATGGACAAATGAGGTTGGGTGATGTATGTGTGGAGGGACAACACTTCAGCTTTAGCCTGCTATCGAGTGAATGCCAATTGGCCTTGATATCCAGTGTCAGACAGAGACAGATGAGGTAGGATTTTTGGATTACAGTGGAGTATTATATCCATCCCCATATATGTGCGTGTGCCGCAGTGTCACTTGAGCAAAGATGAACTGATTTAAAGTGAATACATGTCTATGTGGTCTTTTTTATCCTCCTAATCTAAGTGCAAAGGCAAATTTGGGCTTTGTCCCTCAGATGACCTTGATGCATCATAGGGATGTTCCTGCATGGGTGGCCTTCTTCTATCAAAGGATTGCAATCAGCTGTAATCTGCCAAAGCCATACAAAGTTTTGTATTTAATAGTTTTTCGTCCCTTGATCAGATTATTGATCACAGACACAGACAGTCTACAAAGAGATGTGTTGACTTGGAACAACATGCATTATGAATGTATTCCACAATGTTATATAATTTATGAACAGTAGATTGTTACCTGAAATGTATTACTCAATATTTAAAGAATACAGATGATTGATAGACTCATCAAAAATGATTCTATTTTGATGGCTAATATCGTCATTAATATGATGATAATGAGTTTTACTTTTGTGCCAGCAATCATTGTGTCAGAGAGGGTGTCACATTTTTTAAATGGTGGCTTTCTCATTTTGGAATGGAGCTCTTCTTGTGCCCTTTATATCATGTTTAATTATCTTTATCCTCTTAGTCTAGCAACACACACATGCATAGGAAAAAGGTTAGTTGCATGTATGTACGGACATACACAGGAAAAAGCTATCTGAGCTCCTGCCATTAAGGGACATCTCTCAAAGGCTCATACTAACTTCTCTTCAGCATGTAACAATATAAGACAATTGAACAGGTGGTAGATATTTAACATGCAAGTGAGTAAACAAGGCAATGTATCATTAACCTTCATTCTCTTGAGAATGGAATGAATGGGCTCCAACATAAACTATTGGATAATTACATAGCAAAAGCAATATTTCAAAACATTTTTATCTTGCTTGACAATGATTAATGTCTCCTGTTTATAATGTACTGTATTGTGTTGATGATACCGTGATAGTGTTCACATCTTTTTTGTGCTGACAGATTTTTGTATAGCCATTATCAGAAGCTGTAGCATGTGGGCTAAATGGGCTGTACCTGTCTTTTCATGTTTTGTGCAGTGATCAGACATCTTTATTGCCTCCATGACCTTGTATTTATACCTGACATTAATCACTGTCAAGAGGAAAGAGGTTTACAAAATATTCAAGGTCATATGTCTCTAAGCTCTTCTTAAACCTTTTAGCTCCTAGGTGGGATGCTTGGAAAATGTCTTTGGTTTTACTATACAAACTGCAGGCAAAATACAAACAGGAATACCCACATCATACATCTGCTAGCAACAAAATTAATGAATAAAGACCTTTCTTATCATAAAAAAGTGGAACAGTGTAAAATAGTCTAGAAGGAAAGTGTTCGTTTCTAGTTTGTGTCACAACAACCTTGCTCCAAGAAAAACTAAAAAAAAGGGAGAAAACACACTAATCAGTTATAAAAGAAAAAGTTTAATATTTGGAAGAGAAGCTTTATTAAACCCTAGTGACAAAAATGTCAGTGGGGGTGTTTTTGATCCATGAATACATAGAGGTTATACTGTGGAAATGTTATATGGAAAACAATCAAAATGTAACCAAACATAACAAACTCAAAAATATTGGATGGCAAGAGAGGGATTTTCAATGGCTCCTCCAAATGCAAACAAAAAATTCAGCCTTTGTTTGCTCAGACTGAGCTCTCAGTGTCCCATAATCCCTCGAGTGCTGATCAGTTGTGTATGGAGTATTTAAACAGTTAGTTCCGACCAAGTGATTTGATTGGACAAGAGGCATACCATGACTACTGATATAGAATATAACAGTACTGGGGCTTTTTAACTATGTATCACTACACTTTACAGGCAATTAATTACATTAATGGTCATTATCTATCTTAGATTGTGACAAACTTTGCACCGCAAGGAAGAACAAATTAATTATGAATGGTTGTCAGAAGAGGACGAAAGGAAGGAAATAAGCCTCGATACTTCAGTGCAAACCTTCAGGTGTGCTCCGATGACATCAGCCATGCGTACTGTCTGATCAAGCTGTTAACTCATCGCAATCACACATGCCACCAGAGCCAAATTGTCAACAGACTCTTATTTCACTGGTTGCACAATAAATGGAAATATACAAATAAATGTACATGATATAAAGTAGTTGGCCTGCAGTAACGTGTAGACCTAACGTCACACAAAGTCGGTAGCTAGTTAGTGTGCAAAAAATAAATGTTTGTATTGCTTGGCAATCCAGTTCCAGTCCAGTTGCGAAACTATTTGTGTTTGTGGAGCCAAATAAATTATTAAATAAACAAACAAACCATAATCTGTTGTCGCCTATTACTGTTAACTAATAAATGGTGCTTGTAGAACTGTTGTGTAAAAGCAATATTACATTCAAAGTTGTGCTGTTGTACTGAATATCAGCACTGATACTCTCATGTGATATTTCTTAATAAGGTAAAACTTGTTGGCTCATGAAGTTATGAAATAACGATTCTGACATATTCACCAGTATTTGGTCACTGTTTATTGGTAATATATTAGACAAATGGAGAACCTTGGCATGTTGTAAATAATTTACAGAATGTCTCGTAGATGTTACATTTGTACATTATGAAATTGTTTTTTCCACTTACAATGTGCTGACAACATTAAACTAAAGTTGGGGAAAGCTTATGGTTAAGCGTTAACAAACACGTGTCTTGTGATTCAAGTCTCTGCAGACTTTTTCTGTATTTAACCAGTGCCCCCCATCTCCAAGATGAACATGAAACTCGAGCTCCAAGCTGCACCACCCATGCCCTGGATGATTTGGGCACTACAAAACCCAGGCAAGTGATTTTAGCAAAGGTCCCTACTCGGCTGTAGTGTTAGCTTAAGGTAGCCCATACAATTTCAAAATTGCAGACATTTTACTTGGCTATTCATTTATTTATTTTATTTTAGTTACAGTTATATTTACCATTATATATAAGGCTGCAGGCTACAGGCAACATATGGAGTAGGCCTGCGTAACACTTGTCAGGACTCGGACTTTATTATACAGTTGCTCTTTCAAACAACATGAAAAACTCCTCAGGCTATCTCACTAAAAAGGCCTTTTGAGGTCTATGATGTAACAAATTGAAATGGGGTGCTGAGGTTTGTATTTATTTTTAAAAAGCAGTTTTATCAGTCAAAATGTTGGCTAAAATGAAAGAAATTATATTTTTGCATATAGAGATTAGAGAATATTTTTTTTGTGGGTCAGCGCTCAGGAGGCGCTGTATTTTGCTTCACCAGTAACTCATCGTTTGAAAAAATTTGAAAGAAAAAAAATTAAAAAATGACTGAATGAAAAAGTCAGGGAAATATTTAAGATTGGAAAAAGGAAAGTTAAAAAGGGAAAACAGAACAAAAAGAGGGTAGAGAATGGGAAGTGGGGGAGTTAAAGAAGGAAAGGCAGGAAAAATAATATGAGAGGGTAGGAAAGAAACAAAGAAGCATTAAAGAAAAAAGAAAGTGGGGAGAAAGAAGGAATGGAGGAAGGATAGCAGGTATCAGGCCACTTGGCTAGGGTTGATCAGGTCAGTGACCACGTGGCATTTGTTTCCCACCCTCTTGATCCAAAGCCTCCTTTAGTCTCCCTCACTGCCTCTGTGATGCTCTTAATGGGTTTTTCTTGCAGCACACCTGTGCTAATTAGGAGCTTAAGGGCCCTGTGGAGAGTTTGTCCTGTGAAGCCTCTGCAACCACCACTGCACTGCATCTGGCACTCACCTACCAGCTTCTTGTACCTGGCCTTCCTTCTCTCATGTGCCTTCTCCATCCAGTCTTCCGGTCCAACAGAACCACCTGACTTGCTGTTTCAGACTCCACAACTGCATATCTGGCATAAGCGTGGTCACTGCAGTGTGTTCTGGGAAGTTAAGCTGATTTCTCAGGTGGACCATTAGCTGTCTGCTTTAAATACTGTGTGGTTTGGCTCTGGCTGATCCTTTTGCAAATAGCTTCTGCTATCACCTTTATTATGCCACCACTAATAGTGAATGTCTTTGAGCAACAGGTGATGATGTGCTCGAGAGATCTTGAGTGTCAGTCTTAACCAACTGAAGTGATATAAGATATCAACCCTCTTAGCAAATTATTCCAAGTTTCAAAAATATATTCTCAATGATTAAGATTATGGTATCAGTCATTGATTCAACTGCCAGTTGACAATCAGCTTTGTGCTTTGATTTACTTCCATAGGCCATGCATAACCAATAAATGCATAATTCCAATATTGCTACATAAAAAGAAAATTCTTCCTTCGCTTTTTTTCAATGGAGCTCTCAGTAATTTGTTAGTTTTGTGCTTTTCTTTTTTTCTAACATGAACTATAAAAGACATGCATGGTGAATAACCACGGTGAATACTGTCTGATTGTGGACAGCAGTGCTCAGCTTTAGATAGTTACAAACCTGTATTATTGTAGATTCCTCTGATTACAGATTTTTTAGACTGTAGCCGAGAGTTTCTCTTTGCTGAAGTTAACAAGCAGTGCATTATGCTGGGATGCTGGTGCTGGTGACTTTCATTTTCATTTTAAAAACATATATATTGCACATATTGCACACATTTAATAATATTTTTTCATATTCTGTATTATAAATATTTCTATTTTTATTTTATATTTTATATTTGTGTTTATGTTTCTTGACTTTGCACTACTTGTCTTCTACTTCTACATTCTTATTTATCTTCGTTTTATTGCTATGCACCAATACACTTCAGCAAGTTCCTTGTATGTGAAAACTTACTTGGCAATAAACTGGATTGGGATTCTGATTCTGATGCCTCTGTGTTGGATTTGAATGTGAATAAAAGCAGCCAATGAATGAGACATCACACAAGGGCCAGAACAAGATAGCACGAGAGAGGGAGAAAGAGACTTAAATCTATCTAATCTATTCCTTAACCTTCTTTCCCTTTATCTCTACCTCTCTGTTCATGTCATTCTATGCTTAGTTTGAGATTATGATCAATGTAGCCCACATCATTTACACACCAAGTATACTATGTGGGTATGTTTTTGTGTACGCATATGTATGTGTGTGTGTTATGCATGTTAACAGGCAGTGGTTACATGTTGTCTTACTTGAATGACAGAGTCTGTTGCACACCCGATCACCTGCTCCCCTCAGTTCTTTCCTAGTAGACGAGGATTCAGATGACACCAGCGCCAAGGGACCGTCCGGTAAGCTTCTGGATGGGCATCCTATCAGTAACTGAGACTCTGATAGCCATGAGTTATTCCTTTGGTTGCGTAGATTTTGATCCTTACAAGTGTCAATTCACTTGTAATGCAATACACTGTGGAGCTATGGCGTAGACTGGCTCTGTTTTGTTAAGCCACTCATATCCAGTGCCAGTCTGACCATGCTCGCATGCACCTACATGTGCACATTTTACAAGTGTTGGTCATGGCAGGCTGCAGGTCTCTGAAAGTGCCCTACTTTGATGCATTTTAAGCATTGCTCCAGAAATGCTTTTTATGGCTGGCATCATTACAGGGCACTCAGAAATAAAGATACAGACAAGATGTGTGCACTCATTCCCATTAACGTACACATATGCATGCACACATACACAGCCTTAGTCCAGACATCAAAGAAATGAGAGGAGGTCTCACTGAGCCTCCACAGGCCCTGTTCAGCACCAGGAGACAAGCGTCCAAATAAAACATTTAAAAATCTAGGTTACTGGCACGCATGAATATCTTATGCAGCTCTTTTTATGTAGGAGGGTGACACAGTGATTTGAAGCTGGGGGAGAGATGTTACACGCCTCTGCATAACCTGATTTCCCTCTTCTGCTACATTTTTGGTGGCAGAGATATGTTATTCCTCTCATTTGAACTGTTATTGTGTTAGCATACTGTTTCTTAACATCAACATACATATAGTATTGTGTTTAAGGGACATTACAACATATGTCCATCGGGGCCTGTAGCTCTTAATACATTAAAGTTTAAAACGTATCCATTATCTCAATGGAGAAAAAAAAAAAAAAAGAGTTAAATTGGTACTGCAGCTTCAATCAATTAGTCATCCAGTCAGGAAACAGTTGCTAACAACCCTTGGGGCAGATTTAAAATGTAAATGTTGTTTACCTGGCAATCAATCATTTGTGAAAGGAACCAGGGCCAATCTTTTAGGGTTGATCTTTTCTGCTACCCTCCGAGACCTGCTCACCAACATCATTGACTTCTGGGGATGAACAGTGGGATTCAGGCTTCAGTAGAAGATTACATTTCCTCTGACTAAGCGCCAGTGTTTGGTTGGAGCACACATGGGATGCTTTCACCATCCTGTGTTTTAAAAACCTTTCCACCCGGACACAAGGCATTGAATTGCTTTTGTCAGAAAGCAATGAATGCCACCAAAGCAGTCACAGGATTCAAATTGAAGATTTGGGCCACAAATGTAAAATAAGATGCACTTCGTGCACTTTGGATTAAAATCAAAGCCGGAAACAGAGATGTATTCCGTTCAATCTTAAAAACAATGTGTGGTCAGAATAAACTACATTTTGTAATACTGAAAGGAATGAGGTCATTAGTTGCAGTGTATCTCACAGAGTATTGTTTTTTTTTAAACATATCTAAATCTAATCCCTCCAACAGGAAATTTTGTGTTCAGAGTCTATTTTTACACTAAGCATATTTCGAAAATATAGTTTCCGTTGTTACGTGCCAAAAACACTATAACAGAAATGTAATGGAAAGCTGGCAAGTTTAAACTAAATCAAATCTGAACTGATCTGGTCACAAACATTTTTGCACTTTTCAAGGCCTTTTTGTATAATAATTCACAAAACATATTATATATTTTATACATTAGCAGCAGAATGTAATGTAGCTCTATGTTGTTTATAAATAATGGTATACAAAAGTTTACAAAGTGCTTTACAATTCCTCTGATTCACACACACATACACACACACACAAACAAGGCAATGGCATGCAACTTGGGGTTCAGTATATTGCTCGAGTAGATTTTGACAAGTGGACAGGAGGAGGAATCAAACCACCGACCCTGTGATTAATGGACTACCAATCCCACCTACTGAGCCGCAGTCACAGGTGTTCACAGAGGCTAAGCAACATTTCGGTGGATACAGTGTGTACATTTTATGGTGAATGGAAAGTGAGGCCAACAAGCATCCACAAAGATAACTTACTGATCTAATATAGAAACGTCAGTTTAAATTCTCCTATAGTGAAAAAATAAATTACCACTGGATTTTATTGCCTCATAAAACCACAGTGATGAATGTGGGCTTAGCAGGTATTTTACAGCTAGCGTCTTAATAAAGTGAGGAAGGACAGGGCTGGCCTTTGAGATAATGTAGTCCACCTTCTCTTTGATCCTTCAGGGTGAGGACAGGCGTGTGCTGAACAACGCCACTCAACCTCAGCTTTATGGTAATGTGACTCATTATGGCCGTGACCTTGAAGGCACAGCACAGCTGAGGTTGTTTAAGCATGATAACATGTGTTTGTTTGCATGTGCGTGTGAGTGTGTTTGTCAGTGCGGAGCTACGCAGCTCATGTTAGGCATTATGCAGATATATTGCAGCCTTTGGCATTCACAAATCCCAGATTTTATACCCCACACCAATGTTATCAATGTAAAGTTATTACGCTTCCTGTACTACTCATCACTGTCTTGTGCATATGAATTCATTCAGCATGTCCCTTTGTCTTTTGCTCTCCCTCTGCTGTGTTTTCAATGTCCCTGCATGCATCAATGTCAGCCGCCCTCCCCTCCGGCTTCTGATTTATGAATCCTATCCTGGTCTGTCGTTACTGCCTCCAGAAGGGAGCATTGATGGACCAATATGTCGAGTCTGTCACCAGGAGAATCGCCTCATGTCCACAAACATCATGAATATTCTTCTGACAACCTATGCCCTGCAGCATATCAGATTTAGACGATACATTAGAGATTATATATTAAGATGCTACAAGAAATTCTGAGTTATTTCATTTTGTAGGAAGATAATTTTTTGGCAGAGGCCCTCTAAAAATGTGATGTTTCATGGGAAATATTTATGTGGCTCTAATAGCCCTCCATGCTTTGATATCAATTTATCTTTAGATCCACACATAATACTGTGTAATACACCTTTCTGTTTGCTGTTCAAACACTGTAAAATAAGATAAGAATAAGAATTTATGTTCAAGACTGCTCGTGGAACAGGTGACATCTTCCTCTTTGGCTCTTTGGTGTCCAGCACCTTGTTCTCCGACAATATTTTCGCAGTTTCCCTTATCAGCTGCTGATCCCAACCATCAGCCCCAGAGGAGTGGGCAATAGGACAAAAGGACAACCTGAACTCTAAAAATACAGCGAGCTCTACCAGTCTCCAGTGCTTGTTTAATAACATTAACCCAGGGCGTGATACTGTGTAATTATAACAGGCAGAGGCTCCAGGGCAGAGCTGTAGACAGGTCATGACACTGGTCATGTTTAGAAAGGGAACATCTCACAAAGCTATCTATCTATCTATCTATCTATCTATCTATCTATCTATCTATCTATTGAACTACATATCGAACTATCTATCTATCTTAACTGAAGTGCTCATAAGCATTGTTTTTTTCCTGTAACCACCAACCATTTTCTGTCTGAAATTGCCTCTCTGAAGTCAATGTATTCTTTTCGTAGATTTATTTTTTTTTTTTACTTACTCATGGACTCCTCTGTCAAAACAAAAATGAGCCTCTCTCTTTCTTTATTTTTTTGTATTTGTTTGCCTTTGTGTGTACATATCTGTCCGTGTGTGTGACCCTCCAGGCTCACTATCCTCACATGAACTGAAACCTTAGAATAGAAAAGTGGTCATTTGTGAGAGCAGCATCTGTGCACAACCATCGCTCTTCTTTCTTTTGTGTTTGTATGTCAGTGTGTATGTGTGTGCACTACCCAATGTATGTCCAAAGGATATATTGGAGTAGATTTATGCACATTATCGGTGTGTGGAGTTTACTGACATCCAGGTAAACTCTATTAGCAGGACTTTTGTTGCTTGGATGTCCTTGGTATGTCGGAGGTTTTTGCTCTCCTATTCCTGACATTCTTTAGAGGCACTGAAGACAGAGAGGTTTGTTTCAGTCTTGTTTGAAATATTGATTGGGAAAACTTTTCTGCACTTATGCTTTCATTTTACCAGGAAACCTAAGGCTATCTGAACTGAAAACCAAACCACACCTGCCCAGTAGAACCCAGCACCACCAGCACTGATGAAATATTTAACAACTCACCAAGCCCTGGCAAGGAATGGAAGAGAGAGATAGCCGCAGGTTTGGTGTCATCATTGCCCTGCATTCACATGCATGCACACAAGTTACAAAAGCACAGACATCACACACACACACACACAGACACACTTAGACCTCAATAAAAGAAAAACACCAAAACCTTTGCACGCACACACATTCCTCCATCACCACTTCAATACACACAAACCTTGTCAGTATTTAATGTCTCGTTCTCTCCCAGGGTGGTATCAGCTGTCATTCAGAGATAATGTCTCAGATGTTTCCATACCTTTCCCTGTCCGCATGCATTCACATCACTGACGCAGATACAATAGCCTAGAAGATAGAACCAATGATATCCTGGCTCCCCTATTCAGCCTCTGTCCTGCTCTCAAAGACTCGATTATGTGTAACCCTATGCCCTGGAACAACACCACAAGCTTGGACCCATTCACCGCTGTTTCCGACAGCCTAGAAGACAGAATTGCTATTCATCCAAGGGCTTATGCCAGCCTTTTTTCTTAACCAACCCACCTTCCACAGGTGGCATGGACAAGATGGTGTAATTGATCTGTCAAAAGCCTCATGCCAGAGGGTTGCATTTGGGATTCAGACGATCCTTCTCAGTTGCTCTCAGCAGCACGGCTCTCCATCAGGAATCAGGCCAGCTATTATCTGTAACAGCAGAGATAGGATTGCTCGCAATGTCATGTTGTGTCCCTGACAGCAAAAGAGAGGCGGGTTCATCGCCTTCTTCAAAATCGACATCTGAAGAAGCATTTTCTGCCCTTTTCTCGAAGTGGTCTGCATTAAAACATACTGCTTCAACTGTCATTGGCCCCTTTTTTCCCCAGCAGCAGCGAGTGAAGATGGACTGGCAAAACAATGGCCTTGTCAGAATGTTTAAAGAACTTGATCAAAGGCAATATGTTGTTTATCTAAAGCTTAAGCTCAGCTGACAAGTATTTACAAAAATCACCATATAAATGTTTTAGAACCCATATCTCATGTAAGGCTGTCTCGTGTATATCTAGCAAAACTTTTTAAGGATTCTGCATCCCAGAGACAATTTATCAAATCAATTACATTTTTATGTGTTTATTAGATTTATGAGCACTAATGATAAGCAATCCATGCAGGAATGTAAACATAATAATAGTAGTAAAAGGGGCATGGTAATACAGTAAAATCTACTGATTTAAATTTGGTTTTAAATGTTCACATTAATGCATTTTAATATACACAAATCAAAAGAAAAAGCAAACCTTCTTATTTAATATTCAGATATTAATTAAATAATAATACCATTCCTTATTTTCCTCTCTTATTCAAAAAGCCAGTGTCTAGTGTGATATTTTTTACTTACAGTAATATACAACACTAGTGAGCACTGTGCTAAATTATTAAAAAACCTGTTTGAAGTGTGCTGCCAGGTACTATAGCTATACAATTAATGATTTAAGATCAGATATTTTCATCTTCCAGCTAGGTTCTGAGAACTGTGGAGAGCAACAGTTGTCTTAACGAGGGGCTTCTCTGATTTTACACATCAAAATCTTTTTACAGGCCTTGGGGAGTACTATTGCATTTTTTTTAACGTTGTTGTGCAAAGTTGTTTAAAGCCTTTTGTGGCTCCAGAGGGAGCTGCGTGAAAACGGATACATTGCCTCACGTGATGTTACTTGAGGCAGTGTCGGTAGAGGCTGAAGACTACAACTTTTAAAATAGAAAAAGATATGGGGCTGTGGCATTAGAAAGAAGTACGCTTCCTGGACCTCTGTGGCCCGCTCCTCATCTCTAGATTATCCGCTATAAGCATAACTCACCCAAATCTCTGACCAAACCGTTGGCACTTGAGTGGCATTGTGGGCAGTGTTGGCACCAGGTTTGCCAAGGTATAATAATATATGTAATAAAAAAGAGGATATCTCTGATTCTGCTGTATCAATTTTGAACCTTTTTTTTTTCTATGTGGGTCGACCAATGGTATTTGAGCGCAGCGCTAAATTGGTGGAGCACTTGCGAACAAAGGGGGTTGACACTAGAGATGGTAAGATTTGCGGTTTCGCATGGGCGCACCAGCGTGAAAGTTCATGATGCGATAGCCCAGATGCACTGGATACAATTTGGGATGAACTCAGATGAAATCTGATTTATTTATATATAATTATACGTAAATGCTTTTATTATTTAGAAACGTGACCAATGACCAATCCCTACAAATCAAATGTTTGGCAACATTTCAGATGTTTCAAGAAAGACGGACAACTTGACAAGACGCATGCAATTTGCAAAATATGCTGTGCTGCCATAAAGTACACAAGCAGCACGACTAACTTAAATACTCACCAGAAGTAAACATATGTAGGACATATGAGTTAAATTTAGTGTGTGAGGTGTTATGACAGTGAGACTGGTGTTTACAGCAGCCAGTGACTGCCAGTAATAGTTTACCATTCTACATTTGAAGGCATCTGTAAAAGTTGAAAGACTGGTTTCAAGGCAAGGTCCAGGCCCAGTTCTAGACTTTTTTTTTTTTTTTTTACACTACAAAGGAAAGTGTTTTTTAGAGGTAAAAAAGAAACGGTATATATGAGATGCTTACTGAGTTGGAGTAGCCTACTGGAGAAACAAATATGTGAAATAAAAATTGAACTTTAGTTAATTTATGAGTGGCTGTTGGCTTGAGAAGAACCAAAGAAATCAAGAATCAAACTCTCTGTAGCATTGAATTGCATAGCATTATATTATTTTGCATTGTGTCAAATCGCATTGTATCGTGTTGAATCACATTGTGCTGAATCAAATCCTGTCAAATTGCACTGCATCGCCAATGGGGTGAATCATATCATATCTCATTGGTAGTTTCTTCATATGTGTCTTTAATGTATGGGATTGTTGGCAATGCATCGAGATGCGTATCACATCGGCCTCAGTGATGGCGATGCACATCCCCATAGTTGACACTATTTAATTTACTCATTCATGCTTATTCTGCCTTTGATAGGATTAAACTGGATGCTTGTGCTAGTTTTATACCAGGACAAGATTGTTTTCCTGTTTTATTTATTTCATCTCACACTGAGGCCAACACATTTATCATTTCTGATCTTTTTCCCTTTCTGGATGGAGCCTCTAAAATATTCTCTGTGAACTGATGGGATCAACAGTGTATCCTCCTGTAGCTGATAGGCAGCAGTTCTGCACACCTCTGGAACACCGGCACACTTGGAGGTTGTTAAAGTTAAAGTAGATCTATAGATGGTTGAGATAAACAAAGCTGATATTTGGTACAGCTAATTGATTCCTTATCAGGTTTTTATCAGATTGCACTGGCATTTGACTTTCTTTTCATCTCTTCCATTCTCCCGGCCCAGTTGCTTTTGCGCCTCCAGCTGCTAGCCCAGGATACACTTTTCTGGGCATCATAGTTAATATTCAAATCACTTCGTTTTTTGCAGGTTTTTCAGCCTCAAAGGACCTCCCACTTGCCCGTTCAGCTTTTTGAACAGATAAAAACCCTTGGAAAATCACAAGAGAATATTAATGGGAAAAAGTGATTTCAGAGTTGAGTTGCTGAATAGAATTGGCAGAATGACGTGAGTGATAACTATCATGCTATATCTGCCTTCTCATTCCCCTATTACCCTTTCTCTGTCCTCAGTATTCTCTGTTGTGACTGTTTCCTGCTTTTTATACCTTCTGATTCACTCAAAACTTGTGTGATACCCAAATGACAATATGGTGGCAAAATGTGATTTAGATAGTAGTATAGTATCATAGTATCATAATGAACAGTTGTTTGTAGCAATTTCCATTTCATAATGCCCCTTTTAAGCTTTACTTTTTTTGTATTTTATATTCTTAACATTGAACCTGACCCCTTACCCATCAACCAATAACATTCCCCAGCCTCTCAGGTTTTTAGTTTTACTGTGCAGCATTAGTTGCATCTACACTTAGTTTGATTTTCCAATTCTGCCTTAGACTGGTTTTCTTCATATTAATCCAACAGATCCTCAGTAGGCCTCCATCTCCTGTGGGGTTCACAAAGGTTCTATACTTGATCCAATCCTTTTCACCATCTATATGCTCTTTTTAGGTCACATTATCCCAAAACACTGTTCCCTTTTGTAAAGTCTTATGCAAAAAATCTTTATTATATTTAATTCAGTATAAAAGTTCGACAAACAAATCAATCAGTTAAAATCAGCTTTGCTATGAGATGAGTCAACTTAAAATCCACTTTTGAGAGCAGAGAAATGTTATAAAGAGTGTTGGATTAAGTGTGTTGTGTGTAAAGTCTTATTTAAATAAAGTGAGCTGAGAATCTTTATGTTTTTATCAACACTAACATTACTTTTCTAAAATACAATCTGCCCCAATAAATTGTATCTGTATGTGTCTCATAAACAAAATGTTTAAATCCCCAAATATGCCTGATTCTGTATATAAAGCTGCAGTACAAAGATGTCGGCAGCTGCGCTACCCATCACCCAGGTGATGCTAGTTTATTTTCAACCCACTTACTGGCATCAAAAATAATTAAAGAAAGGGCAGGTTCAATGAGCACTTCCCATCTGCCTGTGGAGAGGAAACGACACATTTAATATCCTGCTCATCCTAGTATAGCAGATGTACAGCTCCACCTCATGCACCGGCTGCCACAGAGAGGGAGGCTCAGATCCAATTAGAGAAGAAGTTTCATTTACAGAAACACCAATATAAATGAGGCATTGTAAAAACTTGTTGCCCAAACGACAAAACTGGCTTCCTAAATGACGATGAGAAGCGTCAGAAAGTAAACTGTCACATGATGTTTGATGCCGAGGGAACTGCAGCTATCATTTGGGGTGATAAAGCGACTTAATATCCACTGTGTCTGGGCTGCACTGTTCAGTGGTGCCAGGAACAATTACCGTCATCAATAAATGATAAATGCCAGAACAGAAGAGAGGCTATTTCTCCACTGAGGAGTTGATTCTCAGCACTGATGGATACAGGACTTTCACTCCTCTGCTCTCAGTGATAAGTGGAAAGGCAGAGGTGAGGCATTGAAGGGGGAATGGAAAACCAATTCATTTAGGATAATGATCAGGGAGAAGTGCCAATAGCGATGGCCCCAGTCACAACAGAATTAGAATAATGACCAATCAAAGTGGTAGCAAAGTTGTGGCTATAATTGCCCTTTAGCTAACTTTAACTTGCATGCAAACACATGATACTATTCACAAAAGCTGTGTTTGTCTGTGTTTGCAACAGGGCAGAAGTGATACAACCATGACTCATCTCAGATGCAATAACTGCATCAGTAGAACTACGGTGACTCTGAGCTGTGTTTTAATCACCAGTATTAAGACTTATGGTAGAACATCAAAATGTACACAGTCATGCCAAAGTGAAGAAAAATGTCATATATTTGTTGTACTGCAGATGATTTCAGTCTTTGGAGACCAATACCAATACCTAACCTGATGGTATCCTGTACATGTTGTACCTGCTCAGAACAGGTTTTTTTCTTTTTTCCAGCTGACTGGATTTACTTCTACTTCTTCTGGGGCAGACACCACTATACGATGACTATTTCAGTACTGCTTGGTCGTATGGGAGGTGCAGTCTGGCATTATGATGGCTGTGAGCTTAGTTCAGCAATTAGTGTGCTCACTCAACGCAGCAGTAGAACCAGTGATGTACAAGTATACCCTGTCATTGAAAAAAGATGTGTAAGGGACCATGCGAATAGAAAAAAGAACATTTTTACAATCAACAGTGCTTGAAGATCAGAAGAAAAAGTACAGTCGATGTATATATTTATATATTTTTCCACACATCAGTGCATGACTAAATGGTGTTGTTTTGGTTCAGCAGTAACCGAAGTAATTGCTTTAACTCAAAGTTAGAAGGGGGAAAAGAGCAGCAATCATAGTCACAGCTGCAGTTGTGCATATTGATCCAAACTGAATCAATGAAATTGCAAACCTGCATAAGGTTGAGTAACTTTAAAAAATCTGTAGATGGGAATGAAATATGTTACCAAGCATGTCATTTGGTGTCCTTAACACCACTGACAACAAACTGCAGGGGGGATATTTATTGACCTAAATGCCAACATGTTTTACCCTACACACATGCAACTGTAACTGAGGTGTTGCTGCAGCATGGCACTTGGACAAAAAGGCGTCAGTTTGTGTCATAGACATGTGAGATGCACCTCGCATCTCCCTGCCATCTACCTCATCTCTCTGCGGGAGCAACCACCTAGACCTATAGAGAAATATTTGTCATTTCAATCCATAACATGTCACAGTACATCTCATCTCACACAGTCTGCTGGTTAATGAAAACTGTAAGCCATGTGCTCTCGCCTGGCACATCTCTCATTCTGACTCACTTACAATATATACACGTATACACAACAGAGACACGAGTGCACGCTCGCATGCACACACACATTGGAGCATATGTTCGTGCGTGCAGACACACAGCCACTTCTTTGTCCTAACTAACTTCTCAGACTGTACCTGTAACTCATATAACTCATCAGTCTGCTACTGTTTTATCACCTCGGTGTGTATTGTCATGGCTACATTTCCGCTACAGTGACATTGGAAAATTAGATCGGACACACTTTAATATTTGATAAAGCTTGCTTGCTACTTTGCTGGTTGAAGTGAGCTCTAATATAGTAGCTGGAAGCTAGTAGCTTGATGAAAAACTTACTGTTGTTTTGCACCACCCCTCTCAAGTTGTAAATCAACCTGAGGACTGTCATTTGCTTTTATTGACCAAGACCATTTTTCCTCTATTTCATTAATTTTAAATGAGGCTTTATTCACTTTAGAGCCTGCTTTGGGAACTGTGTTTTATATTGTTTCCAACGTTTTCATATTCAGACACATGGGTCTCAGGCGACATTAGTCTTTTTTAAAGGCAACCAGTGACACGTGCAGTACTGTATTTCCCAAACTACTTTTAGAAGTAGTTTGAAGGAGATTCAGTGTACTTGTTTCAGATATTGGATAGCCATTTCATGTCGGAAAACATTTCCCAAGCCTGCTGATCGATGGGGTTGAGTGTCACCGGTATTGGCTTTAATGTGAATGACCCTCAGGAACGAGTACCCTGCCCTGCAGCGTTCCGCCGCTGTTTCATTCTCGAGGCCATTTGCACAACACACATGTCAGCTGAATGTCTCCCTCACCACACATATGCTAGTACAGTACTACTGTATACCTCCACAGACATATTTTGTTGGTCACAGAAGTGGCAGGCTGTTAAGTTGCCTAGCTCATGATAAACCACACCACTAACTCAAAGAAGCCACTGCACAATTGATTGTGGTTTGTGGTAATCAGAGAGCACACAGTCAGGTGAGGCCAAATTATCACATGCACAAACATGCAAACAAACTGTTCTTGAGTCAGTTTTGTAACACTGATTATCACACTCGCTGGGGGAAAAGATAGTATGACCGATGTTTTGCACCTTCTATCCGACCACATGTGTTGGCCAAGCAATTAATGCAAGCTGCCAGTTTTGGCCTTTAGTCAATACGAAGTTTCCTTCAGCTGACATTGAGGATATGCAAATAATAAAAATAATAATGAGTGTTACTCATGAAGCTGGATATCTTTCTCATGAAACAGTGAACTTTTTGTGAATAGAGGGCAATTGTTTGTCATTTTTTTGATGTCTATGAGTAGGTAACAGTTCCACCGGAGAATGAGTTCAGCTCTAAAACTATATATAGTTTTATTTAATAGTGTTATTAAATAAATAGTGTTATTTAAATAAATGTTAAAGGCACAAATACATAAAATGATCCAATATTTCTAACACACACACACACACACACACACACACACACACACACACACACAAAACAAAATTAAGGAAAAGTCCAAAGAATCAATTCACTTCTTCCCTCCCCCATATATCATCTCAACCCTAAGATCGTAGATTGTGAACGACTAAAATACCAATATTAACTGTACTGTATATGAAGTAGTTAAAACTACTTCCACCTTACTAATAATCTAATAATGTAATGTATACTAATATATAAGTAACAGGGACCATTTTCAGAATGAGTATTTTTATTTTTATATTTTAAGCAAATTTTGCTGAAGAATGATTATAAATGTAGGATTTTTACTTAATGGAGTATTTTTACATTAATGTATTTGTACTTTCACTTAAGTAAGGAATCAGAATACTTCTTTCATCACTGTGTATGTTAATATAACCCACCACTATGCTCTTCTAATAATGAAAGTCAAATCTAGAGGTTTGATTCAGGTTATAAAATAATGAATATTGTAAATAGATCTAAATGAGATTCCCATGTGTGTTTTTTGTCTTGTCAGCTTGATTTGTGATGAAACTCCCTTCAACTCTCCATTCAGCATGCACACAATGCACACAGAGTTGTCACTCATGTGCAGGGAAAAATAAATGCTTTTACACCTCTCAGTCAGTTCTACTTTCTTCTCTTCAATTTCTGCAGTTCCTACACTGTTAGTCATTTTTCATTCTGGGATTGGAGGCTCTGTGCTCTCTCTCTCTCTCTCTCTCTCTCTGCCTCTCTCTGCCTCTCTCTGTCTCTCTCTCTCTTTCTCTCCCTTTCTCAGTGTTTCTGTGTTTTAGTCATGCATGTGCATATATTTGCTGCTGCAGGCTTAAATTATTTCATGACCATGATTCTGTGTTCAATCAAATGCATTGTTTATTTATATAATGAGTTTTAAATAAAACAATGACATATTCAGAAGGAGATTCCTGCAGTTGATGCAATGTGGATCATGATTTAATTTCCCAGTGGTCTACATCAGAGTCCTTGGAGACTGCTTTGATGGACAACCACACTGTGAGTTGTTTATGCTCAAATTAAACAGATTTCATTAGCAAACTGTATGGCTGTAAAAAACTACTCTTAGTGCCCGTGGAGGAAGCCCAACAGCAAGATTGATATATGTCACAGTACTCCACTCTGTTCTGCTCTGAATGCTGGGACATGTTCCAAAACCCTATGAATATTCACAAGCATGGTATGGCCCTTAAAGGCCAGTCAGGCTCTGTTTTGCAGCCAGTGCTCTTGGCAGTGAATGACAGTGTCTCGCCCCGTCTTCATTCCCAGTGCTAGGTGATTATCAGAGGCAAAATAGAGTACGGGTACAGAGAGTATACAGCAGAAGGTATCTTTGTCAGCTGTTGACAGAAAATGAATTGCATTTGCTCAATTTCCAATGCTTTGAATCGTTATACAAAAGACAAAGAGTAAAGGAAATATTTCATTATATCTGTGGTTTTCATATATTGCAGAAAGAATCATGGGAGTATTCACATTATGCACCATGTAGGACACATACTGTACACTTTTAAGAGTAAGGCTCAGAGGGTTTGTGTGGTTGTGGGTGTGCATGGAGATGAAAGATAGTGGGTTCAGTGTTCAGAGTAACACAATAGTGTAACCGCTGTGCCACAAATATCAAAGCAGCTTCATTATTTGACAGTATGTACTGTTGCAGTTTCACATACTGGGGCATATTTTCAATTTTACTAGGTTTTACAAACACACGTGAAATGTATTTCATTTATTTGTTATTCAGTGTGGGTGTTCTGTGCAGGCTTCGGCATAACACAATACATAGGAGAGTATGGTGGGGGGGCAAATTCAATTTCACCTCTCTTATACCTACACACTTACAGTGAAATGAGGACACACATAATAAAAGAGGTCTGATAAAAAAAGTCACCCTATTTCATTAAATTTCCATTTGGGCTTGTACGTGCACTGCTACACATGTGGAGAAATGGCCACACACAGACACAAAAAATACAGTTGAGTGCAGAACTGAGAAGTAAATGATTGATGCTGGCCTGAATGATATATATAAATGGGTTTCATAAATGATAAAAAAAAAATGTTTGGATTTATCTGAGTAAAGCCTCGATGGACAAAGTAGGTTCATGTCACCTCCAATATTTTACCATGAGTTGTGTAGCCTCAGCATATTCAGCCTGCCAAACCTTACAGTCAGCCAGGATGTCTGCTGGTGCTGCTACTTTGTTAACCCTAACCATAACAAAATACCTATTTTAACCCAAACCATACAAGCTTAAACCTAAACAAATTGTTATTGTGCCTAAACCCTATTAGGAGGACTTGCAAGGTACGCCGACCTTAAGACACTTTCAATAATGGCATAAAATCAGCAGTATTAAATCACCTTCATTTCCTACGCAGAACATTTGGTCATTGTTTGGATGAACATTCACTGCTGTCTGCTAATGTCAAAGATGTGAGTTAATACTTTTCGGCTAATACCTTAATCTCTAATATCACGGATGGAATAGGGAATTAAGAGAATGCACATTACATTTTCTGGTACATAAAGTGCTATTACAATACCAGGCACAAATATTTACAAGAAACATTCCTTCACTCCACAAGCACAGTCACCGATACAGTGATCAATCAATGTAATAGCACCATGCATTTTGATGTAATTATGAAATAAAAACAGGGTTCAGTCAAGCAATTTAGTTTTTTTTTTTTTTTTTTTTGTAGAAGGGATGTATTTGGATCACTGCCTGTGAACATAATTTGACAGCCAAAGCAAAAGCAGAGAGTGTTCAATAACAGTCCTCATGGGGAACTTTAATAAAAGCAAGGCCCACAGGTGGATGCTGCGGTACTGGTGAGGGAAGCAGCAGCAGTGAGTGAGCAGGTGACAGTGAAACTTCAAATAGACCTGGTTGATGATGGTAAAAGCTCACCTGACACATTACCTGGTCCAGAGGGCTTCATTTCAAGCCATTCAGCTTCAGGACACACTTTGTGAAGTTTACTTGATAACATACCGGATTGATTTAGGACTTATTGAATTGTTTCATGAATCATCAGCAAGGAAATGAATGTAGAGGGACTCAAGGACATCACCTGAAATACTATGAGTAGATTATTATATGGGACTTGGTATAGTGTGGCTTGCTTGTCTTTGGTTCATGCCACAGACACAACCAGTCACAAATTGTCAGATTGCCAGATTATAATTAAATGCTGCAGAGAATATGCTGCTTTATCACTGAGAACACATGCTGCAGTAATCTGAAATGCTTGCAAAAAGGTTGTTGAAATGTTGGATAGTCAGGAAGAGACTCAAGAAGAGTACAGTTACTGTGTTATTTAATGTTTGACACAATAACTCTGCCTAGGTGCTGAAGCCCGAGGATCTTTTTCATCCATCTTTGTCATTTATCCAGTGTTTGATTCAGCCTCTGTGAAAATGTATTCTACAGGAAGAATGGGGTGTAATGACCACATCCTTAAACAGCAGCCATCATCCATAAATGGACTAATGGGGATTCTCAACATTTTGATAACTGTGGCAGAACTAACGTATCATTCACATCAAGTGCTATAATTTTTTTCCCTGGTATTTTCTCTGTCATTACCAGAGTCCCTGTCAACTATTGTGATGTATCTCTAGAGTAAGAATCAGTTTCTCCTTGCACTCAGATCTGTATTCCTAACTGGTCTTTTCACTTTAATATTCACCAAACATTTTGAATATACCATGAGGCTTGTGCTGCAGCTCGGCTGCTCTAATTGCAGAGATATAATGTTCCTCATAAGATTTATGAGCTATTAATCTGTTCATGCAGAATGATTCATGAGTCTCAGAGTTGGTAGACATATGATTAGAGTTATTCATTTGTCATGGCTGCCGGAGACATAAGACTTTAAGCTACAGATATTTTATCCAAACTGCAGTGATGTTGGATCCCTTCCACAATAACCTAATTTTTACTTCTTAGCATGTTATGTCATGCAAAAGGGACATCTGTATAATATGTGCATGCTCATCATACTATTTTTACTTACTATTTTGCCCTAGTTGTATTTAATGAAAAAATTGCATTTAATTAAATCAGATCGTTAGTACACTTGTTTTAAAACCACTCTCAACCGACCACCTCAGCACACACCTATAGGTTCTCATTATAGTTCCCCTGGGGGGAAGATTATTATTGTCAAAACCAGCAACTAGATGCCAAACACAAACTCTGTTTTCACATGTTGTAATAATAAATCTATTCAATATCAGTTGACTGACTGAAATAAATATTTTAAATATAAAATATTGATATGCCTGTGGCCTTGAAATATTGGGTTGCCTGGGGTTTTTAAGAGGGTAAGTTTAACTTGGAATATTCAGATTTAAATCAAGGCTACTCTCTTACCGTCATATCCCTCTTAGGATAGAATGTGGATGTGGTAGATGATACAAAAAGGTTGTTTGGTTGAGATCTCCATTGGGGGCGATACAGCTGAGGAAATTCTGCCCAATATGACCTGAGCTGACCACCAGAGGAGCCTCTGCTGCTTTCTTTCCTTCTTCTGACAGCTGGGAAGAGGGTCTATCACACTTTACTAAACCCCTTTATCTTACAGTGCAAACTAATACACAGGGGCTTACAGACACACATGCACTGTACTACTTTAAACTTGATTTTTCACTAGAGCACCACCATGGTGGATGTTTCCTGGTTGAGTGAATTTTTTGTTTGGATTTTGCTCTTAATCAGTCATCGTACACAGCCATTGGTCTTCTGTCTGGTCCTGACCTGTTTGAAAGCAGACTCGTTAACAATGCTTCATTCAAGCATTTTAAACCTCATTTAGGAAAGGTGGCAGAGAGGAAAGTCACAATTCTTTACATAGCATAAGAGAGTATTGTTTTTCTTACATTTGGCCTCAGGTTCAACATGTGTTGGAAGTGATTTACAGCTTCTGCTAGTATGTTTATTCAGTTGGAGAAAGTGCATGTGCTGTTAGCAGTAATGATCATCGTTACCACCAGACATTTATCCATTAATTCACATGGGATCTAACATGTTTTATATGGGTCACAATGATTTAAATGTCTAATGGACATGTGTTGTCTATGTCTATGTATTGAACAGTCGGAAACTGTCAGGTAACAAACTTAAAGAACAAATGGGAAGAACACAGTGCTGTATTTTCTCTTCCCCGCTGCTAGGTTTTCCAAAGAAAAAGGAAACCATAATAAACAATCCAATAGCATCTGACATAATTCAGCTGTATCCACTTGCTGAGATAAAGACTGGTCATTTAGTTTACAAAAGAACACACAACACAATCGATATCCCAGCTCTTGATTGATTCCCTTCACTTCTAATGGGAAAGGAAAGCCAATAGGGTTGCATTTTATTAGGATAGCTCAATGTGGACCCTGATCAAAACCAGGAGCTTGGAATGCACCAAAACTCCTGCTGTTTCAGGAGATGTTTTACATAGTGTGAAAAGTAATGAAAAGATATCTAGTGTTTGTGATGGGGAGAGGAGAGGAGAGGAGAGGAGAGGAGAGAAGTTAAAAGGGTATTCAGATTTGGAACAGACTGTCAGGAAGGCTGCATCATATCCTGTGGGTGAAACTGCCTGCTTCACTTAATTTTGGTCCAAAGCTTACAATTAGCATGATAGATCAAAACGAGGGGAGCTTTCACGCTGCAATAAAACCTTCCATGCTGCAGCTTAAAGCTGCTCCCTCCCATCACTACCAAAAGGCTACTGCAGATTAACTTTCAACAGTTGCTGTTGCCTCCCCAAAACAGAGAATTTATAACCGAATAAATCTGTCAGGGCATTGTTAGATCAAACATACAAGTTGAAAGACCCATAAATAATTTTCAGAAACACACCTTCACATCCCATCAGTGTCCATATTTCTGCAGCTTCTCCACTGGCAGTTTGCTAACTAACACCGACTGAGCAAAGTTGGTGTGAGTGCTGGTTCTCTGGTGGTTACTGTGGGTTACCTTTGTGTAGACTGAATAGAACATCTGTGATCTAATAATATCCCTTCTACCATGCATATTTCATGTGTTTTTGCAGCTATTTCTCAAATCTGCTTTGGTGAGTAATTTAGTCATACATTTGGATGTCACTACATACCTTGGCAAATCAGGTTCCATTTCCTGCACAAATTACTGCTCATGTTTAATTCACGGCCGATACATACATTCTAATTTGACCATACTAAATTATTAAACTAAAAGATGATAGATGATGGAAGAAAGATTAGTTCTGTGAGTTAATCGTACCAAAGAATTGAATGCAGAATGTAAACTGAACATTTGGCCACAATAATACCTATGACACATTACTTCCACTCCAATATATTTGCAGAGACAGTGATAAATGGAGGGTTATCAATTACACTATTTAACCAATCAGTGCAGCAAATGATTAAACTGAAGTATCAAGCTATGCTTTGTATCATAGAAAATGACAACAAAGAGCACACAGTATTAATATCATACTTTTAACCACAATCTTTAATGTTTTAAACACATGCTTGTTTCTACATTATATCTCTACAGATAACTATATAAATATTCAATGATCCCAGCAGGAGGTGTTTAATCCTTCTCAAAGTTCAAAAACCTAAAAAAAGTGTAGTTTAAAACTTAAATCAGCGCAACCATGTGATTTGTGACCCATCAACATTGCTGCACTCTTCATTCAGTCCACAGAGACTTCTGAAGCAGGGTAACTCATTAGTTGACTCTACCTAACACTTACCATGTGTCACAATTGTATTGTATTGTATTGTATTGTTATTTCTACCTCTAACAGGGCTCTATTCTTTTTGGGACCTAGTGCAATAAGATCACACTGACACCTTGCAACACACAGATCTGATTACCTGCCACTGTGCATACAAAAAAGTTTATCCATTAATAGAGCAAAGGGAGCATCATGTTATGCCTGTCAGTACTTAAGCACCAAGGTTCACAGGCATGACTAATTCAGTGAATGCTCTCAGTCTCATAGTATCTAGTGTTAAAACATGGTGTGACCACACAAGTGTAAACCATCTGCATTGCAGGTTACAAGGAGTCCCAGAAATTGAGCTCACCTGGAAATATACCCAAACATGTCCAGCAGATCTGACACAGTAGAGAGGGATTTCACAGGACTGTGACATACACACGGCAGATCGTCTTCACACACATTTCACTTATTGCAATATGATCGGCTACAAATATCTGGTGAAAATTATTCTATAGTTCTAATAACAGCAGTGAATCCTTTTCATTATCATATTTTGCTGGCTCTAGTGTAAAGTCTTGCACGTCCCCCATGTTTAGTTTGTAACTGCCCCTTAGAACGACACAACACACGACAAAAAAGTGTTTTTTGATCTGAATATCAGTAGGATGACACCGTTTGTCTGCCTTCCAAAACCATTGACAATCAGTATTAAAAAAATAAATAAAATCGGTTTTTCTTCTCTTTTTTTGTTAACATTTAGTTAGATTTTGGGGACCCTTCCAAATGGATCCATGGATCATGGTTTCAGTAATAATCATGAGACAAGGTAAGGGAATATGGTTAAAAAAGCTATCCTTGATTGTCAGCAGTTAGAAACGGGAAATGAACAGCTGTCTCCAATGTTACAGTCCGATGTTTTATTGACCCTCCCTCTGCAGACTTTGTGCTTTGCTCTGTAATAATGTCAACTAAAGTCCTCCTTTGCTCCTATCATAGTTACTACAACTGCTAGAAGGTTTTTAATGTTAAAAAAATGTTGTTTCTGTGTTTTCTTGGTAGGAAAGTAAAGTTGCTGTACTCAGCACCTAAGCCTGTTTAGCTTGTGAACTGTGGATACCAATAGAGGTGGTTAACCAGTCCCCTGTGTCTGTGTCTAATCAGAGAACAGTCCCTATAGACCCAGAATAACCTTCTTTTTGGTCATGGACAAGCGTTGTCCCTTCTCTGTCTGGGACAGTGAGGAGCAACACAAAAGTTAGAATGACGTCATGGGTAAATTGAGCGTCAAGGGAGAGATGGAGGCTCATGTCATCAGGAGGTGTTTTTCAAATACGCTACATTTAGAATGACATGACACAGCCTGCAACGGTCACAACAGCCATGATGAGTTTAGCTTCGAGATGCAAAGTCAGTGTTGTCAAATTAAACAGAGATTTTGCCTAGCACAAGATAAGATAGAACCAAAACAGCCCCAGGTTGTTAATTGCCTTTGCTGACTCCGCTGTCAAGTGGATTAAGTCTCCCACTCCCTGACCAACTAACCAAGCCAGGTAAAACAACTGATTGCTGAATAGGGGACTACCCTGAAAAAAAGCTTTTCTTCATACACATACAGTATTATGTCAATGATGTTTGATTGTGGATCTTCCAGATGACATCCAGAATCCAAAAGTGTGACCTCTGTCACTGGCACATAGGCCTCCGTCATATGATAGTTGAGGTGCTGAAGGTAGACAGGAGCTGGCGGCAAACCCACCAGTTCCCTCTCATGACAGTTGGGCCCATATTGGGCAGCTACAGTTAGTCACAGCTTTGGGAACCAGTCAAAATGGTTTCAATGGAGCTGGTACCTCAAAGCAGAAAGAGCACAGCAGGTTGTGCATTTCCAGCTGCTCCATTACCCCTTAAGACCCATGCGCAGCACTGAGACACTCAAAGCGTTGCTCAAGGGAATTGACAACAGTGATCAGAATGCGTCACATCAAACAAAGCCACCCTTGAATAAGTTGTATAATTGTATTAGCAGGCAGTGAAGTCAGAGGCAGTGAAACAGTGCAAGCAGTCTTGTCATGTTGGTCACAATGAAGCAGAAATGTAACTTAAAACAGCCACATGCCAGCATGCTTCTATAACACTGGTGTGATTCAGCCAGGGACAGCTTGATTATTTTTTTTATTCTACTGTTTTAATACACAGTAGGCACCTTGACTCCAAATTGATCTGGACTCAGAGGGAAGTCAGATGGTCACGAGCTGCATACCAATGGTCCGGTCCCTTGAGACAGACAGCGAGGACACCACCAGCGGTCTTCTCCAGTGGACTTCATGTTCCTTTGGTTGTCTGTGATGTGGTATTCAGTTCTATTTTAATTGCATCTCACAAATGATCTTGCATTGATCTCCACAAGCAGTGATTACCTCCTGCATGAAGTCATTGCATGTGACAGTTTTGGTGAAACAGTAATGCCATTGCCCCACTGCTAGAAGGTCATTACCTCAGTTTCTGGATTGCTGAAGAGCTTTTCACCTTAGTCTTGGTCACATTACTTTCCTTGTATGCAAATGCTCACCAATTTATGAACATTTCTTGAATGCAATCCTGTACTTCTATCTACAGAGCAGCTCACAAGCACTTTCTAACAATATGCAATAAAACAGACATAAACCACCATATGTTATCCTGCCTCTAAATGGCAGTCGATGAACAGTTGGTACGGAATGGAAGTGGGCCCATACATTTATGCAGGCTCATACAGTGAACATGTGGAAAGCCAGTGTAACATGTACCTGCGGTCGATCTCTGTGTAATGGAGTCATAATCATTGCTTCCCTGGTAATAAATCTCAATAAGAGGACCCAGGCACTGCTGCACACTCTATCTGTACAGTATGTATAAAGATGGATAGCTAATGACGTAATGAATCATGGAGAGTTGACAATGACGATAAGAATTATGGTGAAAGCAAAGGTGAGGATGATGACTATATCAAATGTTTATGGACACATTTCTCTTTAACCACTTGAGACACACTTGCAGTATTCTTAACTGATTGGTTTTGATTTGATTTTTGAAGGTGAAAAGTAATCAGTGTATTCTCTTGAGTGAAGTCCAGAAATAGAAGTGATAAAAAAATGGGTGGAAAATCATGACCTGAACATTGTTCACATCCACTTTGCACAAAAACAGCTGTGAGCTGCAGCACTTGTTGGCCTGTGTGTTGGTGAATTGTGTGTGTTTTTATTTTTGGTTGTTGTAGTAATCAAAAGCAGCATATGGAGAGGGACGGGCAATGTTGCAAGTTCTGTCAAGAGGAACATGAGTAGCCAGCAGCAGTCTTAGGTTGGATAATTTAAGCAGAGAGGGAGCGCTTGCTGATTTCTCTTTACCACTTAAACTATATGGTTGGTTAGTCTGCTCTGATTGCTGTATATGCCGAGTTGATATTGCCAATTTAAGGATTACCAGGAGAAGGAAAAGGAGCCTGTGAGACTGTGGGGGGTTTTGAATGGGATTGACTGGGACTGCAGACAAGAGACCATTTATTAAAGATTCCCATATAAATATATGCTTATTGAGTACGTTTGAACTAATTGTTCCAACTGTGGAAGTTGTGAGGTAAGAAATCATGTTTGAATGTCCATGCTCACAAAACTTGTTTGTGGAGATTAGAGAGGTTGTTCATTAGAAAGCAGACATTGTAATTGTATAGTAAGAAATTTCAGACTACCATTGACGATGTAAAATTTATAATTTGACGTGAGGTGTGTGAGGGTTTTCTGCTGTCTGTATAAATTAGGGGGACAGAACTCAAATATTCAAATATGCCCAAAATGTTCCCCTCAAGATACTGATATAAAAATATAAATAAATAAAAAAAATGTAAATAGATACGCTACGACAGGCAACCACTCACCGCCATCTGAAATAATCAATAGAAAAATAATCATTAAAAATTCCCATGCTTGTGCACCAGTAGTGATGCATTTTACCTCAACCAACAATGATTGGTCTGCCAGAGATGAAGGTGGGAAAATCTGCTGTGACAGAGTAGGCTCCAGCAACTAGGCGAAGCCGAAAAAAGTTCGGCTTCGCCATCCAAGAAAGGTTTCTTATGCTCCAGGTAAAAAACAAGCGTTCAGAGAAAGGATTAAAGTCAAACAAAGAAAGCTTTTTAGCTATAATAACATTTTAATTTAGCCAGGGCATGCATGAAAAGGCAGCTATTAATTTATGTCACCCAATAATGTAATGTAATAATTGTTGCATCCACTGTGGAGTCCTTGGCTCTCACAGTGTTATGTTGTTCCACTAGTGGCTATGTTAGCATGTTAATGCCCTTTTATTTTGTGGCGTAAAGGTGTTCTTTAATTTAATAGTTCTACCATATAATATTATCATTATCATATACCCCCCTTTAAAAATGTAACGCAGTAATGTTTACTCTTTCCATTTCCACTGGTGCAAGAACAAAACAGACCAGGGCCACACAAAACACACAAACAAAATTTCTTGTGAATTCATGATCCAATAATGATAAACTGGTTGCCATTTGCTTGCATTATGTGTAATGTTTACCCTGCTTTTTCCCTTGCTGTATTCTAACTGACAAAGAGCCCAGAACATTGAAGAGAAGGCTAATTATCAATTCAGGTTATGAAAACATGGTCAGTTCTAATCTGATATATAATTATTCACCGTATGCCATTTATTAACAATCAGAGTTATTTGTTATGATAATCCATTGTGTTGTGGTGCATATCTAATTCTGTGTGACAAGGGCAACGTTGTCCCGTGTGTATGCTGGCATGGGAATGCAGTCCTGACACTGGAGAAAGTGCTTTCAGTGGTGGAATTATTTCTCCCTCTTTTAGAAAGTCAAACCAATGTCACTGTTTGGTTACTCTAACAGATCCAGACTAATTCTCCACTGCAAAATCTTATGAGCTTTTTGATTATTTGGGTGATTTCCTATCACTGTTTTTTGATTTATTCTGGTGGAGTGGGATGAGGACAATGGAAAAGAGGGTGGTGTAACTGAGGCATGGTAGGATTGATGAGATGGAAAAAGAGAAGTCAATCCCTGGCTGAGTGATGGATCAGTCAGCTATGTTTGCTTCTCAGCTTGATTTCATGTTACACTCGCTAATTCTGTACACATTGTACAAAGTCACTCAGCAGGCTTTGGAAAAAGACTGTTTTCTGACAAAGGCTGATTAACTTCAGAAAACATTTGAGCAAAACAAATAGTAAGTGGCCACTGGTGGCACAGAGAGATCAGGAACTGGATTAATGAACGATTTTTATGGTCTGGTTGAGAGGTCTGAAATAATAGGATAAATGGACAAATAGAAGGTCTTTTCAGTAGGATCAAGGAAAAAAAAAGATTTATGCTTAAGACGGAAACCTGTCAGTTCAATTCATTTCAATTTGTTTGACTGGATTTATCCATGTTCCTATTTCAGTCTCAGATACTTTCATAAATATACATACATGCCCTGGGGTCATTAAAATGAATTGTAAAGTGTGCTTTATGTAAAATCCAAACTTCTCTATAAAATATATAGGCAAAAGCAAACATATAATTTAGCCATTCAGTGTAATAGACAATCATAAGCCAATCTAATTGCAAATCATTTTAAATGTGTGTCGTGGCCAGGGCATCTATTGATGGGTCTTTTTTGCACCAACAAATTAATAATTAATCTGCCTTGCTGCTACTTTCGCCATTGAAAACACTATTTTTGTGTTGACCAAGGGTCACTTGGACTTTCTAAAAAGATCTTATCAGCAGGACAAAAGTTTCAGATAATCACTTATGATTATTTTTGACCCCTTTAACCCAAATGACTGCTACTAAACCTCTGAAGCATGGCACCACCTACGAGATGAACAGTAGCTGGCAACCCACATACACTTCAGCAAAAATACACATACTCACACATGTATGCAGGAACAGACTGACACGCAGCGTGAGCCTGGATCTGTGGAGGACACTCAACTGTAATTGTATTCATTAGTGTTCAAATGTTTCTCTACATTATGTTTGAACTAACATATCAGGGCCTGGGTGAGCAAGAATGGTCCGCCAGTTCACACTGTGAAAACATATTGTTGCCATTATTTCATTTTCTACTCAACTGGTATGCTGCTACCGTGGAGTACTGTACATGTTGAAATAGAGCCGTGAAGAGGTTGTGAGTAGGCATATGTGGTTACATAAACATTTTTACCAGGGACATAATGTATATCTGTCTATTTATATTTGCCTATTTTTGATGAGGACAGTACACAGAGTTTTAAATTTGTACATTGTTTACTAGACTAATGGCTGATTGGAATAATTGAAACATAATTTATTTGTTTATAAAGCCAGAGTAGATTGCTTAAAACTGACACTGGTTTTGATACACATTACAGGGTTTTACTGGTCTTAACTTGTAAGAAATTCTCTAATTCTGGTTGAAGTGGTATATAAGGTGACTGATGCTGGTACAGCAGATATACACAGATATACACATACATTGCCAATGTATTAGGTATAACCAGATAAAATCAAGTCTAAAACCAGCCCTGCAATAAATGCTACCTTCGGGAACGTTAGATTTGGTTTAAACAATTTTAAACAGGTGTTAATTCAATTTGAATTCAAATTCATTCTGAAGTGCACACAGTCACGCTGTGCTGCCTGCCACCTCAATACAAACACTGTGTGTGTACGCATATTCCTGTTACTGTAGGGCGATGCAGGAAAATGTTCTTTATGGGTACTATTAGACCTCAGTGTTGCTCTTGACAGTGTGGACTAGTGTATTGATTGAGAGGCTCAGGCAGTGGGCGGGTCTCTCTGGATCAGCTTTGGACTGGTTTTCCTTGTACCCGTCAGACAGGACCTTCTCGGGTACCGTTCATAATTATGCCTCATGAACTGAATCTCTGTTTTGCGGTGTTCCCCGAGGTTCTGTCCTGGGCCCGTTGCTGTTTGCATTTTAATTGCTTTCTCTCAGGCAGATAATAAGTCATTTTAAAGGTATCTCCTTCTATTGTTATGCGGATGATATTCAATTCTTCATTTCGTTTATGAATCAAAATGCTTCAAAACTGTATGTTCTACTAAATTGCCTCAACTCTATAAAAGATTGAATGGCAGACAATGTTCTACAGCTAAAAACTGATAGAATATCAGTTCCTATTTCTGCCCCTTAAGGCGTTGTCCCGAAGGTGATGGAATGTCTTGGCTCTTTATCCTTTTCTGTTAAACCTACCCTCCATAATCTGGGTGTTTCTATGGGCCAGACTCTGAGTCTTGACCAGCATGTAAATTTTTCTGGTTCGCTCCTGCTTTCACCAGCTGGGAAACACTGCTAAACTCAGGCCACTTGTGTCCACAACTGAGGAGGTGATTATACATGTGTTTCTTTCCTCCTGTCTTGATTACTGCATCACAATTATTACTTTAATTCCATTTTCACCTGTTTCATCAAGACATTCCTAAACCGCTTACAAGTAGTCCAAAAAGCTGCTGCTAAGCTTTTGACTGAGTCCCCCAAAAGGTCTCATGTAACACCAATCCTGATGTCTTTCATCATTGGCTTCCCATCAAATTCGGAATCCAGTTCAAGATCCTTGTAACCACGTTCAGAGCCTTACATGGTCAGGCACCTGCCTACATTAAAGAGCTACTGCGGCCATACAATACTAGTAATCTGTGGTACTCTGGGCTTTTCGGTTGTTCCTGGCTCCAGCTCAAAACAAAAAGAGACTGTGCTTTTCAGGTTGTACCTCCTATACTTTGGAACTCACTCCCTTGCTATGAAATGAAAAAAGGCATGTATGAATGTTCTGACTTCGGGTATAATGGAAAAATGTATTCTGCAAAAACCCTTTAACCAGCCAGTATTTAAAGAATGATAAGCCATTATGGGCCACTGTGCTCCATTAGAAATGCTTGTCAGATGCTTGGATGAACTTCCCGAAACCGACCATCCAGCAATTGCGCCTACTTCACCCAGTGATTGGTCAGGAGTGCAGAGGGGAGAAAGAAAGCTGTGTTTGATCTTCACTCTCAAGCTGTCTTTTTGTGCTTTTTTTTTTTTAACTCTTTTATCCTAATATTTATTTTGGGTTGATCATTGTGTCTTGCCCCTCTGTATGATGGCTGGCTTTTCACCCCTCTTGTAAGAGTGACTATTCTGAACAGCTATAGACACTTTTGCCTTTTGACATGGTTGGTCCGCACATTGCGCGAACTAATTCTTTTCTAGCATAACCAAACCTTTAGGCTCTACTGAGTTTCATTCTCGTGAGACTTTTGTTTGGTCTCTCAGCCCCTTTCCTTGCAACTCTCTTTCTTCAAAGAAAAAAAAAATCATAGGCAATTTTCTCCATGCCATACTCCCTTTCTCAAACCTCTTCCCCAGAATAATTTTATTTTTTTTTGGGTCAATTCTTCTCTCATGGCTGACAGTATTGGGCCAGCTGAGTGTTGTGAGACCTGGGACAGGCTGCATTGTGACAGATAGGGCTCCCACTTCCCTAATATCTAACCACAGGCGACACCAGCTCCAGTAGAGTGTAATGGAAAACCTGTGTTTTGTCCGCAAACTGACCCCCATGTTCCTGAAAAAGAATAAATGCTCCTCACTGCACTTCAAAATCACACCCAGATGTCATCAGTGGTCTGGATGCAAGAGACCCTCGGGCAATGGTCAGCATGCCCTGTTGCCTCATTCCTGGTGTTTACATCAAAGTGAAAAATGTAAAAACTGGAAACAGATCGCTGTCTGGGGGGGATGAGCATTCTCACTCAGGCGTCAGTGCCCACAACGAGAGTTTAAGCCTACACAGGGCATAAATTATGTAATATTTCCTATTCCACATTTGAATAATACCAAATATGCCTGATAATTGTAATTAGGAGTGGTACAGGTTTAAGAATGTTTGCAGTTGTTTGAGGAATGCTCAAATGAGCACCCAATGGCGTAGTAATCAAAAAAATATCTTGAAGTGAGGTGAAAATGTTAACAAATTTGAGATTTGCTTAGGTTAAGTTACAAAGAGTTTTTTTTTTTATCCTTCTCAGTCACAGCCACATCATTTAAATGTTCCAAGTAGCTCCTTATTTGAGTGTTTCTCTCACAGAAGCTTTTGAAGAGTTGCGTCCCAAGAGTATGGTTCAAAAGAGTCCTCAGTCAAAGCTACATTGGCTTATCTGGACCCCCAACACATCCACATAAAGGGACTTCTGCATTCCTTTTCTGAGATGAAGAATCACATCGAACACGCACACACAGACTACATTACGGGGCCTTGCTAAGGAATAAAATATCTCCTCTTCAAAGTGAATCAGGTATTGTGATCCCCGCTGAACTAATGTAGAGCTGATTCTTGTTCTTGATTCTCAGCATATGGTTGATTAAAGGTAGACACTGTCCATAAGATTGTCTGCAACAACCCTTGCCTGGCTTAACAGGCCTCAAGGAGACAAGGGTAACAAATTTTGAAGATATTTTACAAAGGCTTTTAAACAGTGTCTTGTCTTCATCAGTGTCAGTGTCAGTATTTGTGTATCATTGTTCGGCTACAATAATTAGGATAAGCCTATCCAACACTAATAGGACAGAACAGTGATGTTTTCCAGCATCAGCCAACAACAACATTGCTTTCTTCTGCCCTTAAATGCCACATGTTGACTCAAATCACGCTCCTGTTGACATCCACAACCCACGGACAGTGGACTATTTGCAGCACTTCCCTCCTGTGGTGCTCCCCTGCAATGACAGTGAGGTTTGGGAGGATACTTTTGCTGACTTCATCCTCTATAATGGAATGACAGCCTGTACCTTAGCCACAATCAGTGTCCATCAAGTATTGCCTGGCATGACCAGACAGGGTGAATCGACTGGATGCTCTGCTCTCCCCATAAAATTAACCATTACTTCCATTCCATCTCATGAGTTCTTTATGAAAGGCCTTTTGCATCACCCCATCTGTGTCTGACTGGTTGCTGTAGTGTCCCCTGTTACAATGTGTCAGAGGGTCCTGACACCCTTCTGGAGAAACTGCTAAAACTTATATCACAGATCTCTCTCAGACTGTTGTCAATTGAGAATCATCATGTTCCCCTTTGGTCACCCCAAACTGTGTGCTTGATTAAGTATGTACAGGTAGGTGAAAAGACCTAGAGCGACATCATCCTGGGATCATAGAACTACAGTTGCTATATGTAACTCTTGATCTTCTTTGTGGATGTGGAACCATTGTTTCGGAAGTGGAGCCACTGTCATTCAGAGGTCACATAAAATTTTGTTTCTCCAGTTCCATTGTTTTTTTTAATTAATTTGATTAATTCACTAATTTCCACAATGTCCACACGTTTCTGGGACACATATCTGTTTATTAAATTGTACAATATGGTTTCCAAAAATCAAATTAGTCAGATGAAAAGCCAATTAATTGTAAGTTTTTTTTTTTGAGTGGACATCTTGACATCTTGAATCCCACCATGATACGTTTTCAAGTCTTATCTGGCCAAAAGATTGAGGCATTTAAAGTAGGAGAAAGGAGAGAGACAAATGAAGGACATCACTCTATAGTTGTGTAATTTCATGATAAGAAAGTCATTTTGCCAAGTGTCATAAAGCTCCACTGGACCTGGTTATATGAAATGTTAGGATATTAGATACAAACAATGGCCTGCCATTGAAAATAGGCACAAAGGATCTCTCACAATGGAGATCCACAGATAAAACCATTAAAGGTGCAGCACTGCTGGTGCAATATTGATGAAATGCCATAATGACCAAAGTGATGTATTTGCATACATGGTTACTCCACTTACAGCAACTTTAAAAAGCAAGGCTGGGGGTTTTGAAACACAAGCAGGGAGGCAGTTATTAAGCATATAACATTTTACCATAAAAGTCTCTGTCAATTTTAAAGCTGAGCTAAACTTCTAAAGCTGTTTTGCTCTGGTTTGTCACTTTAATCGCCACTTTATCTAACCAGATCTCTTGACAGACTTATAAAATGTCAGTTACCACCACATTTAATTAGTTTTAACATTAATACTGATGGGAATCAAGTTTAATTAACTCAGATGAATTATTCCAATGACTAAAGATGATTTGTATTTCACATAGCAGTATTGTTTAGCTATTGTTGTGTTATTTACTGTATGTGTAGGACTGTTATGAAATTTGTTTATTGCTGTTGGCATGAAGCTGATTGATGTTGACATTTGAGCATTATGATGTAATTTCCTGCAGATTATTGAATGATTATGAGAAAAGAGCATGCACAACATCCTTAATGTATAATTACACTTTGTAATTGTAATCATCTACTTATTTATGTTGTGGTTTAGCAAAAAAGACAAGTGACTGGCCCTGGTCCAGTTACTATCATTAAAACTGAGAAGCCCCCTGAATATCTTATCTGATACAGTGCAGAGTGGCGCTTGAATTGAAGTCATCTCTAGTAAACTCATACAGTTCATCAACAGTAGGGAACTTTTTGTACATAAACCCACACACTTAAATATGACCTTGCGTGTTCCTGTTGACACAAAAGTCTTGAGAGACCTCATTGTATGATTATTATACTTGTTTTGACCTCGTCGTGAATGGCCTGCAGGATAAAATTTAAACATTGTACATTCTTGAAGGTGTGTGTGTTTTTTGTACTGTGCCCACGTACAGTACATATGAATGTGTATGTGACAGTCTGTAGCAGCATCACTCTGATGCTCTTGCTCCAGAGCTTTCTCTGTAGGCCAAGACATAGGCACGTTTGTGTGTCTGGTTTTGTTTTTTTGTTTTTTTTGGGGGGGGGGGGGGGTTTCTTTGTAGAGCTTCACAGCACAAGGTTAGAGGTCCATGCTGCTATAGAGTGTGACGTAAATGCACAGTGCTGTCCAGGACCTGAAGCGATGCACTGTATTGTGAAAGGTTATGTGTGTGTGCGTGTGTCTTTGAAGGTTTTTCCTACATTTTGGCAAGGATGTACTGATTACGACCATAAGGGTCATAAGATGTAAAACTTTAATTAATAGTGACAGATTACTGCAGGCACAGGCTTTGAACAATACAATACATATTCCTTCATCCCATATTATTTTATATTATAAACAGTATTTACTGTGTTCCAAGTACCATACGAGTTTGACTTGTGTATTAAAATTTCCCTGCACATTGCTGCATATCTTGGTGTGTTACTGCGATCTGTACATCAATGGAATAGTGTATAACTACTACAATTATTTAGCTTCACATTGTAGCTCTGAAAGTGTTCCAATCCAATCCAGTCTTCTCTGAAGCTTTTAGCAGCTTTCAGAGCATTGTTTGGATTCAGCTGAACCTCCCAAAAATTTCCCCAAAATATATTGCTGTTTGATGTTGTTGTAACAATTACACTGTAGGATTGTGGTAATATTTTCCATTATAGATTTACTTTTACACTATTTATGTTTCGTATGGATGATGTTTTGTTGAGAGAAAGAGATACTTTTGTTGGTGGATTTTTGTATTTACATTTTTTGGTTGAAATTGTATTATTTTGAGCAACATTTGATAATATCTATATTTAAAGTTTATTATTTAAGGATATTTTTGTAATAATTTCGGTCGTTTGACAAGCAACCTGTCAGCTGTTGTTAGAGAAGATAGTTTCAGTCTCCTATCTGGTTTGTTTACTAGATTCCTCTTGCCTCTGCTCGGATTCCTTCTCATGTTCCCATGTCCTCAAGTGACTCCAAACGCCATGTGCTTTACTATACCACTACACCCTGCAATGATGAACACATAAAACCAAAGAGATAACGAAAAGAGCACAATGAATGAATAATCTGCAGGAAAATATGCCAGGGAAACTGGGAAAGGACAACATTGTCAAATGAGTCAAACATCTAAACTCTGAAAGGGAATTAATATGTGTATATTTAAATTCTCAAGTCTAAACCTACTGTCAGCCTATTATAATCCTTAAAATACCATTGACCTAATTCAAATGGACACACTTTGGTGAAACATTGAAGTTTTAAACCCTTAATCTTTCATAAATCCCCTTCATTACAATGGTGTATCTATATACAGTAAGCAGTGCTTTATCACAGGTGATAAAGCACCAAGTCGTGATGTCTTTGACTGTAAATGCCTTTCTCTGTCCCCCCTGGCCTGTGATTAGTTTACGCCCCTTTAGACCTTCAGACAAAACTTTATTACAGTTTAATTTTTGACCAGGACTCTGCCAGGTAAGATCCCTTGGTCAGCCAAGGATGGTGTGCCTGTCTCAGGAGGGCTACAGAAAGTATAATGTCCTAACACAGTGACAGTCTGGAAGAACCCAGGGGGCCTGGGTGCAATCCTCCCCAGTATAAAGCAATGATAATGGTGAAATCTACAGGGGAGGAATGCAATCTGTACATGATCAACCACTTCAGTCTATGGGCCAGGGAAATTGACACCAACCCACGAGGTACAGGTCCAGTCAGATGGAAAAACATGTCTTTCACCTTGAGAGTTGACAGGATGAGACACAACAGAACTTTCCCTTCCATTAATGCTGCTGCAGTATAACTCCACTGCAGTTCATCTACTCTATGCTTTGCAGAGTCAAGGCATTTTCTATTCCTGTAAAGCATACAGTACATGAGCATTTTATGAATAACATATTTCAAAAGGCACCAGGGGATAGAAAGTGTAGACCTGATGAAATATTGTGTTACTTACTCACATTTTAGTGAAGTAAAAGTTTGTGGACTCCTCGTCTTTAACCCTAGTTACAGTAAAATGTGAAGTACAGTTGGATTCACATTTGTCATCTGGCCAGAAACTTATATTCCTCTAAGGACGTATCTTCATATTTAACAGACTTTTATGAGAGCGGTATCAATCTTCTTGCTTAACTTTTGGCAAGAAAAAAAAAAGCATATTTCCAAAAATATCAGACTATTCCTTTAATGCACCTTTAATGTCACTTAACTTTCACAGGGTTGATGCAAAGAACATTTTGAATTACGTAAATGATATGATCTAAAATAGTGCTTAAACCCAATATATCTCCAAAATGGCAGCACAGGCAAATGTAAATGTGTGATATTTTCTTTATCAATAAGTGTTCACTTGATGTGAAACAGAACATCGCCAAAGGACATCAAAGGAATCTTAAGTCATGAATATTTCATTTTGGTTAGCCATTTAGATTGAATATCTAATTAAATCTCTGTGTCCCTGGGGGAATATACACAATGATTCTGCAATTAATTTGATACTTAAAGGCAATGAGCTGATAATCTAAGAACACACCCACTGACACAGCTTGTGATCAACACTCATTCTTGTATATTTACATTGAGAGTCCAGTGTGGAGTGTAGGTTTGAAAGAAAAAGCTACATCTAGATGTCTCGATAAAACATTCATGTGACAGTCGAGATGAATAAAACATATAGGAATGATCCAGGGGTCAAGCAAGCAGTAAATGTGGGCGTAGCTATGTGTCATAAGATGTAAATATTGTTAAGGAGAGAGATATTTCACTGCCTGGCTCAAACTGACAGATACTTGAGTTGCCTGCCAGTGAGAAGACACACAGCTCTGAGTTTTCTGTGGGAGAAACCAGCCTGTGCTGCGATTCTTTACAATAAGAGTCATTCATTATGCATGCATTCAGCATTGAATATGGCAGCCTTAAATAAATGATACCAACATTTCGTGATATACAGAGACAATGCTAGAGCAATAGAGGCTTAAAGAGACAGAGAGACAGAGAGAGGGACAGACAGACAGACAGACAGACAGGTGATGGAAGATGATGAAGTTGAAACTGAATAATAAGAAAAGTTTATGAGTTAATGAGTCAGTTCACTGCATTTGAATTGTGTAATGAAATACAGCTTGATGCCAGGAGTAGCTGAGCAGCCTTTAAAGTAGTTTTTCTGAAAGAAAAGTTTTTTTGAGAAAATTTTGAGGTGGCATGTGGCAAAAGGTTTCTGTTATTTATTTCCAAAGTAGCTTATGAGTGATAAATATTACAATGATATAAAAGAAAATCTAACTTCAAAAGGAACACAGTAGCCAAACTTTGCCTGGAAAGAGAATCCAGTCTGTTTCAGACTTCAGTAACATTACTCTGATGTGTGTGTTCATCTGTGTCAAACTGCCTGGCCGGTGAGAGTGAAACCTGTGCTGAGCAACATTTAAATGGAGACTGCTTCAATTTACCACTGAAGCAACCTTCTGTAAGTTTGTGTGATGACATTCAACCAAGCAGCAACCTCCAGGTCTGAAAAGTTTAGCCAATGCGGAAGTGCGAAGTTCAATTGTATAGAAGTCAACGAGAAAATGACCCTACTTCTCACTTGATTTATTACCTCAGTAAACATTTTCCTAATGAGTTTAGGGTCTCAATCGCTAGTTTCGGGTTTTTTCAGTACAGCATGATGTTCATTTTTTAAATGATGGTCACACGTAGACGAAAATAGATGCTAAAGCAGCGTATGCCTTAATGCGGGGCTACCGCGTGATTGACAAGTCGTTACCATGGCAACCGCCAATCGGGATAGAGGAAGCGCTACCATCTCATCCAAATAACATTACCAAAGAGGGTTTGAGACTTTTCTCCTCATAGTCACCAAAGTAAATATTGGACACATTTTTCACAAGCCACATAACTTCCGAACATTCTGACACTAAAATGGCATTTTACAGACACACAAATCTGAGAAAATGAACTTTGCAGCCTGCCGCTGTCTCAGCAGCAAACTCTCTCGAGAGAGAGAGAGCTGGCAACGTCTCTCTGTTGGTCGGTCTGGTTTCACTGCAGTGCTGCCGACGTCGCTTTCCAAACAGAAATTTAAAAGGAACTGACACATGAAACCATGAATTAAAAGTTAAAACTGATACAAAACTCCCTCCCACTGCGCTAATGACATTTCATATCACTGGCGCAGCCTGTAATCCATTATCTTTATTTATAGAGTATCTTCATCACAGACATCACTTCTGGTTAAAAAAAAACAAGATGGCAACAGCGGCTATGTCCACTTCTTGTATACAGTCTATACGTTCAACATGTACATGTATGGGTAGGCATCCTAATTGTTGCTGACAAACTGCGCTTTTTGTGTGCATCAAGAGTGTGTATGGGTGTGTGTTTGTCTCTGTGAAGTTGCGATCTGTTTTTTGCATGATTTAGTGACCCCCTCCAACAAAATCACATTTTGTCTTAATTGTTTAATATAAACACATGTAAACTTAGTCCTACTCGTACTGTGAGGCTGTAGGCTTTTTAGAAACAATGCTGCTTGGAGCTAATCTCAAATGTCAGCATGCTTAAATTCCTCACTAAGCAAGTATAAGGTTTACCGTGTTCAACACATTAGTTTAGTGTGCCATGAAGACTAAATATTACTAATTACTAAGATATGAAGAGAAATAATTTCATTGAAAAGTTGTGTTTGAAGCTACCAGTTCCTTCTCTATACTTCCACTTTGATGGTATCCACGTCTCCTATAGCATAATTTCAGGGCATTCGGCCTCTTTGTTCATGAACCGTGACTAATGCTCAATATTCATGTGAGAACAAGACTTGAGTGATCAATGTGGCTCAAGGCTTTGAACAGAGCAAAGCAACAGCCTCTCTCCTCTTTTCCTCTCCCTCTTTCATTCCTCCTCTGCTGCCGCTGAACCCAACGAGCCGCATCTATCACGCCTTTATAAATAAAGACCACATGAATGTATGAATATTCTCTCTCACACACACGCAAGCATAGCATGATGCAATCTGTTTCAATGTTGTGTTTGTATGCGTTTGGGGGATGTGTGTGGATGAGTACTGGCAAGTGTTCAGTAACTGTGCGAGCCACTGTTTCACACTGGAGTCATAACACCACTGGAAAGGCTTGGGATTTGACCCACATGCAATTACAATAACCTAAATGTAGAGGAGACTGCATTAATTATGAGCCTGAATGTACAAAGACGGACACTGATGCATAAACAGGAAAACTGTAGGAACATAGGCTCATAAAAGCACTCTCTGTTCTCTCTCACACATTTGCTCTTCTCATTTTCATGCTGCGGATTAGACTTGTTGGCTCGCTTGCTGAAAGGAGGGCACTGTGTCCCTGATAGCAGCCACTTGCAGTATTTCCAGTGAATCCTCCTATTTTCAGTTGAACCACTGACACTCTGCTTGGATTACCTCATGCTCCTCCACTGAAAGAGCTGCTGGAAGTGATTGCTCTGTGATTGTTGTGTAATTTTCCAGGGAATGGTGCTGGAAAGGAAGACTGCATTCGCTTTAAGAGTAGTCCGAATAATGATATCTATAAGCTCTCTGAAATGAACAAAAATATGGAAAAAAACTTGTTTCATATTCCTGAATAATCCTTCAAACGGGGAAGGCTTTTAACACTTTACAGTTTGATTTAGGAGAATAAGTTGAATTATGGCAACTGTGGAATGCAAAACAGTCTATGAATGAAAGTGGATTATACCTCTGCGACTGAACAGTGCCCTAATGTGTTTAAGCTTCTGTATACCGGCATTTACATTTTCTTTGTCAACTTCTCTTTACTGTATTGTGGGAATATTAATATTCCCAGATAGATTGCTAGACATTGAATGGAAATAGCCTTCACCACATGAGCCCTTCAAGAAGGTAGGATGGAAGGTATTGCTGTCTTAAAATAGGTTTTGGTGGGAAAAATGTGTGGGGATAAATTCCACAAAAATAGCTCACTTATTGAGCAGCATCATGTGGTGAAGGAAGGAGAATTGCTATAAACTGCTTTGAAAACAAAGAAGATATGAGGGAGAAATAGCTGTGAGGAAAGAAAAGCTTTAACTTTGAAAAGGGTTGTCATGAGAGTGATGGGTCTCTAGAGCTACAGAGGACTAGTAGGACTGGTGTTGATGCAGCCCATGAATAAAGAATAAGGCCCGAACGTCCAGTGGGTAGCTGAGCGCTATCCCACAGAGCTACCCAGGTCTGAGCCCAAGGGAGGTTTGTCTCATTCATCATTAACTGCGGCTTAAGGTGAATGAAGGCGGAGAGACCAGAGAGATGAAGGGAGGGTGAGACGGTGCGGGAGAGGGAAGGCGACAGATGAAGGCGAAATTGGAGGAAGATTGTTGAGGGGTTTGGGAACCAGATCAAGCTGAGAGAGAAGGATGATTTGAAGGATAAAAAAAAAAAAAAAAACATCAAGACCTGGAAGGAAGACTGAAAGAGAATCATGAATTAAAAGGGGGAAGGAGATAAAATGTACTCAGGAATGGACTGTACGGTAAGGAGGGAAGAAAGGGAAGAAATGACAGCAGGAGAGGACACGGTCGAAAGGTGAAGGACGGTGGTTGGGGTAGAGGAGCTGTCTCCTGGCAGAAGATATATCTTTTGTAAATCCGCACTGATATTCCTGAGGAAATCAATACATGCAATCACACACACAGTGATATGACCTCACCTTTTGCAGATGAGTTTGGTGATGTGTTTAGCTCTGATTTGCATATGTCCTATCATTACTGGGGTTGCAAGAACAGAGAGTACTTAAACCAGTTCACATATGGGTCAATGTTAATAGTTTTTCCTTATCAGTCGGAGCAGTAGACAGGTCACATTAAGTAGCTGATGAGACACTTAAAGTGAGGCAGATGAGCCTCATCAGACCATATTTAGACTAGCTGACCATACACCATACATGCAGCATGATACTGTTGTTAAAATCAGTGGGTTCAGATCAGAGGGTCAGTTTATTCTGAAGGTTATGTATATTTTTCAGGCTTTTCCCTAATCATGAAATACTACATTTGCCTCCTCAGGTCTCTAAAGAATATTTAAATAAACAAGTTTGAGAAAGGAAAATCACTTTTTGATTGAACTGCTCACAATTCATAGACATGCACCTTGTGATGGGGGTCACTTATTGACATTACTGTGAACGTAAAATATGTTATCCTGGGGCACCTGCTGAAATAACTGATGCTATTGTTTTTCTTGATCAGTGCAGAGAAATATGTGACGTCCCCTTTTTCCAAGCACACACAAGACCTTTTTATTCATGTAGAACCCATTGCTCATAAGAAGCTGATTAAGAGGCCAAAAGCAAAAAGGGTTGGCTATATCAGCTGTTTAACCACAAAACCATGAGAATTCAATAATGTAGATTGCCTCCACAGCAATAAATGGATGACTCAATTTGGGACAAAACCCTTCTAATATTCTTCTTAGTCTGTCAGTTTGTAGTTTATCAAAAATGGATAGCAGGGTGTCAGCAGCCACCAGCTGTGGACTAACATGCTTGGTCAGCAAGTGTTCAGTTGTAACTTGAACACTTCCTCCTCTTCTCTCTCTCTCTCTATCTCTGTCTTTTTCACGTCTCTCTCTGTCTCCCGCTCAGTCTCTCTGTTTTGACACACATAGCTCAGCTAAATCAACAAACTACAACAGCTTCCATGAAATCAGCCTCTGAGTAAACAGACGTTTCTACTCAGATGGGCAGCCGGTTATCAATTTCCAGTGAAATGGGAATTTACAGCATATATATCTATATCTATATATAGATATAGATATATATACATATATATGCTTTTGGAGGTCCTAATTAATTCCCTATTTTAATGAGTATCCCAGAATGTCTTGGCAGATCACTTGCGCTGCTTTCTGACTGCCTCTCTGTGGGTTTCCATGTATACCTATTGTATCAGTACTTGTGCCAACAGCAAAGATGTCGAGAAAAATGGTTTACACAATATGTTAATTATGTACCGCAGGCTAAGAAGACAGTCATGGTGGTATACTAGAGGTGGTAAAATTGTACAATATGAGAGTTGTTCATGCAGGTGTTCAAACTTTAGTAGAATACATTCAGTTTGAACATTTTCCCCTTACTTCAAAGGGGAGCTGCAGCTTTACACTATATATGTGTGTGTGTGTGTGTGTGTGTGTGGGGGGGGGGGGGGGGGGGTGTGTGTGTGCCTCGATATGGTAAAAGAACACTAATGCATTGTTTGAGAACACCTTGCCTTTGATTTTGCAAAAAGGGAGTGTGTCTGTTTTGCAGTAAAGGGCAAATCAACTGATTATTAATCATCTTAGAATGTTTTAATCACTTGGACCGAGACACTAATCACACTCTCCTCACTTTGACTTTGATCGTCTTTTCACTGCAGTGAGAGAACCGCAGAAACTCAGCGAAGCAGAAAGGTTTAAGAGGAACTGATGAAAACTAGATCAAATGTTTCCTTCACTCTCAGTCCCCTGTAAACTAACAGAGAGAGGGAGTTGGTGCTGATGGTTTTTTTTTCTTAGACAGGGAAGTGGATCAGGTGCATGTTGTAATTACTGTGTGACGGGGCGATAATACACAAACAAACACATACAGATGCATGCTAACAAAGATAGAGGTGCATAGACAGACACACAAACTCACACATGTGCACCTACACTCACACATACAAATGTCTCTAGCAGGTCAAGACACAGCTGTTTCATGGTCTGTAGCCCATTTTAGTTCCGAAAATACATACACCACAAATAGATCACTGTCTGTCTCACTGATTCTGAGCATTTCTGTGCCCAGTGTTTTAATTTTTAGAGAAAGAGACAGAGCATCAGCATTCAGAGAGCCTGTCATTACCATCATCAGTTTCCATCCATGTTGTGAAGATCTTAGGCTGGGTGACACGTCTTAATCATTGGTATAATGAATGGAGGCTAAGTCCTTGTGAATTCTAGCCTTGGTCTGACAGAGGTGATCAATAACTCCATATCACACCATCTCATTAGGCTCTGCCTGGCCTGCCGAGGTGGAAGTGTCCACATAGCATCTGATACACATAGCGGGTAGCATTATTGGGCTCCCTATCATTCACGCACGTCTTTCTCAACACCCTTCATAAAGAATGCTCTTATCTGACCTTTGAAGCAACATAAATGAAACGAAAGAAACACAATGAAGACTGTGAGTGTTGTTAACTGCAGAAAAAAGTGATCCAAGCAAGATTATTTTTGTAATTTTGACTGTGCCATGTTTGTGACAGCTATGCTCAGGTGTAGACGCTGCAAAGAGTAGGAAGAAATATAACAAAATAACACAAAAATATATACCTTTTAACATTTCTATAGCTCTTACAGCTCATCTAGATTTTATTTGTTCCTTGGGAGGTATTGAGCCTAGGTTGCTGCATTGTTACTAAAAAAAACGGTTCCTCAATTGGAATTCTATTTGGCAGCATTACCTCTTGTGTCCCTCCATCACACAACTAATGTGGCAAAGTACTGATTCAGCAAACAGCAGAAATCCAAGGATGCTCGGTAGCAATGTTGAGTCTTTCTTTTTTTTTTTTTTTTTATGCCTGTCTGATTTATGGTAATAAGGCTTCAGAAGAGCCTCCTGAATGCACTACGCTCCCCTATTTTAGGGTTTTGGACCAGAAATGCATTTTCAGCAAGAACACAACAACAGCCTGACAAACCAAACCATATGCCACAGAGTAAATGAGATTACATCTCATTATAAATGGATTCATCTGCTTTGAATACGGTCCAGCTCCCCCTGCCTTGGGACTTGCCATTACCAAATTACTTGGGGCCACTGGGTGGACAGTACCATCAATTGACTTTTAAGGGGCTTTTTCCTTTACATGTTCACATATCGCCTTTTTGTCCATGTCCTCAATTTAGACCCATTTGTGTGCAACAGATACAATTTAAACAAAAAGTCTGATGTGTCTACAAATTATCCTCTTTTAAACCATAGACCATTTCTATTTAAATTCATATAAGACTGGTGAAGGAAAATGTATCCAGAGTGATAATATTCTGTTCACTGTTCAAATTGGATGTTAAATAAGTTTAAAGAAAGTTTTGAATTATACAAGGAATGTAATCAATTATAGAAAATATGTTAGATTAGCTGAGGCCGCCTGTCAGTACGAAAGAAAAAATGAATGAACTGAATCTCTAATAATGTTACAGCTAATTGTTCATATGCTGATACATTTTTAAAAATGGTAATTTTGCGTTAAGTAGAAGGGATTAACAGATGCCACAGAGTGATAGAAATACAATCTGTATGGGACAGTGGAGCAAAATATGTCTAAGTCTTTTGTTATCTCAAGATTGACCGAGGCAGAAAAGAATATAGTATTGCACTTTCCCTGTTCCCCATCTATCCAAGTGAATCAAGTCCATTGATATTATAAAGTTTTTGGCTTGACTCCTACTTCTTGGTGTGACCCAATGCCACCTCACTAGACATCTTCAATTAAGATTTTTTTTAGTGTAGACTGTGAGCGAGGTTTTTTGTTGGTGCAATTGGTGTGAGGCCAGACAAAGAAGAAAAAGAGGACAGGAAATCACTGTTACAACTGGAGTGAAACATCAAAAAGAGTTTGGGGATAACAACAAAATAAGCGGAAATAAGACAGTAATGAGGATGTCTTCAATACAATACTCACATGGCCGTTTAAACATTTAAAGAGTTATTGTTTGCTGTAATTGTTTTTTCCTTCCATACTGTACATTAAGAGATCCTTCATGAAGTGAATGTGAGTAATAAATCTACCTATCAATCCTCTTTTGAAGCAAAAATGTATTCTAAAGTTCAGCTAAAGGTAAGATGAGGCTTCAACAGTTTGGGTTAGACAAATCAAGTGGGTATTCTCCAAACTTTTAGAACAAAATTCTTTATCGTTTTGTAAATGTGAACTTATCGTTCAAGCAGTAAAAATATAAGGCCTGTGAATTAAGATATGTTGCAATGTCTCATGGGAAACTCTTGCTTAACAACACCAATGTTATTTTTTTTGTACATCTAATGAATTAATGAACACTGCCACCAGTCATGTTAATTCTCCACTTCATCCTTGCCCCTGCAACTGGTTCTGACATATCTTGTTTTCCATCTATCTTTGCAACCAGTTGGCATGTTTTGCTGCCAATTATCTATACTGAGATTGATGTATTCTGTTCACCCAGCACCTCCTTATTGCTGATAATGAAAATGAACCAGATGAGAGCAGGAGGGCTGAGCTTGTACACTGGATTGGCCGGGGGTAGTTTACTCTGTTCTCTTAATTAGAGCCCTCAAATCCCCAACGCTCCTGTCGGCAAAGTTTGACACAACCTGTTCTAATTGATAACATGCATAGATGTGATAAAGTATATTTGCTGTAGGATAAAGGGGGATTAGGGCGCACTCCATGCACAGATCTGAACCTCCGGGAGTTTGCAGTGGGAACGGCAGGAAATGTTTATGTGTACGAGGAAGTTACAACGCAGAATTAGGTGTACATGGTACGTTAAGTAATGCAGCATCAATAAGATATTGAACCAGGTGTCTCTGATGAGATTGGTGAAGTGTTCCAATCGCCTTGAACACTGAATTCGTAAACAGAACTCCTGAATGATAGATTAGTGGAAACTAATTTAAAATAGATTGTAGCTTGCCATACTCCAATATCCGTTATGCCCTTGAATGATGGATCCGACTTCGTATTAATTACAGTGTCAGGTCTAGGGGTTTAAATACTATATTAACACCATTTTTAAGGTCACTGCAACTTTCTGAGCCATACATGACTTTCCATATGATTTTCCATATTACCATGTCCAGAGCAGACAGCCATATTAAAACTGAGCCAATATCCCTTCTCCCTCAGGCTACCGCTCCTGCAAAGTGGGGCTACAAATAGAACTAGTCCCCACTGAACCACACTGACCTGGACACACCCTGAGATAGCCCTCAGCCAATCAGCAAACAGGAAGGATGTCACACATAAATGCCCAGACACATGGAAAAATGGGTCACATGCAGCAGTGACATGCAACAATCCTTTTTATGTTTTCCTATCAATCCTATCTTTCTATCTATCTATCTGTCTATAAATTGAGAGTAAGACAGTGAGTGAGCTAGACTTTTACTTTGCCAGGAAAATGTCAAGACAACTGTAAGGTACAGAGAGTTCACAACTTCAGAGAGGGCACACTGGAATTTGATTGATGGATTTTGACAATGACATTGTCCTCTCCATTAAAGTGTAGAAAATACTCTGAATGCTTATACTAAAATAGAATCTTTTTCCCCGGCCAGTATTCCCAATTGAATTCCCCGCATTGACTGTAATGTATTTATTAGTCCACAGATCATTCATGACAGGGTTAGGTTCCGCCATATTAGCTATGTATAGAAAATAATGAGTAATGCATATGCAAAGGGAGAGAAACAATCTGAATAAAAAGAATGTGACTGTATTGTACACACAATACCCACATTAAGCACATGCACATGCACACATTTGAATAATTAATTTATATACACTCTATATAACACATATTTATATAAACATGCATTTATGGAAGTGCCTACAACAACAATTTATGCATGCCCACATCATACATAGCACTCATATGTTGCATTTATACAGAAAATAGGGATTCAAACATCCATGCTTCTGTCCTTTAGGGCAGTGTTGCTGTGGTTACAGCATAAGCATTGGCCTCTTCCCCATCTCCCCATCTCCCCATCTAAAAGTGATGGTGTGATCAGTGCCAAGCCTCTCACCATCACCCCAGACCATTACTCTGTCTGCTCCTATCCTTAACAGTTATCAGTAGCTCTCTTCAATTACAAAAGGATGGCCAGCTCTCCCTGAGTTACTTTTGATCTTGTCAAAGTCACTCCTCACTTTGCCAACACGGTGAGTGACTACTACCCCAGTGACAGAGGGCTGTCTTACACCTGAGTACATTTTTTTCCTTTTGTGTGTGTGCGTGTTATGTGACTGTGTCTATCTTTGTCCCAACGGACCATCTTAAATGTGTTCTTGCACTCACATGTGTGACAGAGGTTGTGGCGGCAGGACTATTTTTGTTTCTTTCATTATTTTGTTGTGTCTTACAGGCCCTTTCAGTTAATGCCCAGTGGACCGGAGATCGAAGTGAAAAGAGGTGGAAACACAAAGATGGAAGAAACTCCAAACTTATAAGTGTGATAACAGCATGTGTCAACCGTCAGGTCTCAGCAAGGGGTGATGGAAACGGTATAAAATATACAGTAAAACCCCTAAGTGATCCATGTATAGTGAGAATCTGAGGAAAAATAACTTTTTTATCTGTCCATCATCAACCGCTTGTCAAAACTCAACTTACCTTTCCTCGTTTTGAAGAGATAAGGTACACGGGGTGTTCAAAATGTAAGAGACAGCAGGAATAAGTCTGCCCAACTGTTGTTGTTTAGGGCGAGGTATGAAAGTTAAGCCATATTACTACTTCTTAGTCTTAAGTGTTGTTCTGTTTTGCATTTACTCTGGCAAATTTACTGGAGTTTTATTCTCCTTTTATTCTCCTTGATGACTTTGTTAATAAAAGGCCAGAGGGCAGCAACTGTTCTACCAGACGGACCTGCCCTGATTAGCACTGTGCACCCTTATTAACCTTCAGTGATTACTTCCCATCAACACCATTAGAATGCAGTGGAGTTCCAGGTACTTAAGTAATCATCCAAAAAGATTCCCAGTCACTAATACAAATTAAAAAGAAGACAACCACCCTTGAAAAGAGATTTGGTATAATTAGGTAAAAGCAGGGAATTGCTATTTTGTGCACAGGACTTAATGACTATCTGGATTGGCAAAACTGCCAAAGACAGAATCAAAGGGCTATATTCTGCTTTTCTCCTCTGTCTGATGGATTTCCTTGGCCAAAAAATAAATAAAAAAAGGGATTTCATGTGAAACTTGATATTTACTATGTGTGATTGCGTATGTTGTGTAATTGGATTCACAGGGGCCACTGGAATGAGAATTGAACGCTCTATTAATCTCACTTAGAAGCATTAGAGATGAGTCACGGAGACTAAGAAAGGAGTAGAGTGGAGAAACATAATGCTGGTTTCACCTTGGTCCAACTAGAAGTTTTGTTTCTCAGAGAGGAATAAATCCTTCCTTCCACATTCTGTTGAAGGTGGGAGTGTCATTCGCAGTTTCATACCTTCTTTCATTCTAGAGCAAACTTTACAGAGAAATCAGCTGATATTAGCTTATATATATATACATATATATGTATAAGCTACGAGAAATTCCTCTGCAAAAATGCTATATTGGAGCTAGTTTCTAAACAGTGTTTGTCCTTTACATTTTTCAACTTTTAAATGTGCCACTCAATACCAATCTTCATAAAGGTTCTGTTAAAAAGGTTAGGGTTTAGAAATTTTGAATATGAGACAATAGATGGATATCAGTAAAAATAATGTAAATGAAAGCTGTTTATCCTGTATATGGTGACTGTTGTATGATATCGCAGGCTCAACTTATGAGGCTCAATTACATTGTAAGACTTGGCTCAACTTTCACCTTCAAGAAGCGCTAAATGTAAATAAATGTAATAAGTTTGACTCTTGTGTATTTGCTGTAATATCCATGCAAATGTTTGACAAGTGAACAATGCCACATTGTTGTAAACAGGTACATTTGTAAAGCTGATTATTTGGCCTACTATGTAACATGCTAAACCTTAGCATTGATGTCAAATAACAGCAAAAAGGCAAATGGGAGTTTGTTAATTTTAGACATATAAATTACTGTACTAAATGTCATGGCTCTTTATTGAACCCAATATCGCCACCCCTAGAGCCACGCAGCCAGCACGACTTACACTAAAACAAATAAAGCACAGTGAGTGGTTAGTTTGCTGGCTTACCTGTTTATCTTGATATTGTACAATCAAATATTTACATAGACATAGTAAACACAGAAGAAATCAGAGCTTGTGTATTGTGCCAACACCATTTGAGGGTGTTAACCTTAAGCAGCCAGTTTTAAATTATATATCTTCCCTCTGCCATTTTGGTCCTGTCACAGCATTCTTGTGAATGATCTGTGAAAGCTGTTTAGATTGAAGCTAGAAAAACCATCCACTGTATTTCATTCCTGACCTTGTAAAGTAAAGTATGCTGTCGTATGGATGTGTGTGTTTGTGTGTTGCACTGAAAAGGTTACACTCGCAATGTGTCCCTCTGGCTCTATGTTCAACACTGACTGTGAATGATTAAGGGAAAAAGTGTGTCTGTTCAATGTAAATGTGGTGGTAGGGCTCTGACAGGTAGATTGCTACTTACATGAGTGCATTTCTCTATGGAAGATACAGTCCTGAACAACATTTACCGTCAGAAACACTGAATCTAAGTTGCTGCAATAGCACAAACATGTCTTGCATTTTTAGGACCCAAGCACCCCATTGTATGCAAGGAATTAGTATCATTTATGCAAATGAATCTAATTTTTTGTGAGCCTGAAGGTTTTATTGTATGGGTTTTCTGCATGAGTGTGGCAAAATGGCTCAACAGTTCAAAAATGAGCCCCACATTTAGGTTTCACCTACATGTAGAAAATGTGTACACACATATAACATACCAAGACTTACAAAGAAGTTCCATGGTGTCATGACCTAAACCCAACAGGAAGTCAGCCATTTTGAATTTCATGTCAGATTTGACTGTATTTTTTGCCATTCACAGGATTCATACTTCAGTGAACAGAAACATTTGTAACTTCACTCCACATTGTCCAAATTTCACACCCTTTAAGTGAGTCAAGGCCTGAAGACATCTTTAGGCCAAGATTGAACCTGTGCCAACATGCATGAACGAGCGAGGACCCACTCAGCTGTAATAAATGTTATCTTTTATTAATCATTTTACCATTGATTTTTGTCCCCTTTCAAGGTCTATCAATCACAACTAAGTGGGAAGAAAACCCCTTTTAAACTTGGGGCATGCTGAGGGACTACATTTCCCAGATAGCTGCACCTAACAGGAGCCTGACGAGGCTTTTGGGGAAAAGCAGATCTTAGCTGTCTTACTTGGCTTGTTGCCACTGCGGCCCTGATCTGCTTAAGTGATTACACAAATGATGAATAAATTAACTCATTTCATGTTTTTCCTTTAGATATGTAGTACTGTATGTGATAAGTATGTGATAAGGACCCATGTCTTGCTTAAGATAGTCAGTAAGAAAATCAGCCAGAGGACATATAGGACATACATACCGAACTCATGTTCCTGAATGTTTTTATAGCAGCATAAAGCCATGTCTATAATGTATTTTAAATCATGTTCTGATTTCATTATAATGCTCTCATCACACTCTAATAGGATGGCACGTAATGCTTTGTGAGCAACACTTCAAAATCAATTAAAGATGCTCTTCCTTTTCACAAAGTCAGCAGTTGTAGTCTCCAAAGTTTAAGGCAAAAAAAATAAAAAATAAAATAAAATAAAGAAAAAACTCTCCTGGAAACAGAAAAGAAAAGTACGCTACCATCCAGTTTATCAAAAAGACATTATACTATAATTAATGTTCCTGCATGGGGGATTACACAAACCTGTTCTTTTTGAAGGTTATTAAACTGGTCGGTTTCAAATGAGTAGGCTTCCCAAAAGACCAGTTCATCAGCATAACTGGCAAACAAAGGTAAAATTAATATGCATAGTAATATAAGGTGCCATGGATTTAACAGGTGTGACATAAATGTAGGTTTTTATACATAATTCCTCGTGCCTTTGGGAGATAGTAAGGTATAATACATCATTAATGAATATACAGCTGTCTGTGATGATTTTCATTCCTTGAAAATATTACAACATGCTGCTGTAAGGTCTGCATGTGTTTACAGTGAGGTCGGGTGTGTATTGGCACTAGATTTTCTGTGAGCGTCAGTATATGTCTAGAATATCAATGACCTCTTTACACCTCTGACTGCTCTGCCCCGAGGACCAGAGTGATGAAAGAGAAAATTGGGAGTAGACAGTCAGAGGTGAGTTTCAGGGCTTTTCTCCTACCATCCCTATCTGAGGGTGAAAATTATCCTAGTATCGCTGTCTGTTTGTTGCAAACTCAGTCTTACATAAATTAGACATGACCCCAGTGGAATTAACTCTATATTGTTAGTTTTATGCATGCCTTACATTAGTGCAAGGATTGGGTTTTGTCCTTTAGCTTTGAGCTAAAACAAACTTTCAACTCTGAGCCACCCTATTTGAATGACAAGTAAAAATTCGACAGTGCTTATCACTACTTTCCTGAAATGATGCGATGTACAATCAAATCAAAAGTTGATTTGAGATAGTATACAGAGCCTCCTCCGGCAACACTGCTCCTCCTGGTCCCTCGGTGAGAGCCAACTCAGTTTGGGCATCAGTAGACAAAGCGTGATATTTTACAGAGTTGGAATGGGTGCAGGATCTGCTGTCTCTTAGTCTCTTTGTGTGCTGGAAGGGGGCCAAGAGCACATCTATAACCCCCCGTGCCACTGTCTGCCTCCCTGAACAGTAGACAGAGGGGCTGCCAAGTCAGTGTTTGGCACACCAAAGATAAACTCCACCACAGTCAGAGACTAAATCCCCAAAGGAAGATTTCAGATACCTAATGGGGATTAAACTAACTGAGAAGGAAGGTTGTGGGGAATTTATGAATAATTGAAGTCAAGGAAACAAGTAAACAACAGATCCACAATGAGAGAAATGTAAAAAAAAAAAAAAAGCCTCAACTTTGAATAATGTGATCAGAGGTTGTACATTGGAATATGCAGTTGTGTTTATTTTAGCAACGCTGTGCATGTTAATGTGTGTGTGTGGGTACCAGCCTTAAGGTGGCCATCAGCAGTCAGTAGAGGTATCAAGGTGACAGCAGAGTGCGATAGAGGAGGGAAATTAATTGTCACCTTTACCTCTGCATTTCAGTAAACTGTGCTCATTAGCTCAGAGCTGTTTGCTCTTTGGGGGCCACCAGAGACCCTTTAAGTCACATCTTTCACAGAGGGGGTTAAGAGCTGCTGTAAGACACAAATGCACACAAACTGCATCAGGTTGGAAGAAGCAGCTTTAAAGCCACTAGCATTCACACTTGTTTAGCAGAGGGCTTCCCACATTAAGACGGATGTACCTGTTGAGTGTGTACTTGTGCAGCGTGTCCGCATGATGATGTATTTTCACCATGGCCCGAAGCAGAAGTTGAGTGCTTCCGTGCTTCTATAAACAACTTACTAATATTTTATGTATAAAGCTAGGATCACTAAACATTGCAAAATAAATTCATGATCTATTTAGTTCTTTAGTCTTTTAATAATTTCTATTGTTGTGGTAAAATGTGAAACAGAGAGAAACTGTGGAAAAAACATGTTCAGCCTGCATATGACCTAATGAAGTCAGAGGCAGCAGAGTAGGTCGCTCCAGCTGGGTAATAAAACATGTTGACCTGTGTATGAACTAGTGAAGGCCGCGGGAGTAGTAACGCGGCTCCAACTGGGCATGAGATCATGCTTTAGTGACAACTGTCAGTTTTTAAAAAATGAGCTCTGGACAGTCCCGAAGACACTGGTGTAAACTTCCACAGGAAGGAGTCGGACAAATTCTCCAATGGAATTGAAGGAAATTGAACTTCTCTGGAGATTACATCATTGTCTCTGGGCATATTGTGGGCAAGTTATTAAAAAGTAGGTGTTGGTTTCACCTGAGCCACAGGTTATAAAAATAAGAGCTTTCTGAGCTGAAATCAGTCAAGTTCATTGCTGTTAGTGCCTGTACTCAATGAACGCCTCACATCAGATTGTGTCTGACTCGGCTGCATTCTTCCGAGTATTTTTGAGACTCCAATAGACTAGAGAGTGGTGATTTTCGACTAACTGTCGACAAGAAGACCAGACCTTTTTTGGCCCAAGTCTGGACCATTTTGCTACTGACATATTCTTTTCCTAAAAAAAGCAATTTCAATAAAAAATCAATATGTTAACAGGATGTTTAAGACTCATATGTAATTTTCTTGGTACTAGTAGGCCTCTACATTAATTTACTTTATTTTGTCTCACCACATTACATCTGCTTGTCTAATCCATACAAAAACAAAATGTGGGCTGATTTTCCACTAATATGGGCACTTGTCTCCCTTAGGACTATTGTTAAATAAACCTATTTACACAACTAATCCTCAAAGTTCTGTCACTGAAACATGACTAGTTTGTTTCCCGAGGCACCGCAGGATGGAGAGGATTTCGAATTTTAATGTCATTGTAGTGTCTTCAGATAATTGCAGGGGGCAGTTGACCATGAAATTCAACCCACCTTGTTATTCTGTGACATTTGAATTATTGGAATCGTTCACAGACTCATCGGTTGAAAAGGCCAGTCTGCATGCAGTGTGTTTATGTGCCTGATGCTCGTGTGTGTGTGTGTTTGTGTTTTTTCTTCAACTTCTATTCTTGTGACAGACGGTCTGACTTTAAGGAGTGGGGACAATTTTCAAGGTGAGGTCATTCTGGCCATTTCGTATTTCATCAAGGAGCCAGTTTACGTTCAGGGACTTAATTGAGTCAGCGAAAGGTGCTTCTAGGGATAGCTATACAAGGGCACTGAGGCATAAACAAGTACGTCTGTGCATGTGTGCGTGTGTGGAAGTGTGGAGTTGTATGTCTAATTAATAATCACTAGCAATTTGTCATTTTCAAACAAGAGCTTATAAAGCTCTCAGAGTGATTTTATGGTAATATGGTTTTTGCAGAAGTATCAGTTTTTCAAATTGTGGACATGTATATCCATAACCATAATGAGATAAACATATGTGCTGCAGTCTGTGTGTGAGTTGTGTGTCTTGACCCTATTGATATTCCAATGGACTGTATGTATAGGAGGGATAGGATCCCCGCTGACTCAATTAGGGCTGCATATTGTTCTGCAAACGTATAATGTGGGGACAGGGACATGGACACTGAATATAAATTACCATTGAACAAATTATTCTCCTCTCAAATATGAGCTTTAGCATCAATGGCTGTGCCACATATTTCAGGCTTGATTGACACATTTCAGAAAAGCACTGAAAACGTCAAACTGGATTGACTCCTTTAAAAGCCGTTGAATATTAACTAACCCAGTCCAGTGCGAGCATATGTGCCTGAATTAAATAGACGACACAGTAACTACAGTAGAGTGAGGTGTAAAAGGTAGAGGATGGTGCATGGGCTGAGTAAGCCTGAGCGATAGAGTGACATAAATTTACTTACGTGCTGCACCTGCTTCTCGTCAGTACAGACAGTGATTGGTCTGAGAGCTTTTCCACTGGAGCCCTTTTGTTTTGCTTTGCTTTCATGAGTAAACTTACATGTAGAGATGATTACCAGACTCAGTAGACACCCAGGCCCCTTGAAAAGAATGCAAACAGCAAATATCAAGGACCAAGATTTACTGTAGCTCAGACCCTGCCGGCTGAAGAGATACAGCAAAATATTATTTTATGCCCTTTTTTATACTCACTTTCTGTCTGTTTGATTAAGTGTTTTCAGGTTTGGTGAGGTTCATGCCATCCATTAATATGTTTTATGTCTTTTATGCTTTTTACTGTATAGTATGTCTTTGAAACCCCAGAGGTCTTCACAGGTCCACGTGGTTCTGAGGAACCAAGACCCAACCCGGGATCTGAGTCAGATCTGGTCGTGCCGGGTGCAAATTATACTCAGTTTATACTCAATTGGGTTGGGTATCTTGTTTTACTGCCACAGGTCTCAGGTCTGTGTGTCACTATGTCTATACCCGTTGTGCATCATAGTCACTGCAAGAGAAAATATTTATAAAAATCAATTGCATATGGAGAAGATTTATACTATTAAATTACAATTATATTTTGGAATTTGCTTCACATATATTAAATTGTTTAGAATTATAACATTATTTGTCTATCCCTCCCAGTTGGCTAAAGAACGTTTAATTGTTGGAGCAGGCGGTGAATAGGACTTTTAATTATTCCTATTAGGCTTTGAAGCACATAAACACATTTATTTTGGAATTACTTTCTATGACTTTACATTCATTCTTAGGACATTTTTATTTTAAATTGCTGCTCTTTTCGACTGCAGCTGCTTGTTTATTGATGCCAGTGTTCTCTCCCTATTTGGGTTTGTTTAGACTCAACCGCATTTTGCCTCGAATCTAATTATCCTCGGGTCTGTTTGGGTCAGGGCAGAAGGATCCCCAAAAAATCAAGGCTGAGTATCTAAAGCGCATACAATCAATATGTTTTTATAATAACAATGCATTATGTGACATTGTGAAAAAGGGTCACAAATAGTGATGAACCTACAGAGAATTTATCACCCGAATCTGCAGCTCCCCTCGGCCTTACAGAACTTTATAGTGAGTTTCAGCTCGTTGTTTAGCAGTCTGGCCCACTAATTTACTGTCTTGGTTTCACCCTCTTCTTGGCAGCAAATATCTGTTGAAGTCAACTGCACGCTGCCTGCTCAGCGCCAGACCGCACTGCCACTGAAGAACCAGATACTTCCCCCGGAGGAAACCAAAACAGAGCTTAAAGAGAGCGACTACTGAACCTTCGCTCGCCAGATGAATGATGACGTTGACTGATCCATGACTGCTGGATGTGTAAATGAGCAACATTTTGCTGAACTAGTCCACCACATCAACCTTAAAAAAGTGTCAATGTTGTGTTCACAAGTCGTATCTCTTTTAACCAATCATTGCCTGTTTTGTTAAAGACAAAGGTGCCCGGGGGGACTTTGTTCAAAGGGCTCTGAGCTCTCAGCTACGCCCCTGCCTGTCAGCGTTTCCTTCGGAAAACTCGTATGTGGAAATAATATCGCATTAGTATATTCATACCCTGTATGAATGGCTGGGTAGCTTGCCCATTTTTTTTTTTTTTTTTTTTTTTTTTTTTTCTGCCCCGAGGAGAGGAAACCCTTAATGAATTTCGAGTGACGACGGAGGGCTGCATCACCTTTTATTTCTCTCTTTTCACCGGCGAGTGGCCCGGTGACTGCGGCTCTGCTCCACGAGCCGAGAGAGAGAGAGAGAGAGAGAGAGAGAGGGAGAGAGAGAGAGGGAGAGAGAGAGAGAGAGAGAGAGAGAGCGCTCCTCCTCCTCCTCCTCCTCCTCCTCAGTTTCTTCCCACCGCTCATCCCGAGAAGCCAGTCTAAAGACGGTCTCCTCTCATCATTCCTCCTCCTCCTCCTCCTCTCGCATAATGGAAACTGAACTGAAGCAGCCGCGGTGCGTCCGTCTCCGGTACTTTTCCGCTTCCACCCCGGCGGCGGCGGCGGCGGCGTTTGTCTGACGCGGCTCCCCCGTCTTCGCTCAATAACTTCTTCTTTCCTGGTATTTTTTTTTTTTTTTTTTTTTAAATTCCCCCCTCCTCCCCTCCCCTCTCCTCTCAGACACGCTTTCAGAAATAACCAAAAAGCTGCGACCTGTAACTAAACTGCTCTGGAAGAGGGTCGCGTGTGTTTGGATGGAGGATTTTGAACCGGTGAGTTGTTACCGAGCTGCGTTTACTTATCAACCTGTTCAGCAAAACTGCATCGCCACTGCTTTACTCCGTGCCGAGGGTCCGTGGCCAATTTCTAATGTAGAACTGACAAAAAAAATAAAAAATAAATAAATAAACGCTTGTTTAGAATCGGGTCACATAATCTAAATTTAATCGTGAATGTGACCTGAATAATCCTAAAGTACTTTCATCATTTTTGAGTCAAATGAAGATGCGTCTTGTGTTTTTCTAGTTGTAACTCAACAGGTTTTCCTCGCTTGTGTCCCTCTCCGAAGAAGACTAGAGCCTTGTGAATGTGCCTGTTTATAGAAAAGAGTTTTAACAAAAACACCACCAACATACATTTTATGCTGCAGTTGGTTCGCTTGCTTGCCTTCCGTTTTTAAACTATAAGATGCAGTGAGTGAACTGTGCTCCTGCTTATTAACTGTAACCCAATAGAGGGGATGTGAGAAATATAACCTTAAAGTAATTATGGGGAAGATGATGCTCAGTGGAAATTGCAGTATGTCCCTGTAATCCCATTAAAGCTTACTATATCAAATATATATTTTTATATAGTGCACTGTAACGGTTTCCCAACCTAAGTGGGATGTTAAATTGTATTTCCATTAAAGGTACTTTTTTGCTGTCTCAGCTAGACTTACTAGTTCCATTGCTGTCTTCATTGTTTCATTCCTTTATTTTTTTTTTTACTGGTTCACTGTTTTCACTAGATCAGATTCACTAGATTCTTTTTAACATCACTTTTCTCTCTCCGACGTAACATTCATTTACCTTAACTTTTCATCCCTTTTTGGGGGGATTTCTCGTCGTTTGCTCTCACTATCTTCCCCTTTCATCACGAACGCAGCACTCCTGTCCTCCCTGTCCTCACAAGCTCCCGTTGCTCTCTTCCCTTTCAGATGGTGAATGAGCTGAAGTCAAGCTGGTTGTGAAGGTGCTGGACCTATTCTCCCCTACGCCCAAAGCCGGACACAGCATGGCGGCGGGAGTAGCGGCATGGCTTCCATTTGCCCGGGCGGCAGCGATCGGCTGGATGCCCGTGGCCAATTTGCCCATGCCAGTGGCGCCCACTGAGAAGAATAAGCGGCAGGATGAGCTCATCATTCTTAATGTCAGTGGACGGCGCTTCCAGACCTGGAGGAACACGCTGGACCGCTACCCGGACACCCTGCTGGGGAGCTCAGAGAAGGAGTTCTTCTACAACGAGGAGAACAAAGAGTACTTCTTCGACAGGGACCCCGACGTCTTCCGCAGCGTGCTCAACTTCTACCGCACAGGCAAGCTCCACTACCCACGCTACGAGTGCATCTCCTCCTATGACGAGGAGCTGGCTTTCTTTGGCATCATCCCAGAGATCATCGGTGACTGCTGCTATGAAGAGTACAAGGATAGGAAGAGGGAGAATGCCGAGCGTCTGATGGATGACCAGGAGGACAACAAGGACGCTAAGCTGCCCAACATGACCTTCAGGGAGACCATGTGGCGGGCTTTCGAGAACCCTCACACTTCCACCATGGCCCTGGTCTTCTACTATGTCACTGGCTTCTTCATTGCTGTCTCTGTCATCACCAATGTGGTGGAGACGGTGCCATGCGGCTCGTCGCCCAACCAGAAGGAAGTGCCGTGTGGTGAGCGCTACACCGTGGCCTTTTTCTGCATGGACACGGCCTGCGTCATGATTTTCACCGTGGAGTACCTGATGCGCTTGTTTGCTGCGCCCAGCCGCTACCGCTTCATGAGGTCTGTCATGAGCATCATCGACGTGGTGGCCATCTTGCCCTACTACATTGGCCTGGTGATGACTGACAATGAGGACGTGAGTGGCGCCTTTGTGACGCTCCGGGTTTTCCGCGTGTTCCGTATCTTTAAGTTCTCCCGTCACTCGCAGGGCCTGCGCATCCTGGGCTACACGCTGAAGAGCTGTGCCTCGGAGCTGGGCTTCCTGCTCTTCTCCCTCACTATGGCCATAATTATCTTTGCTACCGTCATGTTCTACGCAGAGAAGGGTTCAAGCTCCAGCAAATTCACCAGCATCCCAGCCTCCTTCTGGTACACCATCGTTACTATGACAACACTCGGGTAAGAGCAGAGCAGGCACCTCTTTTATCTGGTCGCGAGTGCTTTGTGCGTCTGTGCAAGTGCTTGTGTGTGTGTGTGTGTGTGTGTGTGTGTGTGTGGGGATGTGTATTTATAGAGACTTTTATATGTGAGTAAATGTTTGATTATGATTTAACTCGAAATGTGTGTGTGACTCCGTGGCCCAAAAGCCTACAACTGCTTCAGAAGTCAGTGCCACCCTTCCCAAGACATACTTTACGAAGTTTACACATAATGATCAGCGACGACAGAGAAATTGCACATCTCAGTGCACGTGTCCACTGTGTTTTTACAACTGACGGTATCCTTCTGGGGGAAGAGCAGCCATCAAGATGTTCTCTCCCAGTAATGGCTGTGCCATTGCATGACCTTTATACATCACCGATAAGCGGGAGTAAGAGAGAGACAGAGAGAGAGAGAGAGAGACGAAAGGGATTTTAGAGAAAAGGGGAAAGTTGAAAGCATCTTAGTGAAACGAAAACATTGGATGGGAAATAGACGAACAGATATTATACCATTACTTTCCTCTCCAACTTGCCCCGTGGTTAGTGGCAACGCTCATTCTGAACTGAAACAGTGACTTCGCATTTTGAGAGCCCTCCTCGTCCTTCACTCAGTCTTTGTGAGTAACACTAGTTGCTGGCCTTGACAATTGAGTGCCTCTTGGTACAAAGACTCAAATGCAGGATATGAAAATGCTTTCCATTTTAAGAGGCAAGTGAGTTTCAGTTATTTGCGTTTGGGTAACAGGCAGAGATAATTATTGTTTTTAACACACAATTTATATAACACACATATATTTTTTTTATTGTCACTGAATGCCTAATTGACCTGTAGCCCAGGGCTGTTATTGTTTCCTTTTTACAAGGTCACGAATTGGCTTTGATTGAGTTTTAGATGAACACGAGGAGCAGGGTACGCTCATGAAATTGCTCATGAAAGTGCATTTTGATGCACTGATTTGTTATGTCTCCCAACCGGTTTTTCTTCATATTTATGTCATCGTATATTTCCACCAGTCATTTTATGGTCGTGAGGGGAACCACAAATACATCATACGCTTTACACTGCGTGCACACACGCGCGCGCACATGCACGCACACACACACACACGCACACACACACACACACACAGACAAACATAGACAGTTCTGTGATGCAGCACTATTAGGCTTAATGGTAATGTGTTTCATGAGCGTACCCTGCTGTGGATGTGTGAGTCAGACTGAGAGGCTGACAAATTGCAGCATCCTGCTAAATGTCAGAGTCATGGAGGCCATAAATGGCTCTGAACTCATTGCAGTGACACAGTTGGCACCCTGTCATCGTGCCCTGCCATTCACAACCTGCCCAGAAGATTTGGTGTTGAGCAGATGTTTGATTCTGGATCGGTTGTTTGGTCTGTAAACAGATGAGCAGTCAATGAATTGTGGAAAATAGCATGGTACTCTGCTCTGTTGTCTGTTAATGTTGTGAACATGCAGAAGCTTGTTGCTGTCCATGCCAGCCCGCAGTCTCTCACATAGTACCTGTCTCTTCCCACTGCAGTGAGACCTGAGAGGCTGAGCCGTTCTCCTGTTGCTTTTACAGTACGTCTGTGGAAGAGGAGGGTGTGTGTCTATGTGCGTGTGTGTCTGTTTGTGTATTAAGAGAGGGGTAGTTGTTGAGCTTGGCCTCATCAATAAAGCAGGGGCCAGAAGTGGGTGTCAGAGTGACTAATGATGTGGCCCACTGCATCTGCTGACTAATGTAAACCTGCCTGACATTCTGGTCTCTGCTCTTGGTTTACGTCATAAACACACACAAACTACCCATACACACAAACACACACAATATTTGGCTTTGTACATGTATAAACACACAAAGACACATATTTCTGTGTATTGACTTTTGTGTGCATGTTATAAGACCTTGTATTTGTGTTTTCCCTGAGATGGCGTACGTTTGTTCTCACAATGTCTTAATGTGATTTCACAGTCACAAGTACCATTGTTGTTTAATATTTTTCTCCACTAACTTGCATTGAAATCTGTGGAAAAGTATCTTGTCCGTCTGCTCTGCAGCAGTTTATACTTATCTGACTAAATAAGAAAGCCAGTTCCCACAGTTTTCCTTAACTTCTTGTCTCCCTGTCTAGGTGCCTCAGGGCTTAGTGTTTGGCTGCACCCAGAGAAATAATGTGTCTCTGTGTGTTTTTGTATTTATGTGTATATCAGTTTGTGGCATGTCAGGTTGTGTATTTACATGCACACATTTGTTTGTTTAGCACTATGACCCACACTAACAATGGTGCCCTATCTGTGCCACATGCATGCTGGTTGCCCGTTGTGCCTTTTTGAGCGTCTTGTTTATCTAACAATAATCCGACCTGAATCGGAATCCATAATCCCCCTCCAACAATGGGCAACGAAATACCAGGTGAATAGCTTTTTTGAAGTGCAGCTCTCCTCTTTCTTCCCAGCAATGAAAGTTACTTTGAGGACAACAGTTTGTCAGAAGAGCAACAAAATGGAATCTGGGCTGAGACGAGAGGAAGAAAATTAGGGATAGAGAAAAAGACATAGTCTGGCATCTATTTATTGCATCATACTTTTTAGTTGTATCAAAAGCAGATTGCAGCAAGACAAAATTGCAGGGGACATATTTTGGTTTAAAACGGCTTTGGTACAAACAAGATAAAAGTCTAAAATCCTCAAAAGTGGACCCGAGGGGCGGTGCTGCTCCTTATGAGCAAAAAGAGGTTTAACCACCCATGCAAGTTAGCAAGCCACCAACCAACACTGCAATCCTTAGAGCCCTGCACTCACTCTATAGCAGAGCTAAAAAGCTTAGTTCAAATCCTGCAAATGAGGGGCAGGGAGGCACAGAGGCACACAGTGGTGAGGCTTTAGCTAAATCAGAGACATTCAGGCAATAGGACCTGTGAGGGATTTTGTTCCCTAGGTTGTTAAACAAATTGATTTTGACCTTTTGAGTGATAATAACTTTGAGCATTTGGCATATTTGGTTGAACCTGTAAACTGTTATCTGGCTGGGGAGGAGGCAGAGAGAGGGGGTTTGTGTGTGTTTTGTGAGAGACACAACAACTGCTAAACCTCAAATTTTTATTACTTGTCCATATAGACTTCATGTAATTCACTTCCCGTCTTTATTCGCATTGTGAAAAAGACAAAAGGAAATAATGAAAGAAAACTTGACTTAATTGCCCTAGCGTGATCCCAGTTCAGCAGTTAGGTTTGAAATGATCTCTAACAAGACTTTTGTCTTTTGTTTTTATTACGTTTGTTCATCATATTCTGTTTAGAGACTTTTTTTGTTTACATTTACCACTGGGACAAAGTGCTTTAATGGCTTACAGTTTGATCATAGTAAGTCTAAAATGTTGAACCTCTGGTAGCAAATGTTTTTATGTAAAAGGCCTCGACAATCAGGTGCTGATTGTCGATTTAAATTTAATCTAATGAAGGAGGACTTGTGAAAGTCTGCCATAAAGATGCCCACTTGTTTGTAGATGGGATCAAGAATGTTGACATCATTTCCCTGCGTTGCTTTCTAGTTACCTCGCTTCATCCATAAAATAAATCTACAGAAAATGGATGCAATTGACTCAGCTGTACAGGTTGTTGTAAGTTACATTGATTTATTTGTGCCAGGCCTCCACAATATCAACACTGACTGCCACATATTGATTTTCTATTATTTATTTATTTTCTATTTAAAATGGGTAAAATCCTATTTCATTGTAGAGCTCCATGCAGCCCATTGATTTGTTCAGCCCCTCCTTGCCCCTCTCTCGGCCTCTCTCTTACACACTGACCACGGACCGTCTGTGAATAGCCCTTCCTCTCCGTGCACACTCTGAATCAAAACATGACCATGCGCGGTAGGAAGGATTGTTGTTGACTTTTCCCCGTGGCGAAGACGGCTGGCCCAATTTGTGTATTGTAATCAGTCCGGAGTTCACAAACGGTTAGTATCACGAACACCTCCGCACAAATGTGTCCAAAGCTGATGCATTCAAGTTAACTCTGATAAGTTTGTCGATGTTCTTTACACAATATTCAGTTCATCAAAACTAATAGACGGAACTATACAGACAGTTTTCCAAGATGTTATATGCTATTTATAAAAGAAAAAGAAAAAATCTGGACACATCAATGCCTAACGTGTGCTAATGGTGTTGCTAAGATAACATTAGATACCTACAAGGAAATTCGAAACTGATCTCCTTATATGCATTTTATTTAGTTTGTAGAGTAAACTAGCCTATTATTTGCTTGCTTCCTGCCAGATCAGCATTCAGTATTACTAGTATTTACATTCATGGACTAATTTGCCAAGACAATAATAATGCAATGAATTAATCAAGCATTTCCCTTAGTTATAAGTGTAAAACGTACCTCTTTGTCCATAGAATGGTAAGAGAGGATGTGAACATTTGATTGTTGGAGCAGTTGGGGCAGTTGAATATGGCATTTTTACATATGAATTAATTATCTTTGTTTGTCATTTCTTTGTTTTTTTTTTTTTTTGCTAAATGTAGGGTAACAGTAACAGCAAGCTGCAAAATGCATTTTGTCAGCACATTCTTGTAATATATCTATACTCTTTAATTGCGCTGTTAAAATGTGCCAAATATGCAATTTGAAACTGGCATAAGCATGTAAAATCACCTGAATGCTGTAAGTAGGAGGCTTTTGATTGGCGGTGCGTAAAAAAACGAGCCCATACTAGTTAACAAACTCAGCTTACCTAATGTCTATTGTTCAGTCACCATGATGAAGCCTCTTTTATCTGCTGTTTAAACAGTAATTTCGCCATTTAAACATCTGTTGCGGCGCCGTCCATTTCGGCCAAGAATGGAGAAATGTCTGGCTGAGCCATAGACTCTACAGAGAATAGGGTAACCTTTGCTTACTAACTTTCAATAACCGACAAAATGGCTTGTTCTGCAGTAAGATGTATTGATCGACATGGATCTAAGGGATCTTTGCAGTTTTTTTCGGTCAGTTAAATTTGCATTTTGTAAGGTAATCACTAAGTTAATGTCATTGGCTTGCTATCTAAGACAACAAGCAGTCTAACGTCAGCTATGTGGACACAAGCAGGCGATTGTTAACACTAAAGTTAAAATCTGAATCGGCTGTACGGACGGGTCTACGCTCCCCGATCACTACTGCGCAGTCCAGTGACTTCACCAGTGTCCCGTATCCGGGATATTTTGGCTTCATTTTAGCCCCTTGCCTTGTCATAATTGCACGCTCATTAGGTTGTTTGGTGGTGTTGTAGTCATTAGCATAGTCATGACTGAGTATGAATAATATCCTTATCAAAGACCAGCTTCTTTTGATCACTGCTCCTTTGAGATCAATGCACTGCTCTCTGTCTCCCAGACAACCACAAAAAGACCTTTCACGTATACCGTTGTTTGCTGTGGTACATGGCTTGCGTGTGCACGTGGGGGGGAGGGGGGTCTAGTCTTGTCTGCACTTTGGGTGCATGTACCTGCTTGTGTTCACTTGCGCCCATGAATGTGTGTGTGTGTGTGTGTGTGTGTGTGTGTGTGGCGTTTTTTGTGTGCTTGCGAATGTCTTTTAAGCATGCATGTGTTTCCACCTTCTTTCACAACTCATTGTCACCAAGCTCTGATTTATAGAGCATTTGTTTTGGAGCCAACAGCTTGTGAAAAATGATGATCAATGCAGATGAGGGATTATTGATTTGGGCAGTGGTGAGAAATGTGACAGCCATTGTTAGTGCTACTAATTAGAATGGGTGATGAAAGTATGACTGAAAGAATAATAATAAATGTGATGTCACTGACCCTTTATCTTGGATTTATGAGGGCGGTTAAGGAAGTAATTTGTCCATGGTGATTTAGGTCTAGTTCTGTTCTTAACCTTTTCTTTTTTAAGGTCAGAATTAGTGCTGAGCTTTCCTGCACTTATATAAATTAAGAGTTTGGATAATGAAAGGGTATCAAGAGTGCGTGGCATTCATACAGTACTGCAGACATTTAGATTGTGAATGATATATGGCTATGTCATGACTAATGTAAATGCAACAGGTGAGAAAGGTGAGAACAAAGCATTCATGTACTGAAATATAAGTTGAAATGCAAATGATTTACTCTTTGTGTACAATCAGGTCTCTCCACTGCATAAAATTGACTAAATCAAATATTTTTCCCCCCTTCAATATCCTTAATTTCTTAATAAAATCCGGATAATTTTTTCATAACACATAGCAATACTTATTATTATGGCTTTTTAAGGGATTTACTCATGTGGTTGATACATGGAGATATTCCTGGCAACATTTACAGTCACAGCATTTGGCATTCACTCTTATCCAGAGTGCCTTCCTGTCTCCTGAGTGGGCGGGACCTCTTCCCTTACCTCGTTAAGTGTTATGAGCATCGTGTGGATGTTTTATTAAGCAAAGAAACAAGTTTTATTTCAGTTTTAACTTTTAATTCATGGTTTTCACGTGCAAGACCCTTTTTAAATTTCTGTTTGGAAAGTGACGTTGGCTAGCCTGGATTTGCAATACTAATTCGCGAATGTGTATTAGTCTCTTCATTTTTGCTTTCCAAGGGCGTTATCTACGGGCGCAGACAACCAATAAGAGCAACGAAACGCTGTCCTGTCGTATAGAACGTCCTGTCAGAAGTACGGTAAACATTTACCGTCCAGTCCGTTTTAATGCTGCCACTGTAGCCAGCCGTGGTTATTTACAAAGATGCTTAAACGGCGTTCCTCTCTGTCAGTCATCATATTAAACCCGCCTCATACTAGATAAATGCTTATGATTGTTTCACCTGACACAACAGTGCTTCCAGTACTAAGGAAATCAGTTTGAAACGTAGAGGGGCCAGATGTATCTGCCAGAGCAAATAAAACATTCGCAGATTTGTCCCCAGACTAGACATTGGCAGCACTGCAGGGACCAACAGAGAGACGTTGCACATCTCGCAAGAGTGTGTTGCTGAGACAGAAACAGGTCTCAAACTAAGTTAATTTTCTCCTGATTTGTGTTTCTGAAAAATGCCATTTTAGTGTTTGAATGTTCGGAAGATATGTGGCTCTTGAAAAATTGGCCCAATATTTAATTTGGTGACCATGAAGCAAAAGAATCGGTCATAATCTGTACTAACGTTCACTTCTCCAATTGGAATGAATAGACTCAGGACCTGCCGCTGGTCTCCTAAAAGGGCGGGGCAGTGGCGAAACACACCTGACACAGATACAGGAAACTGACTGTGCACCGTCTTCTTTCTGAACTGTCTCTGGTTCAAGTTTTAGAAGCAATCAAATCGTCCCAATGATTAGCCTGAGGCGCTTGAGGTACTAAAGAGTGCAAAAATGTGTGCTGAATTTACCACCTTCAATTTAGCATAGATTTCAGTTTAAATAGCACACAGCGGCCAGTTTCTTTACTGTTAAATAATTTATTTTCTGTAGAAAATGCAGGACCACAAACTGTTATTGTACATTAAGGCATCAAAAACTACTACTTATCACAGTATGCAAAATAAATAATTGAGTAGGCAATTACCACTAGCACTCCATTTATACCTGGCATTAACAAGAGATCTATATGGATACTCTATCTGGATAAGCAGGCACACAAATTCATACCAGTGGTGTAAATGCAAAGGCACATGGACCAGATGCCATTGTCCCGATACAGATCACTTGTTAATAATAATGGAGCCTAGAACACGCCAAACAAAACACGTCAGCCCAGTCATGGGTCAAAGATGGCACTTCCTGAAAATATAGTCCAGAGGCTATTTCTGTAGTCTGTAGGCTTTCACAGGCTTTTTTTGTTTTGTTTTCTCACCTTCATTTTTTTCTTCTTTTTCTTTTTTTTTTTTTGTAATAGCAAACAGCCAATAAAAGCTATGGTACAATAGGCATTTGGCAGGAACCCAACCAAGTCTGCAAACTCAAAGTAACAGTTAAGAGACTAGAAAGGCATTTCAATTTAATTTTAATATATCAGGGCGTGTCATGAGTTATGGATTAATTACTTCTCCTTACCTCCTGTACACTGACAGTGGTGGGTGGAACCCAACATCACGACATAACAAATAATCCAAATTCATAATAAATTAATAAATTGTGAATTTAACAGATTATCTTTTTTTTTTTTCTTTCTTATTCCTGAGGATAATAAAGGCCACACTCTTACTGGCTGTGAGAGGGAAACCAGAGAGGAAGTGAGTGTATTAAAAAGCTTCAGTAAATCTACAGTCACCTTTGGCTTCAAGATACAACATTGACCTCCAGTTGAACTCACTGATATTGAAATAATTCCTTATGATGGAGAAAAACTAACACAGAAATACGCTCAAAAATAATGAATCAGAAAACGTGAATCTCAACATTGACCTCCAAGCTGTTATTCTCCCTCAGTTGGTCCCTCTGACCCTTATTATAATTTCCACTGCTGCTTAAAAAGAAGCAACAGAAAAGAGCTCAAAAAATAGTAATGTCAGTCCATTTTCACCCCTCTCATAAAATTTTTTTTCCTCTCTCTCACTCTCTGGGTATCTGACGTGGCTCTTGGGATGGCAGCATTGGTCAGTCAGTCTGCTGTTGGCTCCAGACCAGAAAATTTGACATTTATTGTATTCAGATAGTAAATTCTATTGACTGGATTACCAACAGGCCAATTGATTCCACTTGTCGAAGATTTAGCTACTGAAATGGTACAATGCATCCAAAACTAATAGATTAATGTCTGTCAGCTTTAACTGTACTTTGAGATTAAGGCTAATGATGGGCAATACTGATAAAGTCTTCACATTACAATATAATTTTATAACATGATAGCAATATGCTGTATATCGAGATATAGTAGTTTCTGGAAATGTAGAAAAAAATTTCAAATCGAAAAAAGTTGCTTTAAGGACAACGTACTGTAACATACAATATATTTTGAATTCTTATCATAATATTGATATTTAATTGATTTTTTTCCCCCCAGCTCTATCATAGCATGCCAAGAGCATTCAGTTCAAAACACAGTTTAGGCCATGTCTGACCATGTACAGTTGAGTCTAAGATGTTTTTTTTGCCCCACTTGTGGTATGGATGTAAGAATACAACAGTTTTCTTCTTTCGTTTTTCTGGTATGTTGTAATGATCATTACAGACACGCCGTAGACTTTTATTCTTGTTTCTTTTTGACTTCTTCTCCCTGAGTCACTACATCCTAACCTTCTCTACTTTTTCTTGTTTTCTTTTGAACTTATGTGTATCCTGAGGCTGCATTTTTGCATGTATGTGTGCATGCCTACTTTGAAGTAATGTTTACAGTGTGTTTGTTGTCCACTGTGAAGGCATACATGTTGTTATATATCTACATGTATGTTTGCATGTTTAGTATGTTCTGTTCTGTAACTCAGTGTACCTTACTAAAGTAATTATGTGCCTCCACATTTAGCTTTATGTCTGTGGCTGCTGATGTGTGATATTGAGGTTTTTATAAAGGCAGAAAAATCACTAAAGTAATTTTCCAGGTCTGCGGGTCTAGGTACACAGCAATAACTCAGTATCAGTAACACAGTATTTCCATGTTCTGCTCATAACACTGAGTGTTACTTACAATTGCTTCAATTACTGATGGGGACACTGTGTCCACTGCCTGGTGTTCAGACGCACCAGAGCACAGGCGCAGATATCACAAATCTAAACTGTGTGTTTAAATGTTGCACCTGAATGTCTGTACAAAAGTTTCTGCCAATCTTTGAAGTAGATGTTGAGATAAGTGAAAACTTCAACCTGATGATGGTGCTAGACGAAAAGTCAGGGGATCATCAGAGTCGGCAGAATTCATTCTCTTGGGGTCATGAATACTTGTACAAATTTTCTGGCAAACCGTCCAATATTTGGACTAAAGTTGCTGCAGACATGACTAAAAATGACTTATTCTTAGCCATTTTACAGATTACCAGTTTTGAATGATTTATTATAGATTTTTAGATATTTGGTTCAGCAGCAGTAAAAGAAATGTGAATCTGTGAAGTGTTGATGGCTTAAAATGATGTTGTACCCTCAGGTCTCCTTACCGTAACCCATATCTGTCCTTGATTACAACAGCAGCTCAAAAATGCTCTCTTTTTTTTTTCAGAACTTGGAAATTAGTCCAAAAACCTCAAAAGAAATCTGCAAACAATCAATAACCCTATAAAGAATAAATAAGACCAGATTAAACGTGGAGGAAGGTACTACATAGTAGAGCTGGTACCTACTGCGTGTGTTTTTGTATTTGAGGTCACACAAGTCAATACTGCACCCCAGTTTGCCTTCCAAAATCTGCCACTGAAATGATTCTTTTCAGCTCTGCTAGATGCTCGCTCAGCCCCCCCCACTTTTGTTGATCATATGTATTTTACCCTCTTTTCATGCAGAGATCTGGATGGTTGCCCATTTTTTTCAGAAGCGATATCGAGCGCCAAGCCTTTCAAGCTTTTGTAAGATGCATTTACCTGGCCTCCTGTCAGCCAAGGGGGGGAGTTTGTTGTGGCTAATGTGACTGTGAAGGGTAATTGACAGGGAGGGTCTTTCAGTGAAGTATTTCAAGCATGTGCTTTGATTTGCCACCCCCTTATTTCATCATTGACGTGCCATGCATGTAAATGCTGCCCTGTCATAGGACACTGTGTCCTGACTTTCCTCATCGCAACTAACTGGGCAAAAGTGATTGGAGTGATGCTCAAGGTGTTGAAGCAAAAATAAAACAAAAAAAACACTCACTGTATGTCAGATGTGGGAATATTTCACTATAGAAACTAGCCTATTTCTCCCTCCATCGCTTTCTGTCATCCACCCTCCCTCTCCATCTCTCTCTCACTGTCACAGCTGATTGCCTTCAGCTAAGTCCTTCCAAGCCCACTGCACTTGTGCCCACTCCTCCAATTCAATTACCAGCAGGCTTTTGTTGGAGAGTGTGAAAATGAGTCAGTGATTATCATAGGGCTGTGCCATATGACAAGATACTGTATATCATGTGACGATAGAAAAACGTGTATTTCGTTGTGTTGCAAATCATACTCTACTACTGAAATATCTCAACAAGTATTAGATGGATTGCCATATAATTTTGTACAGACAACAAGCAACATTTTATTTGTCTAATACTTTGGTTCATGACTTGGTGTTTATTGATAATTAGCAAGTGTGTGCTAAACTAAAATGGTGAACTTGGTAAACATTATACCTGCATAACATCAGCCTGTAGCATTGCCATTGTGAGAATGTTACCATGTTGACATTGGCATTTGCTGTAGTGCAAAGCACAGCTGTGCCTAAAAACAGCCTCACAGAGCTGCTGGCACTGCTGTACTCTTGGTGTTGTTTACTTGTGTTTCCCCTCGCAAGAAGACGCATTATAGTCCTGTAATCGCAATGTCCCCAGTTAAGTTCCAGCAGGGAATCTTTTATTGCCTGTGTTCTCCTCCCAGGTTTCTTGTCCATTTCTACTGTCACCTGTCCAATAATGGCACAAATTCCAACTAAATTAAGGACACTAAGTGAGGTCATCTTTCTGTGAGTGCAGTTCAGAATATGCTGTGAAGTGGAGCGAAGAGAAAATTGAGAAGAAAATACAAACAAGGTGCTGATTATACACCCGAATCCCTCAAGGTAATTACAAAAACAACAAACATTAGAACATGATTGCATTGCTAAATAGTATTCTTATTTTCTTTTAATGAAAAAAGACCCTAACATGCGTATCTGTTTAAGTAGTTTAAAAGCTAACTCCTCATTGGTTTGATTTCACTATATTGCATGAATAAAGGCTGATTTAAGAGGACGATTACACCATCACTTAGTAATGCATTGTTGTATTCATTTTATTGGAGTGGCCCTTGATTTAGATGACTGTGAGCAAACACCAGAATGTAAACAATTATGGATTAGACAGTATTGTGTCCACTGGGCAGACACGCTCATTACTGAGTGGATAATGGGGGCTGAAGTGAATGTGAGTGATAGTTCTCCATATATGTAGGCCAAGTTATAGAAATAAATCGCCTCTCATTTCCCTGTAGAGAATGTGATAAACGCTGTCTGAATGACTCTGATTAATCTTCCCAGACTCGCAGCCAAGGCTTTTGAACAGGTAGACGTCATTGTTCCATTTTTTTGTGCTCTCACTCTCGCACTGACATACATGCATTTTTTCTCTCACTCACACACTCACTCTCTCTCTCTCTGTGTCTATGGCTTTCTGGGCATACTGTAATTCATAAACTGTGTTCTCTGCTGATTACCCAGGGTGACAAAAGCAATTGTTCTGCTACACTAAATCTGTGTGGATTAATGCTTGTCTCTGGAGCTGTTCTCTCTGTTTTAGTGTATGCGTGTCTATGTGTGTGTGGGTTGTCCTCTCCTCTCTTCTCTCCTCCTCTCCACCCTGACAGGCTTCACTTAGGATGATCTTACTGGATTTCTTGTCATGGCATTTGATTTGTTGCAATTTATTTAAAGACGTCTACTTGCACATTGTGCCCAATACTGGCATTATATTGGAGTTTTCTACTGTGTATTGTCATTCTTGTGTCAGTACATGAACGTAGGACGTGTCCTTCACAAAGCTAGGAATCAACTTTTTTTGATCCAGATGTCTTTGGGGGATTACCCATGCTCAGGGATTAACTCTGCCATGTGCCATCTGACAGCACCAAGCACTGGGAAGAGCATAAAAGTCAAGTCATGGACTAACACCATTAATAGATTTCAGTAATCCTTTATTTTCCCTTCAGAGGTTGACTGGTGGCAATATTAATTCAATTTCCCAACCCCTCTCGTGAGTAACCCGTCTACTACCTCTCTGCTCTGTGAGGAGCGAGGCCATGGTCCACTGCCACTCAATAAGAAGTCTCCTCAAAGGATTTTCACCAGGCTCATTTCACAGGAGACAATCTACATTATGTTTTAATCTTATTAGCATTGAATTAACAGCACATCAATGACCTGCTCAAAATAGAGAGCTTATAAATCCGCCCACTTTTCAGCTGATATGCAAAACAGATTTAGAAGCACTTCTCAAGGCAAGGGAATCATGGAAGCTATCAGTTTACTGTGGGTAACAAATCATGCTGAATGCACCATAAGGAAACCACTTTAGTTGTTAAGGGGAGATGGTCCATAACCTTGATATCATATACATGAAAAATACATTTCAATCTTGCATGTGAGGGACAATTGAACACTTGAGCAGCACAAATTGATTTTGTTTCTCTGCAGAGGCTTATTGGATAGGACATAACCTCAACGTCAAGATCAAGAAGAATTCTATCCTGGAAATATGATAATGTTTCATATATGGTGTGCAGTTTGAGTGTGAGGAAATGAGGTTATAACATTCACTCTCCACTTAGAAGTGATTTGTGTTTACTGGCTGCATATTTGGTAAAGGTTAAGTGAAATCATAGCATGAAATATATCAGATGATGTTTGTTTCATTGAGAATCTAATCTGCAAAAGTGGAGAAAAAGAAACTCAAAACCTGGTTTTATCTATTTATTTTTTATCGTAGTATCTATTGAAAACCGTGCTGTTCATTTTGCACCATAAATCATTTTTAGTCCAGATGTCATTTTTATAGATAAAAAATAAATAAGAGATATAATTGTGCAGAGAAATGCTATAAATCTCAATTGCATATGTAATCTTAAATGCAGTCTCACTATCAGTCAGCTCTCGTATCTCTTTTCTTTCTCTTTTTCTCTTCATAACACATTGTGTCTTAATTCTCTTATTCCCCTCATCAGTGTCTGTGCCTCTTGTTTATTTTTTCCCTCCACCCACGGTACAAAGTAATGTTGATGTTGAGAAATGCACTTTTGAAAATTATTTTAGACTGCATTATGCTTTTAAAAGTGGAACATTTCCTACTAACATGTGCATTGCAATTCCCTAAAGTCCACAAGAAGCCTGACTATACTTCTTTCTTTCTGCCTCCCTCCCTCCCTTAGTCTTTCTTACACACACACACACACGCACACACACAATGACTTTGAACCTGCATTGCTGCAGTGCACAAGCACAACATCCACTCAAACCCGGCTATATTACAATTAATTTATCAGTTTGTGCTCTACACTCAATAGCCTTGGGCACGTGTAGACACACAGCAGGGGAATCTCATCTCCCCAGCATGTTTGTGAGGTGAAAGAGAAAATGATCTGCTGTTTATTATTAATACTACAAAAGCGAGGGATGTGGCAGAGAGGATGAAGCATAAGGACATATAAAGCCCATCGGTCTGATTTCGGCTTCTATGAAATGCATAAAAATAAAAAATACATAGAAACAACTGGTGCTTAATTTAATCGTATTTCAAAGAGTACTCTTGGTAATGAGTGGAAAAACACTCAGAAGAGCCTGTACTTCAATGAAGTTAATATAGAAATTTGCCTCTGCTGCTCTGGAAGAATGAGAATTATCTCTTTCTAAAGGGACTCACTGCAGATAACTCACAGTAGGGAAAGCAGTAACCACTACAAAAAACTAAACTAAACTGTATACTTTATAGTACTACTACTGCTGTTGTCATTTATGCTTTATTTTCCCTATAAACCCAAAGAATGTATTTGATAGTACAAAATTCTTCAGTTTCCTGAAGAACCTGCATGCAAAACATGTCACTGTAAACAATTCTAAAACAATGTAATGGAATAATAAAGACTTACTTCAGATTTGATTTGATTGATAGTCCAAGTTTGCTCATAAAAGATACCAGCACTTCCCACTTTATCCCTTATCTTTATGTGAATTGGCTAAAAGATAAAAAGAAAACTAATAGCATTACTAATAACATTTATGAATGATAAGAGGGGAAATATGGGAATAAACAAAGTTTGCCATTTTTCTTTTGCAGATTAAACAGCTTCTTCGAGATTTGCTGGCTCTGTCTTGTCATTTTCTCCAAACCAAAATGTTGCAAAGTTGCAGCAGGTGAATTCCTTTCAGTGAGTAATTGAGGTAGAGTAGTCACAAGGCAGTAATGAAAATGTCATGTTACTATTTCCAAATACATTATGTCCTAATTACCACTTAACCCTAGCAAATCGAACATGGCTCATAGACATTCGATTTGAGAACATGTTTGGAGATTTTTTGCATTTCTGAGAGATACTTGTCAGAAATAGAAAGACACAAACCCTGTTGCCCAACATAAGAAAATGAATATTCCACTATCCCTTTACAGTTTGCACAGCACTCTTATCTTCCTCTTTTACAACCAACACTTTGCATGCTGAGTGAGTTGTCCACATGACTAAAACACCATCACCATCCTGGGGGATTTATCTATATGTGGCTAATCAGTGTTGGACAGTGTTGATAGCCGCAGCCTAATGGGTAGATATAGGTCAGACTGCAGTGATGGATGTTGTGGTCAAGTGCTTCGGACCATAATGAATGTTCCCAGGCCAGGTGGACAAGGCTGGCAGCAGGTGGCTGTAAATGGAGCAACAGCTTTCTAATAGTTCCCCTTGGCCGGGCACATTGTGGCCATACGCACCTCTGGACACTCCCGTCTGTTACTCCGTGAGCTGTGCTTCATTCACACATGATTTGACGAGTTGCATGTATGCATGAGCCCAAATGTCAAAGCAAATTGTCAAGCAATTTTGAGACAGAGTGATAGAAGAGAGACAACAACACATTTTGCACAGCTCCAGAAGTGTAGAGACTGTGTTTCTGTGTTAGTTGTGCTCTAGCTGTACCGTAGGGGAGCTGTGACTTTTAAACAGATGCAGATGAGGCCTGGACTGCTATAATTAGCAGAGGTTGGATTGTAAGTCGCACATTTCAACTTCCACTTCATTGTTACCCGTTTCTCTCCCACAGTATTTCCAAAAAGCTAGAGTGGAGCTTACACCTTTCTTGAAGACTTGTAAATGTTAGATGTCTTCACATTGCTGTTTGTCATTAGTGAGTTTGACCAATGTGCCCTATACTTTCACTAGACAAAAAAATGCGAGGACACAAAGAGAGTGTTGGGAAACAAAAAGTTGCCCAGATGAGGTTGAAGAGTGCAGGCCATTGCTTATCAAACCAGGAGTGATGGTCAGGGAGTTAACAAAAGTTTTTTGTGGAAAACAAAGCAGAGATAGAAAAATGATCATCTGTGTGTTTGTATATGTGTCTGTGTGTGTTTCCTTTTTCCTGCAGAGCAGCTCTTAGTCGTAAACTTGGCCTGTGCTCTAGTCTCCAGCCGTGAGGTCATTGATGTGTGTTCCATACAGAAGGCATGCTGGGAAACCGTAACAGATTTGAGCCAGGCCCCATGGACAAGCTGACTGATACCAAGAACCTGGCCAAATGCTTTTAGAATTTCACAGATGGCTGCTATTGAGGGCTTTACCGTTCAAAATGTGTTTGTGTATGTGTACCTGTGTGTGTCTGTCTGTCTGTCTATGCATGTTTGTATAATACTTTAGTTTAAGACTAAATACCTGCAAAAGTAATGACATTCTTATCACTCCCAGCTTTACTTTGTGTTTAGCGCTAATTAGAAAATGTTACTGCGCTCACACACTAAGCAAACACGGTGAACATGTTAAACATTATACCTATTAAACATGAGCATGTAAGAATTGTCAGTGTGAGCATGTTAGTATGCTGATGTGTGGCTGTTGACCATTAGTCTTGTTATTGTACGTTATGCTTTGAATATTAAAATTGCAATAATACACTACTCCCAAAGCATACTGATAATTTTGTCTGGACCATTCTCTCCTTGCCAGTCAAGCTCAGTACTGTTGTTTGTGCATGACCCCCTCCTGAGAATGATTCAGAGAGACGGAGACAGAAAGGGACAAGAGACAGTCTCCACTGGAGACAGATGCAATTATGATTAGACCAAAGTCAGAGGACGGTGCAATTCATCAGGCCCTTTATGAGAGGATGATCAGATAAATGCTTTAGTAAGTGGAGGCCAGTCACAGCACGGGGTGATTGATGTGATAGCCATATAATCCAATAAGTGATTGTGGCCCCTGCACTGCAGCATTACAAACAAAAGATGTATTGCAGAAAGGCAAGCCATAATTTGGCAAAAATAGAGTTTCTCTGTGTTATCACTCATAATAGTGTCCGATTTACTGTGTTTAGTATGGTGTTTGAGAAATTGTCTGGATCGGTTACTGTTGGGATGTTTTGATATTGCTCCACGATTTGGATTTATTGATTGATGTCACTTAATCCACCTCTGATGTGTGTGTATGTGTGTAGCTCTGCGTTTTTTCTTCCATAGCCCAATCATTTTGGGATTAACGAGTGATTGAATGGCTTTATGGATATAATCCTGATTTGATTTCATTATGATATGAATTTTTTTCTTTCTGCTGCTTCCATAGTGCACTCGATTTAATTTCAGCACATTCAATTTACTATGTTTTATGGAGGTATTCGCCACCTTTGCCTCCTGGCAGCGAAAGAAAATATTGGGGGCAACAGTTATCTTCAGTCATCCATCTGAAAAATGGACTGCAATTATGTTAGTTATGGTAGTTTTCTCTCTACAGAACTGCAGTTTAATGATAGCAGACAAAGTTTGTCTTTAAGTGTTGACTTTTAAATGTGAAAATGCACAGAATAGGTTTATCATAGCCTGCCAAAGCCTGTCTTACTCCGTGGTTTGAACACCTATTGGCATATATCACACATGCAGGCTAAAAATAGAAACCATCCACACTCCCATCATCAGCCCCTCCTTCTCTCCCGCCTCCCCTCCCTGCTATTATCTCCCCTTTCTCAACACATCCCTCTCCTTCTGTCTCCTCCCCACCCCCTTCACATTCATACAGCACAACTTTCACACACTGCCATGCAGAATATACACTTTGTGTATATATGTGTACGCTGTGTGTATATTCTAATACGCGGCCAGACACATGCTAGTCGAAAAGCACACACGGAGATGAGGTGTTATTGTTTTTTTAGGTGTCATATTTTTAAACATGTCATCTGCTGCTCGGCTGTTTGTGTTTCCGTGGTAACCCTAGGCTGTAAATGAGAATTATGTGTACACAGTTATCACACACACACACATACACACACACACACACACACATTCAGAGCTGCAGCAGCAGAGATTCCCACCTAAGAGGATCAGTGATGGAGTGTTAAGATCCCTCTCCTCCATTTTCATTGTATCCTAATCCCAATTTTGCACCAAAAATGTATCTCCATCTGTGTCCTTTGTGTTTGTCTTTCTCACTTCTCTGACTATCACTTTCTTTCTCTTTTAACCACAGCTGTATGTGTTTAATTACTGAGGTTACCTGATAAAACAGTGTTGCAAGAGTGTGTTTCTCTTTAATCCTCCCATCTCTTTTCTCTTCAAGAGCAACGAGGAGTCATTCAAATTATTTTTTCACTCTGCACATTACATCTGATTTATACACAGTTACTCACTTTGGGGGCCCTCTGTCTACATCAGACACCTGTTGTGGCTCTAATTGAACAGTGTGACTGTTTATCATGATCAGATTGTCATCCACATGGTTATGTATGACTCCACCTTTGTGAAACAGAAGCAGGAACCAGCTGTTGCCCCGAATAGCTCTTGGCTTTCACAAGGTCCGTTAGGCAGCTTTTGGTTGAGGTTTGGGTCGGTGTATATGTGAGACAAATTGGACGTCCACTCATTGGTCCATTAGTTCCGAGCTTCCTATTTGTTTTCGTTGTATCTTTGTCTTGTGCCTCCTCTCCTCTGTGTCTTTATAAAGAAGTGTATGCGCGTGTTTATGTGTGTGAATGCCTCCCTACAGGCTCCTCTTTGCTGATGATTGCACTGGCCATTTCCCTCTGAGGCTCTCCCCGGATGACAAATTCACACATCTGTTATCAGCCTCCTCTTTTCCACAAAATCAATAGCTTCACCTCAGTTTTCTCTGCATATATGGGTTGGTGTTGCTGCAGATACTTTTCAGTGTGTGCACACAGTGTAGCCACACACACAACACACACACAAAGAAAAACATGTAAACCTTAAAGCGAGACCATGTAACTCTTGTTGAACACCAGGTACTGTAGCCACAATTTGCAATGACAATATAGTGCCAAATGCTGAAATGTACCATAACGATAGCACAAGAAGAGTCAGTAAGTCAGCAAACGGACTCAGTAATGGCAGTTATACAACAATATCTATCTAAAGTTTGCTGATATTAACTAATATTAGCCGACGTGAGCTACTGGTCATTCCAGACCAAGTAAAGCTGTACAGTAGTTGCAAAACCCCTGTATGTATTGAATTAAGCTTACAGCATCAGGTCAAGGCAGTAGAGTCCAATATCTGACCATTACTGCAGCTGCATGAAACACCTTTCAGAGACATGCGTGAGTTTCTATGTTAGTATTTTGAAGATGTGGAGTCATGGAGGGAGATGGGAATAAATGGCAGGCAGGAAAAAATGACGTAGGGGTGGAAAGGTATATGCACATGAAAGATGCACAAGATGTTGACGGAGTGCCATTGTTGCTGAAAGCAGCAGACAGGCATAAAGATACCTATGACATTCATATAAAGAACGAATGGCAGCATGAAACTTTCATCTATCATTGCTCTGTCTCTGCTTCTTACTGTACTGCAGCCATCTATTATTCATCAGCACAGAGGATGGGGAGCGACAGACATGATGAGTGTACTGTTGGTAAAAGAAGGGAGGCAATTGTGTACAATAATGCATGCACACACACACACACACACAAATGCCTGTAGAGTTTGAGTACAGTACACGTATGGACATGCAGTATATGCACATTAACGATATGATAATGATATCTGTCTCACACAAACACACGTGTGGGTGTTTATTCTTTGATTTCTGCACTGCGGCAGTAAATAGAGCAAAGCATCAGTAAAAGGAAACCACTTAAGATTAATATGTCCCATTAAAGATGAGTCTAATTGAACTCAAACAATTTCAATCTTCTTCCTGACTTTCCACAAAAAAAAAAAAAACGGCGTTTTTTTGTGTGCATTTGTGTTTTGTGTGTGTGTTGTTGGTTGTGTACTGTATGTGTGATGCATGGTGGTTTTGTTGCCATTAAAAATCAGCCCCTTCATCATTTTGCGTCGTCACCCAACTCTCACAGCAAGAGTAATTAATTTCACACCAGTGATATTGAGGAAGACATGGATAATGTGCCAAAGCAGACTTGCTCAGTGTGAGCATTTACTTCATAACATGGAACCAAAGACTGATTACTAATAATATTTACTAATTTTCCAGCGGATATGGTAACTTAAAGCCACACTGATCCCAGCAGTTTGCCGCTGTGCGAAGCAATTACCCTCTGTCTTGATGGTTGAAAAATAATCTTAAAATGTTAGAAAATAATCATTTGCTATAACTTAGAGCGTAATCATGGTGTGTTATTCACAGTATGTGTGTAGAGTTCCAGGTCAGGGGTGACAATTTTGTAACAGCGGTAGGTGGCTTGATAGAAAAAGAGACTGAGGATAAGAGCCCTCTAACTACACCCACCCAGTGCTGCCACTATCACTGCTGCCAACCACATTACATATTGTTTTGTGCGTGCGGCAATGCACTGGTGCCTCATCCCCCTTCTCTTCCTCTCTTTCCCTTTGACTTCAACAAATGTTCTCTCTAATCTCATCCTGTTCAGTCCACCTGTCTGTTTTCTACAGGTTCATTCAGTCTGGTTTCAAAGCCCATTGAGACCAGCTCAGTTAACTTATCCTCCTCCTCTTTTTCACACCTTCTCTCTTCCTTCACCCCACTTTCCTCCAACTCTGCCATCACTCATCTTTTCAAAGGGCTCTTGTGTTACTTACCAAAAATGTAATGGGGGTTGAAGGCCTCTCGGACAGAAAGCGGGGTGTAGGATAAGACAAGCAGGAGAAAGATGAAGGGGTAGACAGGGCTAGACAAGGCTGTATAATGACCTAGAGACAGGCTGTGTAATCAGTCTGTCTGTCTCTTACCTTCACTGGTGCTCCAGGTAGCTTGTGGGGTCACAAGCACAGTGCTTTTGATTGGTACAGGGTTGTCATGGCAGAGTCATTTGGAGGGGCAGCGCTGGCAGAGGAGTGGCTGCAGGCAACCCGCTGACAGAATCTTCCAGATTGACGAGGGCTGACTTTCACCCCCTTGACCCCTTTCCATGAGCCCTTGTCCCGACGAAGCGGGTGGGAGGTGGAAAGAGCTATTTTTGGTATCAGGGTCATTGTCAGTGTTGAAAAGACACAATAAGTGAGATAAGTGGAAAAAGAAAAGAGTGCAGGCAGTGATTCGCTAAAAAATAGCTGTGAAGAATTTATTTTGGAGGACACTACAAATTTGAAATGTTTTCAGATTTGTCATAGCTTATATTTAAAGATATTTTCCCATCTCACTACATTAAAGATATATTCAAAAGAAATCCATTTGTAGTGTTGTGTTTTAACGAACTGTGTTGCAGGATATGAACAAGCATGTGCATTTGACTCAGTGAATTACTCATAAGCTCTGTTGCTACTTATTACTCATAAGTAGCAGACAGCTATATATATTGGATGTTAGAGTATTATAGCTCTGTTTCTCTCTCTTCCATCTCTCGGCTCCATGATTCTTGGACATAAAAGATGCAGGGTGTCGTAGGTGGGAGAGTTGTGTAAGTGAGGAGGCGCAGAAAGAGATGGTAGGTCAAGTAGCCCTGATTATGTAAAAAAGAGTCAGAAAGGGTTGGAAACACATGCTGCCGTACCTATTGGAGAGATTAAATTATGGGAGGCTCACACTGAGTGGGATACTCATGAAATGCTGATTGAGTAAGTCAGACATGTCATTTGTATTGCCTTTACTTCATCTAGATTTTTTAATTTTGTCTCCAGCTACCTGAGTTCAAGTCCTCAACTTATTTTTTTTCTTTCATTTACCTGTCTTCCCACCGTGTATGACTCCCATCACTCGTCTTTTCATGCACGCCCTCATACTTTTTCCGCAGCTCCTGTCCCCTTTACAAGTTGCTTCATTTAGTTTATCTTTTAGATGAGTTCATGTGAATAAGATGGGCTGGCTGAGCCCTGAGGTGGTTCAGGCTGTCTGAATAGCAGCACTGACAGCAGTTTACCCCTCAGGTACCATAAGATGAACATACAGACAAGCTGTCTGACACACACAAAGAGATACGCTGCAGTTCATCACACTCTATCATTTTGTTTTACATCTGACATCTAGAGTCATTACTCAGCTTCACTTTTTTCTTTCATTTTTAACACTTTTTATAAGTAACTATTTTCTTAAAAATCCATTTACCCATCACTACCTATAGAAATCTGGGCTGTCATTTTAAAAAAAAAAAAAAGGTCCGAAGAGATTCAAATTAGCATGTAATTCTTTCAAAATGATTTGAATGCAACCCACATAGCCTATCTAACTATGTGGAGGCTGAAGTCACACTGGATTTCGCTTTACATTTATTTCTATGAAGAATAGGGCAAAATGTATTCACATTTTACACTTCCAAGAATATCCATGCCTTTATCTGTCCTGCTTTTTGCCACAACACGGCAGAAAATGTCACCAGGCAAAATCTGGTATGTTCTGTTGATACAGGATGCATCTGCTAGCTCACATTAGTGACAAGTTAACGTTAACGTTAACGTTACAAGGCTGTTGTGTTTAACAAAGTCAGTAAACAGATGGACAGTGGTATTTAGGTCCGCTCAAGTATAAAGCACGGCCTGTTCCGCTTATATGCTGAAAATGTTAATTTTAACAGATGATTACTGAACATAAAAAGTGACACTGGCCCAAACCATATTCAGATATCAAAGATATTATTTACAGTAAATGTGTGTAACAACACTTAACTTAAACATTAATATTGTTAAAGCCTGAGACATATTTATAGCACATACAGGTGTATGTATGTTTACAAAAAGGGGTCAGTATAAGGTTTTTCTTGATGTTGGCTTACACCTACACATTAAATGTCCTTGTTATAGGAGTGGAAGAGTGGTACCGGAACATACCACTCCTGCCACTTCTCATGACTATTTCCACATCCCTTTATTCATCACGCCCCTGTGGCGTTCTGCCCTGCTGAGAGCACAGATATGGAGTGTAAAGGAAATGAAATTACCACACTCTTAAACCTATGCTTTTCTTTTTCTCCCACATCAATGAACACCAGACATCTGATCTAAGTGGGGAATTAGCCTATATAGCGGAAATGGGCTCTATATAGTCACAATAGATGACTCTGTGTGTGTGCGTTAGTGTTTGTGTTGCTTGTGTGTACATGTGGGCACAAGTCTTAGTCACACTATGAGTGGGAAATTGCAGGTGTTTGTGTGTGTGTGTTAATAGGGGGTGGTAGGAGGAGAGTAGAAGCCATCAGCTTACAGGCCTGTTGCTAACCCACCTTATTCATGACTTTGATCCAGTGCTCCCTCAAAAGAATGTCCCAATAGAGGGAGGGAACTCAAGAGAAGTGAGCTGAGGGAAGAGGGGAGGAAAAAACAAATGGAAAAAAGGGAATAAACAGATGGAGAAGCAGGGAAAGAAGGAAGATGGGGGGATATGGAGAAAAAAGTGTGAAAGCGATCAGGTGGCAGAGATTGATTAGTAAACACACAAATGCTGATGGATAACTGATTGATTGTGAATTCTCCAGTCTGCCTAAGAAGGATAAGGGGAATTAACAAATGGGGGAGGAGTGTTCAGGGTGTAGGGATGTGATGAAAGAAGGGATCAACTGTGATTTCCCAGAAGGGATGGAGATGGATCAATGAAGAAGAAGTTGTGGATGGAGTAAGCAGTAGAGGTAAATTAGAAGACTTTATTAAATGCTTTTTGGTTGAAAGTATTAAAGCTGGATGCCTGTGGGCTAGCTGGTATAGGGTTTGGGGTATAGGGCTTTCATCACCCCTTGAGCAAGGCTCTGAACCTTCGACCCCACATTCTGAGCTCTACAATTAGAGATTGTATATTTTTAGGGATCTGTGTGTGTCTGAGATTATGCATTGTTAGTATCTTGTGTAAAAAACAATAAAATTTGAGTACGTCTGCAACTAAATATTTTCCATGTCTGTTTTTTTTTTAAATTTCTGAAAAATGCTTATCACAATTTCCTAGAGCCTTGAACAAAAAAAAGTTTGACATTTTAGCAATTTGCGACTATTTTCTTTCTTAGAGTTAAACAAGAAAATATCAATAACTATATTATGTGTATATCTATATATATGTATATGTATACATGTATATATATATACATGAGCTAGAACCAACAAATATTTGGTATTTTTGCTTTTAAAATTACTTAAATGATTAATCGCCCATCAAAATAGTTTTTGAATCGATTAATCAACAAACCGTTTCAACATTTAAAATTGCAAGAAGATAACCAAGATACAATGATAACAAATTAAAGACTGAGATTAATGAATGAGTGTCAGATCTTTGACATAATAGTAAGATATCATAGTGCTAATAGATCAGTTAATATGCCGAGGATGCAGCGAAAAACCAAGAAAAGCCTTAAGCCTGATACCACGCTTCAAATCAGTATCTATGAATCACTCCGTGTCACTTCCTCTCTGCCCTCTTGTCTTCAGATGGATGAATGGCATGCCTTGGGTTGAGAGTAGTAACTTATAGCAGCTGGGTCCTGTAATGATAGAACGGCGTCAGCCCCAGGAGCACGCTCGCTGAGGTCTCGCTAACCTTCGAGCAACTACAAAATAGCCTCATTCATCTGCCAGGAACCTCCAGCTAATCCAGACCGACTGTGAATCATTAATGGCAACTCATCTGATTCGCGTGCTGTCGACGGAACTCAGAATGTGACCTAAACTCGTTTTAAGGCGCCACAGGGCTTATGTCTAGAATACCAAATGCACACACTCTATACTTGGCCTTGTACAGAGGCTGCCACCTCTGCAGTTCGGCCTTCTTCCGGGGAAGCATCATAAGATTTACTTGGTTATTTTTCCTTTTGTACGAGCATGTCACATGGTCATAATGTCATTATACTGACATTAGAGGTATGAGATATTAAAGATCACAAGGCTGTAATCCAGTGAGGTAATAACATGTCGAGTACGGGAATGTCTACAGAAAAGTAGAACTCTCCAGTACTGAAGAGATACGGTGGAAGCGGAGAAGTGAGAGACATGTGTAAGGAGGGAGGGAAGAACAAGTGATGTGGATGGATGGATTTCGAGTCCAGCCTCCCATCCTGTTCCCAGTGGAAACCAGTGAGGAGGTGTCCAAGGCTGCTTGATCTTAGATTAGATGACTGTGCTCTCGCAGTGGCATAGCACAGCACTCCACCCATGCTTGCAAACCCATGTGACACACACACACAATTCCCCTACTTTAATCAAAATGCCAATGGACTGTTATTAAAGCAAAAATCTTTCTTCTTTTACTTTCACATATATTGGAACAGGTATAGTGTTGAGGGGTTTAACACTTTTAATCATTTTAGAAGCTCATTTAATAGGATGCAGTCACAGTATCTTTTCACTAGGCCATTTTTGATATTAGCTTATTTTACAGCCACTAAGGTGAAGCAAAATCTCTTTCATGTGTATAGCACAATCTCTTTCATGTGTGCTGTGTTCCAGTAGCAATGGACTTGTTGGTGTATTAGACTCATGTTTAAGCAATAGGTCCAATGATCATTTCAGTCATCATAGCTCTGCACTCAGGGATCTGTACTTGTCGTTCTGGCAAGCTTTGCCATGACAGATGGACAGCAGACCTGATATTGTCCTGGGAGGCCTGAACCACTGACTTTGAGCAGTGGGGTTCAGGAGAGGGGAGGATTGGATCACCCCAGGAGGGAGTCGGAGCAAAACAGGAGAGGCTAGTCTCACGCTAAGACACATAATGAACCAGCTGGAGGTACCTGTCTCTCATGTCAGAGGGTGCAGGAGTGGTGAGGAAGGAAAGAAGGAGGGAAATGGAAAGGTGAAAAAAAAGGGGGGAGGAGGTTGGACAGGGTGATGGAAAAGCAAAAGTGAAAATGAACATGAGCATGATGTCATCAGCATGGATGGTGGGATGGCAAACTGGGTCGTAGCATAATTTGGCTGCATGTGTGTAACCACATGTCGCTGCTCCAGTCTCATCTTTTTACCTGCCTGTCATCCTGTGCTGTTATTTCTAACGTGTGTGTGTGTGTGTCTATGTGCCCTTATGTGGCTGTGTCATTTCGATGCGGGCATGGATATGGATATGCTAGAAACATGTAAAAACAAATAAATATCTTTATATCTACCTATCAATCCTAAAGCTGGGATGTTTATAACGCCGTGCCCTAGGTGATGCTTCATCACCATATTTTCTTTTGTTTAGAAAAGCTGAGTACATAAGTTAGCCTGGGATCACTTCTGATCCCTGTTGTTTACTGTTTACTTATTTACAGCCTAAAGCAGAGATGGAAAGGTTGCGTAAGTCAAGACCTTTTCCTTCATCACACAATGCTTCACAATGCCTCTTTTCATCTACAATAACTGTTTACTTATGTTCCCTGTCAAACCTGATGTTTAATCCTCCAGATCTTTGTCTGATGGAAATATGAAACGGTTTGGATTCCCGGGGAGCCATAAAAGATGCAAAGAGAGAGAGCAAGGGAGTCAGAAGGAAGCAGTGCAAAGCCCGCACTGTCAACGACAAATGTTGGGCCCAGTGATGTGGGGTAATCTGTCAGCGCTAACAGATTGTGTGATAGGGTAAATAGGGCTTGTTGTGGTGGTTGGCTGGCCGTCTGCATCTTTCTCTCTCTTTTCTCCCTCTTTGGTATTCATGGCCTGTGGAATAATGAATATGACAAATTATCCCGAATCTGTTGCCCGTGGTTGTGGGCCAGAGAGAAGCGATCGGACAGGGCCATCTCTCTCGCTCGCTCTCTCTTGCACGGACACACAAACATGCACAAATGCACATCCGTACACATAAACCTGACAAATTAACCCGGTAGCCAGAGGGCTTCCAGAGAGAGCTTTTGACACATTTGGGATTTTTATCTTTTTCATTTGTCCAATTGTTATTCAGGGCTTTTGGTATGCACGTCTGTGTGCCTGTGCATGTGCATGTGTGTGTGTGCCCATGCACTCCTTCACTTATTTAATGGCCTCTACTTTAAGATTCAGAAAATGAAACCTTCTGCACCCTGTTTTGTGTTTTATCAGTTGATGATGTTAAAGTGAGGAAAATGAATGAACATTAAACTCATTTATTCAGCTCTGCATGTCTTCGTCCTCCACCGCTGAAAGTGGCAGAAAGGAACACAAATTGTGATGTTCAACTGTCACTTTGAACAGAAGGCTTTCCATTTGAAATAGGATGTCATATTTTGGCTTTCAGGCTCTTTTGCACAATGTTGAAATTTGTATTGGGTCATTTTGTGATGGAAAATGTCTCATCCTTTCTTTCATTATGTTGTTTGCAAAGTGTTTCAGTCCTGTAGAGAAATGTCATTACTGTTCTTCAAAGACTGAAAGGAAATAGTGGTATGTAAAGTGAAATGCTTTGGTTGCAGATAAGGTGATATTGCATGAATTACTGTCTTCATAACTCAGTGCTGAATAATAGGGTACATTTTGCATCCTTGAAATGTATGTTTTCATCAACTGAAAACACCATTTTCATATCCTTAAATAGCATGTGTTATGAGGCAATCGCTTGCTTTCAGTTTTTTTCCTGGCATTGCCATTAACTTGTTTTCTTTTTCCTGAAGCAACATAATTTGTGCTTTATAAAATTCAAACAAACATTTCCTGGGAGTCTTTAGGCTGCACTCATGCATCTCCACAGTCTAAATGAAAGCATCACAGATTCAAAATTGCAAAAGGCATGAGTGGAAGGATCCAGTTAAGCTTTACTTTTGGAAGTGAAAGGTATTATTTATCAACTCTCGGAGCTCTTGTCTGTAGAGGCAGATTTAGGAGGAACTTCTTCTTGGCCCTGGGCGTTAGTGGAAGGGAGTCACATACAGTAACAGTTGGTAACAGGGAATGACACACAAGGCAAGAAATAAGGAATGTCTTGCTTGTAGCTTTTGCTTGTGGGGAAATTCAGCAAACCTCAGCCACACTCTTCCTAGAGGACACTGTCTGGGATTAATCGGTTAATCAATTACACAAGAGAGGGTGTGTAACCTCCAGGATTGCTGGGCTCTTGTCTCTTGTCTTCCCTTTCTTTCCATGTAGGTGCACAGCTATGTACACACTTCAGTGCTTACACATTTCAAATAAAGATTAAAGGCAGGAGTTAGCCTTTGTTAATATAGGCAGCAATTGTGAAACTGATAACAGCAATGGATTAAACACAACAAATTCACTGATAGTGATTACAAATCAGAAAAAGATTATATCATAGGTGTTAGACCAAAGGTATTGTAAAAATGAATTCGTACTTTAACAAGAAAACTGCATGCACAAAAGTATAGTAACAGGAAAAAACACAGTACATAACATCAACAGTTAACCCAACTATAAATTAACAGTTAATTCATTGAGCACTGCGTTAGTTCAGGCAGGCCACGGAGTCAAGCTCAGCTCACAATCCCAGCTACATCAGCTGATCATGGCAAGCCCTTCCATGCATCTACTGGTAATCTCATACAGGGCGCTCTATTTAAGCTGCTTCAGCCTGCCTATCCTTGTTGTTGTCTGACTAATCAATGTAATTTCTGTTGTCATTGATGCCTGTTCTGTTCTGTACCCTACGGGTGGGGGGATCCTTGCTGCTGCTCTCCCTGCCTTAGGTTTTCCACATGGAAGGGCAGGGAGGTCCCAGAACAGAGCCATACCGCCAAATACATTTTACTGCAAATATATCTTACTGCATGTAGATCAAGTTTCTTTGACAAAGTGGTCCTGACTGAACCTACAATGTTGTATTAGCAACGCGTTACCTTCAGACAGCTAGTATGAACTTGATTAGCGCTGACAGTTACAAAATAACTATGATCAATGGAGCCTGTATAGGATAATACCTACTGGGGCAAAGAACAGTTTGGAGGGTATGTTGCTTTTACCATGGCCACTTGCCAACAAAATACCATATATAATCGAGTAAAAAATATTCATTCATTCATTTACAAGAACCACTTGACACTTGACACACTTTGAACGCCCTTTTTTGTTTAAATTTTACAAAAATATAGTTCCTATGCCTGACGGAGTTATTTAAACTCTCTCCAGTGGAAATTATGTCAACTAAAAGTTTATCCACACCTGCCAGCCAATCAGAATCAAGAATTCTCAATGACCATGTTATTAAAATTACAAATAATGGCCCAAAAAAGACATCGAAAGAGTAGTTAGAGAAAAAGATGTTGGTTAGTATTTACTTAATCACAGATCAAAACAGTAGAAGTAACAATGTGAGTTAAACTGTTTTTGAACTGTGTCAGCAGCGGTTGCTACTAGCAACAGGATTTTTTTTACTGCAGCTGACCGTTGGTGGCAGAATAATGTCCTCCTTAACATGTTTTACATATTGAAATATACAGTATAACTCCAGCGGCTGCCAATAGCATTGTTCTTCCCAGTGTATTTCTGACTTTTCAAGAATCTTTTTTTTGTCCTTCAAAGCTTACTTGCATCTGATTTCACAGGTTAACATTTTTAAAAAAAAGTAGGCGCTTTAAAAGATGAGGCTGGTAATATTTTTTTTAAATATATTTTATATAATTTCTTTCTGACTCCCTTACCCTGCCTGTGGCTCTCAACTCCAAGACATTTTGTTCCTACTGAAGATGTAAATCTTTAAAAATGTAAAAAAAAGTAGTAGTGAATTTAGATTAAAATTTTTAGTGGAGGCTGAATAATAACCTAAAATAGCTGGCCATTGTAGTTTTAGCAAACGTTACTCAAACAGGAGTAAATAGTGTATTTGATGGGGACTACTTTAGGTTGCAGATTTAGTGAGTAATTACAGCAGTAGGACAATGTATGTGGGATCGAATCAAAATAAACTACAGTGCCTATGGTCATTATAATGAAGGAACATGTCACCCAGTGCAACAATACGTCTTATTGATGTGTTTTTTATTGTTTTTGGACAACAGTGATATATTAGGCTTTGGAGGCTTACACAGACAATACTTGTTAGTACAAAAGAATCTATTCATTGACAGTTGTGGTTTCATTGGAATTAGTTGACAATAAGATAAATATAGAAATTCCCCAGACTTATTCATTTTGTCCGTGGGACAGAGACGTTAAAGTGTTCAGCATGGCATAGTTGTGCTCAAATTGCCAACAGATTCATGTTTCAGTCAGCTGAAGATTAGGTTAAACACAAGTCTGATGAACTACGCTTCTTGAAGATTTTCATTGTAATATACTTACTACTATAGTATACTATACAAAGACACACACTGACCCACACTCTCACTTCCCCGTGACAATTTTGTTTTTTTGTTATCTTGTAATACATTGCGTTATCCAGTTAAGTTGTATATTTGCTTATTTTTGTTTGTTTGTGAAGTGTTTTTTTTAAGGCCCTTTTATCTCACACACAGAGAAACGTGTTTATTTGTCATTTCATGCCAAACTTAACTAAATCGAAACGTTCTGCTTTAGTACCTCTATTATAATTCTGCTTCAGCAGAGATGTTAAACTACATTTTACACTTTACATTTGATAATTATCAGTAACCCACAGGTCAAATAACAAAATCATAATTGTAAATAAAAAAGCAGAATATTGTTTATTGCCCATGCAGGGACGTTGATAAATGACTCTTGGTGTGGGTGCATGAGTATGAGTCGGTTATAGTGGCTGATTTATTTACGAGCTCCTAGCAGATTGCCTGTTTAATTGTGATTTAGCAGAAGTCGCAGCTCAGCACTTTTAGCCAGGGAACCGTCTTGGTTGGAAGTGTGTCATGTGGGGAGAATGCTCAAAGAATCGGGAACAGGCATCTCCCGTCATCCCAAGGCAATTAATCACTGTGTCTCTGCCTCTAATGTGAGCATAGTTAAACAGGAGGTCTTGATGGTGGCTGCACTTTTAATATTTGAGTTGATCAATAGAAAAGGCTGCTTTATTTAATAGCTTTGGCCCTCAAGGCTGTTTGGCCCTGTTTGGGTTTCTTTCCGCTTTCCTGTGTAAACATAAATTAGCTGTAATTGAACAAACCGTCACATTTGCACGGCTGAATGCGTGCTACTGTGTGCTGTATGCCAGCCAGCCCTGACTCAGTGATTGCCGTACTTTGCTCTCTCACTTCAAATCTCACTGTCACTTTCTCTCTTTCTGTCATCATTTCATATTTGTGCCTCACTCATCTGCATCTCTCTTTCATAAGAATTAATTAGGCATTTTAGTTAATTACCTGCCTGCTTTAGCATAATGGCAGCACCCCAGTACAGTTGTTTTATGGAAGCCAAGACAGCCGTCATTAACCTCCAGTCTCTTCATTGCATTCGCTCGGTATCTCTGTAACTGATTCTCTCTGTAGCATTTTAGCCAACCTTCAGTAGGTTGTTGCTGTGCACTCTCCTCTCAGTTTTTGTTTTACTTTTTAAATATTTAATCTTTTCTCTCCATGTCTTGTATCGACGAGCAACATCCCACCTGACATAGCTGGAATAAATCCATGATCTATTGTAACCCTTTTTGCTGTTTCTCTTCCTTTACCAGCATCAGTAGTTTTAAAATGTGTCTTATTTTCTTTTTTTGGTTTGGTTTGCATTGTTTGGGCCTGTCATTTACTCAACAGGCCTATATTTAATTTTAAAAAGCAAATCCTGCTGCTTTTATTTCTTCTTAAAACAATGAGTCTCTCAATTACGCCTTATTAAAATGTCCTGAGAAAGATCCCACTACAGTGTGACTGTCACTCCAGGAAGCCCAACCTTATTTTTATTCTCCTAAAATAATTCTTGCACTTCCCCTGATGCTGGTGACTCCTTGTTATTCGGTGTGTCTGTTCCTCTCTGCCTGTATGTCACTGTATGTGTCTCTGTAAGTGCCCACTGTTGTCAGTATTATGCAGGGTCGGCCATACCCAGGTGTGTGTATGTGTAATTATCAGTTCAGAGAGCTTGTCTCCATTCATTTTTAATGAGCAATGAGGCTGAGTTGCCCCCATTAATAGAGAATTAGACCGTCCATCAGCCGGCACATAAAAGCCTTGTTCTCTGCATCTGGGGTGTAGACTGTACTGCGAGAGGCGGTTAATGATGCGACGTGGCTCCCTGTCTGCACTGACAATAACTCAAAGAGCTGGAGATGGACAAAATGAAGTGAGGAGGGAGAGGAGAAGGGAGGGGAAAATAGGAAGGAGCAGGGATGGGAGGGAGGACGCGAGGGAGTCCTTCAGCACTCACAGCACTGTCAGTGTGAGGCAATGAGGCTTCACTACAAGTGCTGGGGTTTCAGTGGGATTCATTAGCATGAGACTTTAGTGTAGAACTTTATGATGTTATAATAACACATCTGTGCATACATCTGTGTGTGTGTGTGAGTTAGGAACAAGAAGATTCACTTTTTAAGAACTTTTTTCATAGGTTTGGCCATTATTCCTTTTGGTATGATAACATTTCACTCACCAAGTTAAATGCAAAGATCTGAGAATGATATGAAACTGCTTAAACTGAGTTTAACAGGTAGAGGAACATAAGTGGTCAGAGAATCAACAAGTTGTTAAGGAACCCTCAGTTTGGCCATATTGTCTAAACCACTTATTTGGAGTTGAGCACACCTGAATTGGTAATAATTACAATAATAATAATAATAATAACAGGTAATAATTGTAATGTTTGCCAAGGGGTGACTCACGCACTTAAGTTCCTTTTCACGTATAAAAATGTCACTAGAGCTGCAGTGATAAGTCGATTAATTGATTTCTCAACGACAGAAAGTTAATCGGGAACTATTTTGATAATACATCAATTGTATAAGTCATTTTTCAAGCAAACAAAATTATCTTTCTCCGTTTTCAGCTTCTTAAGTGGAAAAGTTTTGCTGCTCTTCCTTGTTTTAGATTATAGTGAAATTAATATCTTGTTTTTTTTGGACTGTTGGTCAACCAAAATAATACATTTGATGACTCACCTTGGGGTCTGGGAAATTGTGATGGACATGTTTCACTGTTTTCTGATGTTTTATAGACCAAACAATTAATCAAACAATCGAGAAAATAATTGGCAGATTAATAATGAAAATGATCGTTAGTCACTGCATCACCATTTGTCATCAATGATGTTGGCGAGGGAAATGCTCATAACCAATAAGACTGATCGAGAAAAGTATGAAAATAGGACCCAGATTGTAAAAAAAACAACTGAATATTCCTTTAATAACTGTAAGTGCATGTAACCTACCTATTGTATATATCAAGATGTGTGTGTGTGTGTGTGTGTGTGTGTGGGTGTGTGTGTGTGTGTGTTTGTTTGTTCGCCCAGGCTGCTACCTGGACTATCTGGCACTGCGCCCTGTCTAAGCTCTGCCACTCTTCCCCTTGAGTGAGATATTTAAGAGTGGAGGCAATTTATTACCATAATATTGAATCATGTCCCGTCGTATGGTCAGTAATGAAAAATGAATAGTTTTTCTGTGAAGCTCCTGCAGGAAATAGTGCCCAAGCAGCTTGCCAGCATTATGCACATGCACTCGCACACATGCACGCACGCTGACTGTTTGCTGAGAGACTGGACCACCCTGCTGCACCTTGACCTCAATTCATTTCAAGAGAATGGGGAAATCACATCAACCGATTAGTCAAGCTTCCCTCTTTGTGACGTTGGTAATTTAACCTGTATTAACCCGACCTCTGGGCAAGCTCGATGATCAGTGCGATGAGACCAGATCTTTTACCAGGCTCTGTCCCTGCTTTGCTACTGTCTGTGATGGGTAACGAGGAACCCTCACCTCAATTTTCAGGGAAATGACAAGGACAAAGATGGTATGTTGCAATGACAGGAGTGCCGAAAGCTGCGCAACAAGTATGTAATCTATGATACTCACAATGGAACAGCAGGCAGCGTGCAGGCTGCCCTGTTGTTGCCTGGTGTAGTGTGCGCCACATAGCTCTTCCTGTCACAGAAGGAAGCAGGGATTTATCATGAGCCTGCTCTAAGGCAGTAACATATATCTGAAGTCCATTGTTCCCGTTGTCTATCGGAAAAGCTATAATGTACATGACCATTCGTCTGACAGTGCTTCGCGACATCCAGCCACTGCTGAATGCCCTCATGATCCATCTCTGGAGTGTGTTTAATGTGGTCCGCTTTGTCCAAATGTTTACCCGCATCACACGACTGTTTAATGCCTCCCAAAGGACCCCTATGTCTATACGCGTGTTGTATTACCATGTGTAAGACTAGAGTGTTGTATGCAAGTGTGTTTGTGTATGTGTTTGTGAATTAAATGTTCCTCTGTGCCAGTTCAACGCTGTCCCATAGGTCTCTGTGGGATCTGCATTCTGTTTGCATACACATCAATTACTAACAGGTTAGCTGAGACCACTGGGGACAGCCACAACATGCAGACCTCTGAAATCAGACAATAGACACAAACATACACTCAGACACACACTAATATACAAGTCACATAATATTTTGTCTCTTCATAATGCTTTGTCTGGGAGCAGAAAAGTGACCTTCACTTCCCAAAGAGAAGAGAATTAGTAAATCCAACTCAGATTGTTGTTCTGGTTCATCTTTTGCCCTTTTGTCTTTTCCTCTTGAGGATTTCTGGTCAAAGAGGATTTGTGGCTTAAATGTGCACAAATGTCCTCAAAAGGCATTTTAAGGCATTCTGTTCTATGTCAGTGAGTTGCTTTTTAACATGTTTATCATGCATGCAGGCACATGTGTAGGTCCCCCACGTATATTTAGGCAGACACATGCACAATGTCTGATGGTCATAGACAGACAGATCAATAACAGCTATTGGTAGAGCTTTATATAGAAACAAATCATTAGCTCAAATGGCTCATTGCAGCACCAGCAGCAGTGGCAAGCGACTCCACAGCATTCAACCTGTGTATTAATGTTTGGCTGAGCTGATGGAGATTTTGAGGAGCTGTGGCACAGAAGAGAGCATGTCATACCAGGATATCATTTCATAGTCTTAAGATGCATTTTGGATGTGTCTACCTTTGTGTGTGTTTGAGTGGGGTGTATTGCTCACCAGTAACAATGTTCTCTCTCAAAGCCTTTACCCTGTCTTGGTAAATTAACTGTATTACTCTGACCCAGAAAGTCTCTCAGTCCAAATATGCTACAATTGCCAAGAAACATGCATGCGTGTGTGTGTGTGTGTGTGTGTGTGTGTGTGTGTGTGTGTCTCGTCCATGCTCCACTGACTCACTTTAGAGTCCAGTCTTCCTGAGTGCCCACATTAGCAGGCACAGAGAGCGATCTGGCCTGACTAATACAGTAGCACAGTGGCTACCTGGAGGCCACAGTTGAACACAGCAGCAGTGCTCCTGTGGCTTGGCATGGCATTTTAGAGAGAAGGGCTTGCTCTATTATGCTCTGCCTGAAATGTGTGTTCAGAGAAAGATAGAGAAAAAGAGAAATCTAGGCATGTTTGGCTGGCCGAGTGAATATTTTAGGAAAGTCAGACATACCATCAGATGCCAGGTATTACCTTAAATATCAGCGTGACAGAGCATAAATAATTGTAACTGGTTTGGTTGAGTAGGGTTTCTTCCACAGCCCATATTGAGCAATACTGTATAAACAGACAGGACAAATATGTATTGTAGTGCTCTGTGCACCCACAATTTATTCAAAAATACTATTGTTTTCAGTTTAAATTCTGTTTTTGCCTTGGGCTCAACATTAATTTTCTAAATTGTACTTTGAGGCACATTGATTTGGAAGTTGATTTATTGATTTATTTTTTTTTTTGTTTGTTTGTTTCAATCTGATGCACCTACTTTTCAAGAAATTAGCAAACACGGATTACAGAGAAGTGGCCTGAAAAGAGTGTGTGTGATTCCATACTGTTTTTTGCGTTTTCTGTATTAGTGACTTGTTGATCCTTTTAGGTGCAAATGTATTGACCATAACATGATAATGTATTGAATTCCTTCAGGGGATCTAAAATGAAATTAGTGGGTTTGAACTGCCCATACCACAAGATAGAAAATATTTTCTATTAAGATGTTGTTCCAGAGGCTGTTGACCACTGAGGCTCCAAGTTCCCTCAAACCCGAACTAAAGCAATAATGAGAGCAAATATCAATCAAATGTTATTTGGCTTCTCCTGATAATGAGATTTCTTCCATTTAGCCCCCAGTATAGAAGGTGATGAAATGTAGTAAAGCACTGGTTTTTGCACATTTGCCTTCCTCCGTGTGTAAAACTGTGTTTGTTTTGGGGTGTATAACAAGACTGCATGCAGTGTTGCGTAAGACAAGAGTGCAGCAAACATGATACACCATCAGCAATGTAGTATCATTATGGTTTAAGTATACTGCATGGATGAAATAATGAGATTAGTCTCTGAGATGAAAAGAACAAAGACAGGGAGATGTAGTCAAACTGTAGACCAGGGATGTAAAGCGTGTTGTTCAGAAAAAGAAAAAAAAAACAGCCATGAAGAAGTGAAGGACAATAAAAAGACAACATGTACACACAGTGAACGCCTCAAGACATGAATGTGTACACTAATGCTCAAACAGAAGTGCACAGTAACACAAATATACCCATGCACACATACCCACTCTTGGCTCATTGCGGGAGAAGTCAGTCATACCCAGTTGAACTTTGGCAAATTGGGTCCACCTCTCCATGACCGTGCACAATATACTGCTCCATTTGATCCAAATATAAGGGTCACAGGTGTCACACTGACACACTGACACACACACACACACACACACACACACACACACACACACACACACACATACCGTACATGTTAGGCACGCTACAGTTTATTCAGTCTTTGATAGCTGTGTATGTGCATGTTCATAATACAGAGCAATTTGCCAGTTTCCCAATAAAGCTTTTTTTGTTTATCCATTTTGATTCCAAATCTAGTTTTCCAAATGATCCAATAAGTGTGTAAGCAAACATGCACAACACAGACAACCGCCAACACACAAACTCACACAAATTCTCTCATTCAACTGAGCCATTTCTGAAACCTGGGCTAATATTTGTATGGATTATTGGCCTTTGTGCTTATCGGCTGCACCATATTGGCAGACTAAAACCTTATTACCAGCCTATTGAATGAGAAAAAAGGTTTTCGACAAGCACACATAGTCACGCACTCACAAGCCGGTTTCACAAAGACACACAAACATTTGTTCAACATGCAACAAAAGCACACATTTTCAAGCTGAAATGCACCACGGCATGATAGTGAGAATCAAGGTCTTAGCAGAGCTAGCCAAAAGTTTGAGGCAGGATCCACCTCATTCATTCTTAAAGCTGCTGTAATAATTGCTTTTTTTTTCTTCTCTTTCTTCGTTCCCTCCAGGGAAAGTAAACAAATACTATTATGAAAATGCTACTGATTATGGATGGAGGCAACCATAGTTCTTTTTTTTTTTCACCGATTTGGATGTGTAATAACACTATGTGAAATCTATTTAAAACTAATGACATCCACAGCTTCACAAAGACCTATTTCAACTTAGAAGGGCTTTGCTTCCCCCCCTCTCTCACTGTGTTACCTCTTACTGTGATCTCATCTGGTCACCGCTGGTCCTCCTCTATTGATCAGCTGTCTTCTATCCTGTTGTATATCTGTCCATACATGTCTGGGGCCGACTTGACTCCCTCACCCCTGCATGTTTTAAGCACACTCTGCACACATTTAAAGGAGGGAAAGGTGGATGGATACAAGTAGAGATGGAGGGAGGGGGAGAGAGGTATGGAAGTGTTACCACTGGGCTTCAGTGAGTAATGACTGGTCTTATTGCTGGCAAATCAGGTATTCTCTCCTGAGACCGAGATGAACAACCTCTGTGTCCCCTCCTTCACATCAGCAGCATCCTACTGTGTGTTCAATCCGGACCTTTTGTTTTCCTCCTCCTTTTTTGACGGAGAGATTCAGAAGAATTATTCCATTTTCTTTTTTCGTCTCCCTTTTTTAAAACTACCTCCTAGTCATCCATATAATGTTGTTTCACAGCTCTCCAACTCAGATCTCTTGCCCATCCCTCATGTTGCAGCAGCAAGAGTTCCCTTAGCAACTTTCCTAGGGAGAGATGAAGGCTTTTAAAGAGACACAAGGACAGGCAAAATTACACAAAAGCATTACAATCACGAACTGCTAAACAGGAGTAACACAGACTGAATGAGAGAAGGTGATGTTTCTGTTTTGCTCTCATTGACCCAAAACACCTATACTGCTACAGTATGTAATAGACCTGTCGCTAAATCTCTTGCAGAGTTTGTGTTCCAGTGTCAACAGAAAGTGACAGATATGTTTTTCAGTGCAGGAGATTGGTGCTGGGTGTCAGAGTGAGCTATAAGTGGCTGGGTATTGACATCATACTGGGTGCCAAGTCTGTCTGTGTGTTCATTCCTCTTCCTGACAGCTAATGAAAAACCTGTTTTTGATATGTCACTTTCACTCCCTCCTGGTACATATATAGCAAGGATTATATGGAGACATGACTGACGAGTGCGTGTATGTGGGTCTGTGTGTCTGCAAGTGTGGGAGAGAGACAAGAGATTTGACACGTCGGAGAGGGAGAAAGAGAGAAGAGAGACTCAAGGAGAAGATGAGAAAGAACAGGAGGATGAGGAGGAGGATGAGGAGAGCACATAAATCGGTGGCATGTGTTCAAACATCAGGCACATCTAGCAGAAAACACAGAGAGACATTCAGTAGGTCTCCATGTTCAAATGTCAGGCCCCAGGTTATTTATAGCCCCTCTAATTAAACCATGCACTGTGCCTCTCTCCTGCTGTCTCTCTTTCTGTTTCTCCCTCTAATTCTCCCATGACCCTCTTTCTCACCCTTGGTCCTCCCCTCTCTCTCTTTCTCTGTTAATTTTCTCTCACACTCCCTTTCTCTGGCCCCTCTGGTTTTCCCATCTTGTGTTTCTACCATGCTATCCTCCACAGGCCGGTCATTAGTGTGGAAATCCCATAAATCCTGTTTGATTGTGAACCTGCACTTTTAAAGGGAGTCTTATGATAAACACAAACGCACTTAATCTTTTGAGATTAAACTCTGTCTCGCCCCATCAGCCTGGTGACAGGAACCCACACAAAACATACACTCACACATATCATTTTAACAAGACTTGATTGTCAGCTGGCTTACTCTTGGGGAATGGTTGCCATAGTGACTCCAGATGTAGCATCTGAGGGTTACTGTGTATTTCCAGCTCCATTCTTCCCTCCCTTGTATACTCTACCCCCTCCATCCAACGCAGCACAGTCGCACGGAGTGGCCTTAACCCAGATTATGCACCAACACCTAATTATGCATCCATTATATTACATCTTCCCTTGAAGACAATGTTTTATACAGGATGTGAGACTTCTCTCTCTGTCTTTCAAGGCCTAAAACAGAATAAAGGGAATAAAAAAAAGTTCCTGAGCATTGATCAAAGCGTGTAGATCATTCCCAAAATATTTTCTAAATGCCTTATCTAATTTATGGGTTTGCATGCCATGTGTTATACAGCGCATGTAGGTGCATGCACTCTGTACAGGTATATACAGTATATTGTCACATAAGTCTGTGTGCCTAACAGACAACATGAGCTCAACAGCATGTCTCTGATGATGAGGTGGTGGTAATAGGACTAACCCCAGCATTGGGTCATAAATTCTAGCCTTCACTATAATTCTAGCCGAGATCAGATGACCTTCACCCTCCTGTGTCACCCCTCTTTATGAGCATGGGGGTCTCTATACATTTTAACATGACCAATACTCATCTGCTCACCACTATATACCTCTACGCTAGGTCTCTACAATGTTTCATATGTTTCCATATAAAAACACATACTAAAAGTATGCAATATTATATTCCTAAATCCTCCTTGCCCTGGTTTATTGGAGCTGCAATCATGTTCATTCTTCCTTTATATCATCTTAAACCAATCACAGTAGAATGTCTACAACTAGATTCAAAACAAATCGTATCAAGCAATTTCTTAAAATTGGTAGCTAAACAAATCATGTACTGTATGTCACATGTCTGCAGCTACACAGTTAAGCCTCATCCTACCGACATATTTAACATACATGGAGTACCAACTGGGGTACCTTGGGACCCCGGGAATAAGCTACTGTAAGAAACAACCATCATAGCGAAATGTTATGTTATTACTTATTTCTTCTAAAAACATTATTAGTTATGTAACTGATTATGTAAACTGATTACTTTTTATTTTAAGAAAATTACAATTAATTTTCATATTGTGTAAAAGGAAAATATATACTTTTCTTTAACACAAATTGCAGCTTTTATCCAAAGTACAATCCATATTAGTACTTAAAAGCTTTTGTACCATCCTTTGATTCTGGTTTCATCTGTAAATGTATGTGTTTATGCATATATAAGCACTGTTATGAAATTTATTGACAAAGTCATGAAAAATTGTAATGATAGAATAAAGCACCTGTGAGATATGACAAAAAGTATACTTCTGGAGTCTGTGGGTACCCCACTTGGTAGGATGAAGGTTAAAGCTTCCCAAGCTCCAATGATCTGATGATGAAATAATGAATCATGCAAGAGCACTGGTTTCACTGTGAAACAGTTGACACATTTGGCTTATTGTACTGTACATCAAAGGGTTGTGTTATCCACCAACATTTGACTTGTTGCTCCAAAAATGTCAGTCTGTGACAGAATTTGTACAACTTTAAACACTTCTTTGTTTAATCGCATCTCATACTGCCATTTCAATATCCAGCAAATTTATAACACATAGAATATGCAGCCAAGTTTAATACATTTCGTGACTTTTTGTGATGTACAAACCTGGCCTGCAAAGTAGAGACTTTAAAATGAAAGTGTGAGTCAATGGTTGACGTACGGAAAGTTGTGTTTTTGCCATGTTGTCCACATCAACAACCACCTTAAGAATATGTTTGGTGTCTGTGGTAACATTGCCGTCATCAAACTGACGTTGCGTGCCTATACTTAGATGGTAGAATCAGTTCTGCAATGCAATGAATATTCATAGTGCCCTGTGTTTATGTGGGCGGGTGTCTTTTGTATCTATATGTGTGCATGTACGTGTGTGTCTGTGGCTGTTGCTATTTATATACTTTGTCATCCATACATGCTTCATCTTCTCCACATGAATGGACACGGAAAGATGTAATTAGGGAGTGTGTGTAAAAATAGAACAGCTGACTGGAATGTCTCCTACTGGTTGAATACAAAAACACAAGTGGGCTTTTGTATGTACATGTGCACATATTTGTGTATGTGTGTGTGTGTGTGTATGTGTGTGCGCAGTGAGTGAGTCTGAGCATCCCAATGCCAGTCTATGCATCTCCTGTGTCCAGCGTGTGAGATCTTGCCCCCTCAGACCAATTAAAACCATGTTGCAGTGACACTTGCTCATCAGGCGGGGAATTGTAAATCAGACACTCATGTTCCGATGTCCTCTTATCTCCGAGAGCAGCTCATCTGTCTTGTTTACAGTGAACTCTGCGGAGTAGCTTTACTCTCATGGTTTCTTTGTGCCTCGCTAACACATTACAATAACTTCTGTGGAAATGAAATGTTCTCTAATGGAACTGCTGACAAATACTGCAATTAGCCCAATCCAGAGGGAGCAGCGGCGCTCTATGCATCCCCAATAACACACGAGTGGAGGCAGGAAATAGCCTGACTCCATTTTTATTATCACTTAGCTTTGCATACAAGGCAGGCTGTTCATGCTTTCTACAGCCTGCTTCCTGTTCAAAACCAGCTTCTCATTGTACACAAGCCTCACTTACGTCAGCTCAGAGTCAGCCAGAGTCGTATTCTATTACAGAGAAATGCATTTCAGCATCACACCATCACAGACTTCAGCATGGCCATCTAAGCCTCTGCCCCTGTTGATAGTTTCTGGTGCTGGAGGCTGTTTCATATTCAGAGTCAGAGTCGATCAAAGGATCGGTAAATCAGTAATTATAAATTAGTCTGGGCGCTTTTCACACCCACTAGCAGGTATTAGCCATCAGTAGGCAGAGTGGGACTGCTACATTAATGGACACAAAAATGCCACACTGTGTCAGGCTGTGCCAGCTGTGGCTTTTTAGAAGGGGATGGAGGAGGAAAGAAAATAGATGAGAAATGGAAGTGAGAAGGTGAAAAGAGATTACATTTTTTTTGCTGAGGGGCAAAATGTTTTGAACTAATCCTAAATGTCCTCCTATTGAAATGTAAGATTATGTTCACATATGTTAGCACATGGCAACCTTTTTACCCGCTTTAAGATTAAATTTTATACCTGGATACTCAGTGTGAAAAATGTCACTGCCATATAAAATGATGGGTAGCTATCGTAATAGGTTTTTTTTTTTTTTTTTTTTTAACATTAACACTGAATACAACATATTTCCTGTTCCATGTTGTCAATCATATGTAAAAACTGCAAACAGACATGGACCATAATTTTATACTGTTAGAAAGCACTGTTAATACACTTGTTAATCCCTTTTGCTTTGTGCTTACTTTTAGCTTTGCTTGCCATCTCTCTCTGTCTCTTTCACTCTCAGCTCAAAGTCCAACACCATTACTAACAACACTGTAGTCGCCGCAGTATTTAATGACCTCTCAGTCCGCCTCTCCTGAAGCAGGTGACTTTGTTTTTTTTAAGATGTGCATGTTGACAAATAATGACGTATGACTGGCTTATGTGTGAATCCACAGAGGGCACATGATGAAAGGCAGAAGATTCATATAGTAAGTCTCAGTACTAAGGGTGGCATATTAACTGACATATTGGAAGGAGAAAGGTAGAGGGGACGCTGAAAGAAGCCTCTGGAGACACAAATTGATACACAGTGAGTTGGCATCAATCCATCCTGATAAAGACAATGAGATTCATGGAAATTCAACGGCACTATTAGTTTTTAGAACGGGAAAGGTCGCCAGAGGAGATGGGATGGTGACTCATGTGTGACACTAATAATCCCTATGTGGCTTTGAATACAGTATGGTGGGGCGCCAGATGACACTTTAATGACAGTTACATCTTCTTTATAGTGATCTCTCTTTGCCTTTCAAAGCATAAAGAATGTTTTGTGAGTTCAGTGTAGTACGTAAAACATCTTTCTTGCAACATTAGACATGAAATATTTAAGCGCACACCCAACTGGGGCCAATTGAGGCCTTTCTGTGTACACAGTTTGTATACTCATTTTGTCTTGTGGGTAATAACTGCCCACCCTGAGCCTCAACGATCAGCTTGTCCGAAGTGTTTTTATATCAAATCAGACATCGATTGTCTCCAGGTTGTTGCTCCTGCGCGTCAGAAGATTTTTGCAATAAGTTGACCTTCTCACACCTCACGTCACAATGTCACTGTGAGGTTTATTTCACTATGGATGGCATCCTTTAGGAGTCCCTGTGTGCGAGCAGGAGAGTATGGGAGATGGTCCTGCCATTTGCCCAGCGCACTAGCCTTACTTCAGGTCTTGGGTTGCTTATTATATTTGTTTGTTTATTTAACAGGGACCATACAGATTCAATTTTACATACAGATAAGAAATGCAACAGATGTAATACATACAAGGCCCCTAGCTGAAGCTAATTTGCAGTCCCCGTCCCTGGTTAGGATTTTATGCTGCCTTGCTGCAGAAATAATTTCCTCTTGTGGGACAATAATGATCTGAACTGAACTGAACTGAACTAAACTGAAGGCATAATATTATCATGCTCCCAGTGAGGGGGGTAATACATTGAGAAACCTGTGTGCGGATGGCCTGAAACTGTAGTTAAACACATTGCTCAAGAAATAGATAAATGGGATGTCAACCACACCCTGAACTGTTGTTTGAGCTTTAAATCCTGGATTAAATGGAGGCAGGAGCTGCAGCATCTACTGTACAAGTGTTTTATAATTTTACCCTTGCTTTCTCATTCTGTCTTCTTCTCACCACTACAGGTATTTTCCTGGATCAACACTATATTGATTTATTGAACAGCACTTTATTTAAACTGACCTCAGGGAAATTAAATTTGGCTTTGGTATCTCAAAAGACTTTACCTTGGAAGTTTGTGTTTTTTATTTTATTTTATTTTTTTACAGGGCTCTCACACAGTTTTGCTTTTATTGCTTAGTCTCTATAATTAAGTTAGGATATTTTTTTTTCCCTTTCCAATCTGTCTGATCATCTCTTTATGTGTTGCATTAAAATAAAAAAAATAAAAAATGAGCAAGAGAGGAGCGAGAAAAGGCGAGAAAAATAGAAAAATAGAGGTGAGAGAAGAGAGAAAGTGAGTGGAGGGAGGTATTCACATTATACTGGCTTATGTAATCTCCAGAGGAGAGCTTTTGTTTGTGTTGGTTTTGCATCCATGCAGTGCCATGGATCAAACAGACAGACAGAGCCTAATTGGGTTAGCAAAGGAATTTTGTGTGTGTGTTTGTGTGTGTGTGTGTGACGACCAATGCATGTGTGTGGCAACTTATCCTCTCTCTCTCTCTCTTTCTTTCTCTCTCTCTCTCTCTCTCTCTCTCTAAGATTTTTCATACTCCTCTGTTGCATAATTCATGTCTGTACTTTTCACAGCAGAACATAAGGGCTGATTTTTTCTATGCCTCTATTATAGCGTTGATCTTGATAATAAAACTTGTCATAACAGTATCTATAAAATCTTTTCATGTTGCTGTTGAACATTTGGAACAGATAAAGCCTTTAGTATTGAAGTCGTGAGCTTGGATTGGCAAAATACTGTGAACCCTAAGACATCCAGACCCACAGTGATAGGAACAATGAAGATGAAGGTTATTTTGCAATAACAGAACGGTCTTGCCATTTAAAGGACAATGCTGTTCTTTCTTGACGTGACGCTAATTGTCTAAGCTGCTCCTATCCTTTACATTATCCCTTGTTGTGTCTGCTCGCAGTCAGTGGAGATATATCATGGCCTGTGTGAAGCCATTAGCTGCCATTAATTTTTTACAGTATGACAACTTCCACAAACTTGAAATTGCCTCAGCTACACAATTTATCACCGTTATCATGAGGCCTTAATTGGATTTGTTGTTTTTCCCCCATCATTATTTAGTCGTGGCCAAATTAACTCTGTTCATATCAGTAAGTACAATATATTATGCTCTGCTATGTCAGTCACCTGACACCTACAGCAATAATTTTGGCCTAGACAGTAAACAAAAGAATTTCACTTCCCAGACTTGATTTTCAGATCCATATGATCTTAGTTAAAGTGTGTTATTTAGACATGCTAGCAGCATGATTCTAGGGATTTCAATGTCGCTCTGTACAGACTGAATTTTCAACAGATATTGGATGGATGGCCGTGAAATTTTGGGCAGGCATTCATGGTCACTAGATATTGAATCCTAATGACTTTGGTGAGCTCCTTACTTTTCCACTATTCATCCCAGATGGTCGGCATTTGTGGTTTGAGTGAAATATCTCAACAACTATTGCCATGACGTTGGGTATGCACGATCATGTCACCCTCAGGATGAAGTGTTAGAACCTCAATGCCATCATCAGGTATAACTGCATACATTAACAATATCAACCCTTCATACAATATGTCTGGCAATATATCAATTCTAAAAACATAACATTCTCCTTGAACATGGGTTACTAATAAAAAAATTCAGGTTTTTCTGCAGTCTTTTTTCTTTATCCCTGTTACGCTTGACATCCTTCACAATTTCATTTTTTGCAATCTCCCACATCGTTATGAAAAAGAGGCGTCCTTTGAGGGAAAAAAAGAGACAGACTTAGAGAGAATGTGATTTGACAGCATATGCTGATTCCCATAAGATAACATGTCAGTTTAGTTTTCTCACACTACACACACGGTTACAGTACAAGCATTCATGCGCACCAACATACGCTCCTCACACAAACCAAGGTCAAACAGCACTGCTCTCTCCCATCTTGTCAGTGCTGTTTGAAAAGATATATAGAGAATGATGCAACGAGAAAGGGAAGGACTGACAGTGGCTCAGAGAAACACAGACAAAGAGAGTTGGGTACCAATGTGGGACACTGAGCAGAAAGCACAGTGTGTGGCCGCAGGCTCTTGCCCCACACTGGGCAGGATGAGTGGAGGATAAAGGCAGGGTTGCAGCGGTCTCGGGAGGAGAAATGAATGCATTATTAAACAAAATTGTGACAGCAGTATGGGCTCTGACTAAGGAATATGACAAGAAGCTGAATAAATCTCCAATTCAGTACAATTCATGTGCTTTATTAGCATAGTATAATAATACAGTATAGACTTTGACAGATGTCTATCAATAAATATCAGTAAATATTTAAATAGTTTTATATGTTATTATACACTGCAAGAATGCATTATACCACAATTTATGCACACCATAGACTATATTGCAAAAGAGTATGTGGACATGAGTTGTCCACATACTCTTTTTCTCTCTGTCTTTTGTGGGTTAGGCTAGGCACTTTAGTTTCAATTTAGCAAAATCTTTATGCTACAGAAAACAAAGAAACTTTAGGCAATAGCATGCTTTCAACTTTGTGGCAACAGTTTAAGAAAGACCCTTTTCTGTTTCAACATGGCAATGTCCCGGTGCACAGAGCAGGAATCCATAAAGACATAGTTTGCTATGGTTTTAGTCAGAAAAAACTTGACTGGCCTGCACAGAACCTTGACCTCAACACGTCAAACATCCATGGGATGAACTGGAACGCCGACTGTGAGCCAGGCCTTATCGCCTAACAACAGTGCCTGACTTCACATAGGCTTGTGGCTAAATGGGAGCAAATCCCTGCAGCCAGGTTCCAAAATCTTGTGGAAAGCCTTCCCAGAAGAGTGTAGGCTGTTATGGCTGCTTATTAATGTCCACTGCTTTCGAATGAACAATAACATTTTGTTGTAATGTTTGGGTTTACTCATACAACTAAGTGGTATACTTTCGGCCATGCAGTGTATTTCCTAAGAGGCACACACACATAGTGCCATACATAAAGAACTGCTTTAAGAGTGCACATCCTCAAATTCTGTAAATTCATTTTTGGGCTGTATGCGTGTGTCACTTTTTTAACACAGAATTGACATTAAGTGTATGCCTATGCATGTGTATGTAGCCTGAGATTAATACTGTTCCACACCAAAGATGTCCCACTAGGCATACACTTTGTGAGATGTAAGGGCATTGTGGGTTAACTGTCTGAGGACAGAGAGTCTAAAAATAGCTCACAGCACAGAGGTGCGACTCCACAGGCTTGAAAAGAGGTCAGTGTGCTTGCACTTTTCCTGGTGTGAGCATCATGTGTCTGCAAGGCTGTGTTATGGCCTTTTCTGCGCACCTGTTTGTATTAATGTGCATGTACAGCATGCTGCCATTCGTCTGTGTTTTCAGGTTTGCATCTGTACAATCCAATTTGCGACACAGACAGCATGTTTGACCTTGCTGTCTCCCTGACTCCTCTCTCCCTCTCAGCGTCTCTGATGAGAGAGTAACTATAGCCAGAGAAAGTTACAGAGGAGGGACGAAGGAAGATTTCCTTAGTTTCAGTTTTTAACCCCCTGTGTACTTTAGCCAAGAGCTGATGGAAGAGCAAGGTGACGAGCTATGAATCATGTCATCAAGTGCTTTTTCACAGGGAAGACAAGTTAAAAAGGAATAGGTGATTACAGGTGTTCTATTTAGAGAGAGAGAGAGAGAGAGAGAGAGAGAGAGACACGTCAGCAGTGAGAAATTCTCTTTGTTCCTACTTCAAAGGCCACTCGAAGGCATCCAGTGCCTTTCAGTCAGGGCTCATTTGAGATATCATGGATGAATATAAAAGCATGACTTTGCTTTACGAATGTAGGGTCTTGTATAGAAGCTGGGTTGTATCAGAAGATGTGAAGGAAGTAACACAGTTGTTCAGGTGATAATGAATTATAAGTAAGTGAGAACTGGAGATGCGGAGGACGTCATCACAGCAGCAATGTTGCAGGCGTCTCATTTCTAAGCTGTCTGGAAGATGCCAGATACTGTAATGTGTCACTGTGTGTGTGTGCGTGTGCGTGTGTGTGTGTGTGTGTGTGTGTGTGTGTGTGTGTATAGGAAATGGCCACAGGTAGTAGTGAAACACAATGTAGTTCCAAGCAGCAGACCTCCTGGGAACAGAGCCATCTCCAAAGGGGTTTCAGTTCTGCCATACCTAACACAAGAAAAGGTCCCCACAGGTAGAATCCCTAAAGTTTACCAGTTATCTCGTTCCCTGCAGGGCCCCGCAGCTTTCCATTATCTTCTCAAGGCACTGTGTCTGTCATGACTTTCTCTCTTTGTAGTTCCTTACAGACATGGAATCTGTAACATTGCTGGACTCTCCCTTATAGAAAAGTTTTATCTTGACTGTGCTGACTGCACTGTTTCCAGAAAGGCTCTTCTTGGCGCCCAAGCAATGTTGGAAAAGATAGCTATGATATGATGCGGGTGCGGCTCTCTAACCAATCAGAGAGCTTGTCACATCCCACGGCTAATTTGCATTGTTTTACCTCGTTTTACCAGTGCAAGGCCCAAAGTATCACAGAAAGGCTAAATGGGTTAGAGGGAGAAGCTAAATGACTAAGCAAATCGAATAGCTAATAGGAAAAGGAAAAGGAAAAGCAGTGGGGAAATGGAAATGCAAATGGTAAAGGAAATTGCCCTTTTAAATGCCTGATTAAAATCGGTATTCTGAATTAAATTTGTGAATCCAGTTAATTATTTCTCTTTTTAAATTGCATTTTCAAATAGTTTTTAAGAATTCCATTACTTAGTCAATATATTTTTAAATAATATACTTATTGGCTGTTTTATGTTCTTTAATTTTAACTATTTATTGATGGATAATGTTTAATTTGTAAAATTTTTATATTACCCTTTTTTTTGGCCATTAAAATATCAAGTAATGAATTACCTTTTAATTTTGTTTATTTATTCATAGATTAATAAATTAATTTGTAAACAAATTAATTAATGTCTATTTTTATTGTACAATTATTTATTGATTAATAAGATGCTTTATTGCTATTTCCGTGACACTTGTGGTGCTCCATACATGTACAGCTGGCAGAGCATTTATGTATAACTGCTGGTCCGAAAGGCGCTCTAGTTATACACCCTTCAACACTTACACATTCAAGCAGTCAAACACAGCCACTGCCACCAGAGATTAAACTTTTTGAAACTTTTTTTTCTTAGATTACTTCCTGTAGCTGGGGTATAAACGATAAGACCTCAGATACAATACAGGGTATAGGTCCAAGTTAAAGTAGAGGCCACAGAAATGAGAGGCTTTGTGGGCCTTAGCCTTGAGGAGCAATGGGACTTCAGCACCAGATCGCTCCCCTTTGACTGAAAGCCACAATGCTGAGCCCTTGTTCTCAGTGGGATAAGATGAATCAGAGTCTCCCTTCCACTGCTGCCTACAAAATGTAAAACAGTCCTTTTGTTTTTTTCTCACTTTCTTTATTTCTGTTTTGCCCTTTTGAATTTGTCCTTATTTCTCCCATTTACTTCTGCTCCATTACTAAATCTCTATTTACAAATGGGGATATGCCATATTGTGTAAACAATCATGCCTCCATGCAAACGCTTGTGTTTCATTCTGTGCATTTCATGTTAGATTCATGTTCTTCCAGAACAGCTGTGAGGCAACACAGTGTAACAACAGTGAGAGGAGAAGGCCTCAGGTCATGATGTGGAGCTGTACCACTCTCTCACCAGGGGGGAAGAATAACTAGGATGAATTATTCACTGCATTTCATCTTTTCTGTGACACTTCAGGTGCTACAAATTGTGCTGTAAATGATTAAGCCGAGGAATGTGCATCATGCCAGAAAGTGTGATGTCACACAGTGGAGAAAAAGCGTGTTAGTAGGGCTGGGAAGAACTTTATTTATTCATAAACATTTAGGCTGTCAATTATCTGTGGGTGAGCAATGGCTGAAAGAAGTAGGTATCCAAGTTGTATTTTTAAATGACAAGTAATTACTAGAAAATGCAATACAGTAAAAATACAGTATGGACATTTTATTTGATTTTACAAGTAAGTGTATTGTAATGATTACTTGCTGTTAAGTAGGGAGAAATGCTGACAGTTGTTTAATTTGTTAGGCTTGTTGGAAACTCAGCTACAGCTACCCTTTTCACACTGATTTTTATACTGGTAACCAGTAATTATTTTGTTGTTGCTGATGATGTATTTTCTCTCTGTGAAATGTGAAACACAAGTCACAAGAATCTCAACCAAATGATGATCACATAGCATAATATTTATGTGTGTGTTTGCTCATGATGTGCAAATGTGTACCCATGGGGTTCCTCCTTCTAAATGTTGTACTTACAGGTGATGTCATCCTCATTAAGACGCATGCTCCTGTTCCCACACACACACACACACCACTCACCACTGTGCTCAAATAGAAAAATGGGAAAATGGTTGTATTTTTAGAGGCTTTGTTCATCTGAGCACAATGGCATTCTTTATTCCCTACCTTACATTCATATGCCCCTAAACCAAAACTGTCTTAGCACTTACTGGTTATGGAGATGTCTCTGTGTAGCCGTTTTTATACTGTACGTTCATTGTTCAGTGTGTTTGCATTATCCTGCTGCAGTTGAGATATCCTGCATCTCCTCCTTTTGATGCTGTTGTGTTTCCTCCTCCTTAATTTCCTGCTTGTGTTCACTTTGCCGCTAGCCTACATACACCCTACACACACCTCCCATCAGCCCCTTGAGCTCCACATGAAACACCACTCTGTAGCTCTGCAGCCAGCCAGTGCCTGCTGCTTTGGAGTCCAAGCAGCAGGCTGACTGTCGGCAAAGCCTTACAAGGCTATTCTCAGCTGCCGCTGCTGTTACTGTTGATGACCCACTAGACCTGTTCCATGGTATACTGATGCGGTTCGATATGCAGCGTGGGCTGTGTAGGAGTCACAACACTTGTTTAAACACTCACTCTCTCTGGCTCACTGGAGCTCGCCCTGCATGCTGAATTTAGCTCCCCAGCTCTGTCTTTTACTGCCTTCTCGCTGCGTAACTGCTACCCTTTCTTGCTGCGTTGCGTTTTTTCAATTTTGCTTACATTCAGTCTTACTATGTCACTTCACTTTGTCTTTTTCTCTTGAATTTATATATTACTTTCTGCTTAGTCTTTCTTATTTGTTCTGTACTCTTTGTCCTTTTTGCACCTCCCTCTGCAGTTCCTTTTTTGTCTTGATTAGAGTGTCACAAGGATTCATTCTAATGTTCGTGCTGGGCTACAGAGTAGACTGCAGACTCCTGTCCCAAATTTCTTTCTCTCCATCTAATCTTTCTTTGTATCACAAGTTATCTATGTTTCTCGTTTCTCCCCGAAAGCCAGAAGAAAAAAAAATCTGCTTTCTTAAATAGCCCTCTGGGAGTGAAAAATAAATCTCTACTTTGTGTCTTCTCAGCCTACAAAAGACTCTGCTGAAGAGGGTATGACCACCACAGCCCTAAGCCAGTCATCGCCTAAAACCATGCTGGAGGGGGATACAGGTTGAAGGCAGAACAGATTAAATGAGCCGGGAGTCATTGGAGCCCCAAGGGCACCACATTTTGCCCCAATTAATTGTGTTTGTCAGAGCGTGAAAGTCCAAGGTCCCCTCACTGGCAGTAAGAAGAGAGGAAAGAAAGGTCTGGTATGGCTCACCACTGCCATCACCTCCCTGACTTCTGCTCTCTTTTTTCACTTCCTGGGGCGTCTCAGCAGCTGGCCCGGGGCTCCAGGTACACACAGCTTTGAGGCTGATGAACTTCAGCTAGTTTAACTTTGCACCGCTTGCTGATTTAGCAGTTCATTTAAAACAAACTTTAATGGTCTCAGTAAGTTGATTACATTTCAGCCAATTATGGGTGTTTTGGAACAGGGCTTGGATGTTGTGTAATGGAACACAGCTTTTGGCTGCGAGGGACCTGAGGGGCTCTTGGTTATTGTGAATGTAATTGTGTGGAACTAAACAATGGAGCATCAGCCACACAGACAGCCTGTGGTTAGCCCAACACAGCCCTCACTGATGTGTTTGTGAGTCTGCGTGTGTCCTTATGCCTGTTTGGCTTTTGGTTTTGTTTACATGTACATGGAGTTTGCCTTCAGAAAAAACTCTCTCAAGCAGACATGGTCATCAGGTTACGAGCAGTTGGAGGGTAGACTTTTGTGTTCCTTTGCAGTCTATTGGCTGAATAACAGAATAAGTGGCTGCCATGTTTTGGCTAAGGTTAATGTTTTGAATAAAATGAAGTGTTACATCTAATTTGGCTCTTGTAAAGGTCAGCGCGCAGAGTTTGACTCCAGAGCATAACGTGCTTTTGACCATCTCTGCCGTGAGCCCCTGGCCTTTTTTTTGGGCATGTTTTATCATCGGAGGAAAAACCAATTTGACATGTGGTGAAATATCAGTCCTGTCATCTTTAACATGAGCCCTCGTTCAGAGATGGGATGTGAGAGAAGGCAAGTGTTTACCTTGTGTGTACTGTATGTAAGAATGCTAATTGCAGATCCGAGGCAAACCTCCGAGATAATCCCACAGCCACGTACCAAAGAGGCTAACTTCGCTTGAGTATTTGGCCAAAGGCTGTTTCTGTGCTCCAGGCTTACACACATACATCCTTGCACATGCTGCTGCTGTGCATACAGTACATCCATGCACACACACATACACACACTGTACGCACATACAAAAGGCAGGAGCAGGAAGCCTTCTGCTTCAATAACATCAAATTACAAGACAGGCTAATATGGAAATTGGATAATAGTCATGCACAATTACATCCTCACATGTTCACGCTGCTGTCTTGCCGAATTGCAGTCTCTGAAATGGAAAAGCTTTCAGCTCAACTCCAAATGTTTACCGAGGAGAATGGAGTGTTCATCTGTACTTTTTCCATAACCCTGTTAGTTGGTTGTTTTGAAGCTGGTGACCAAATTAATAGGTTGCGCTGCACATCATTACAAACACTGAGGGATTTGTTTGGCATAGGCTGCTACACCATTTCACAATCTTTGACAATTTTCTTTGTGGAGACAGTAACAGTAACACCTTCGTCTAAATATTAAGTGGAAAACTCTCCGGAGAGACAGTTTATCAGTAGAAAAAATAGTTGTGTCCATAAAGGGACTGCTTTGCCTTCTATTTCTCAAATAAGCAAAGTAAATCTGTCTTAAACAATTTTGCCTGCCCAGGCGAGTGCACTAAAAACAGGATTTTAAATGAATATTTTGCACTCCGTTGACACCAATTAGTTAGCAGAACATTCAGTGAGTGGAAAGTGAGAAATAATTTATTTGATAAGGGTCCCCTTAGGTTAGCCAGAAATCTCTTCAGAATTTCTGTCTTACAGTTCACAAGGATGGCCCTCAGCAATGGCTGCCAGGCAAACACTGAACAGTATGCACAGACAGAGCAGAGTGTAGAGTAGAACGCAGTAGAGATTATATGCAGCAACTCAATGACTGCTCTCTGTTCCCTCAGCACAGAGACACAAACGTACAGCAGCAGCAGATTTAGTGTGTTTTCCACACTCGTATATATTTTTTTTTTCGGACAGACACGTTTCCAGAGGCAGACAGCAGTGATGTGTATCTGAGTTTTGTATGTGGCTGGAGGTGTATTTTGTGTGTGTGTGTGTGTGTGTGTAGTGTGTGTGTGCGTGTGTGCGTGTGTGTGTGCGTGTGATAGACCTTGTGCAGTCAGGTTTTGGAGTTGTATATTCTTTCCCTAGCAGTGTTGAAATGTTTTGACAGAGCGATTGGCTGCAGCATACACAGCTCAGTGGAAGGAATGTCAGGTTGTGACAGACTTACTGTATTGTAGCATTGTGTGTGTGTGTGTGTGTGTGTGTGTGTGTGTGTGTGTGTATGAGTGAGTGAGTGAGAGAGAGAGAGAGAGAAAGAGAGAGAGAGAGAAAGAGAGAGAGAGAGAGACTGGATCTGCAATTATGTATATGTAAGCAGCAAGTGTTTGTTGCTGCCGCTGTTCACAAACTCTCAAGAGTGTGGGTTTTTGTGTTTTTGCATTTTTCTGTGCCACTGTGCATGTGCTAACACAGAGGGACCAGGCCTGCTGCTGCAACCATTAACAGCACTATAAATAACATGCTGTTTTCCCTCTGTACTCTCTATAGTAGTGTTAATGGGGGTTTAATTTGTGAAAGAAGCTGACCCTTTCCTAGTCTTGGGGGGTGCAAAAGCAGATGTGGGGAGCAAAGGTGGTGTCTTGTATCCAAGGTCCCAAGGTCAGGGACACAGTTGTGTTTGTTTTCGTTGTGACTGCTGCTGTCCACACATAGAGATACTTTCTTTTCTCTTTCTTTTTTCTTCAGCTTTTTTTTTTTTTGGGCTTTGGCCCACATTTATTTGCATGCTGTATCCATGTGCACAAATTCCCTGCCTCCTCCATAGCTTCTTCAGCTGCTTTTGATAAAGTTAAATGACTTCTCCATGGAGAGTGCACATTTGCGTGGATGGATAGGCAGATGGACGGAAGGTAAAGAGATGGAGGAAAAGATAAAAACACCAGATTTAGAGGAAAGAGATGTGTTCATTCCAAGATGGTGAAGGGGATAGTGGCCTGGGAAGAGGGCAGCGATTGGCTGGCACACCAGCTGCTTGGGTGCAGAGACAGCAACCAGGGGAGCAGAGGGCTAGAACGGCCAGCTGGAGAGGGCAGAGAGCAGAGCAGAGCAAGCGGTAGAGAGGATAAGGCACACCGGCTGTCAGGCAATCTGCACCAGCTTCAGATACAGGTGGGCTAAGAGATGTAAATTCTTCTGGGAGAACTTGAGCTAGCGTGGGAGAATACAAGAAAGACATGGATGAGGAAATGAGAAGAAGCTGGGTATGTGTACACATGTCAACATCTGTTATGCCTGCAGAATTATTGCAAGTGTAAGAACATTTGTTCAAATCTATGTCACCTCAACCTTTGAAGGGAAAGAGGGCGAGACATGCACTGTAGGTAAGCGGCATTTCCAAGGAACTGGCACAGTTTTATTGTTTCCAATAACACGGTCGATTCTGTACATGTTACCTACTGGAGATTGCACATGTGTTATTTCTGTAACTTCTAAGCATCCCTTTCACTTTTTTTGCTCCTGACCCTTAGTCCACACTCCTATATCACATGAGCAGTATCAAAGCAATCTCTCTAAAAAGTGCTAGATGGCAAATTGCCTTCAAAAAAGCACAAATTGTAAGCTGGCCACAGAAAAGTGTCAGATCCCATATAGTGATATACTGTACAAGCACACACTGGACTGTGTCTGGCTTTCTAAGTATGTGTGTGTGTTTGTCTGGACACGAGCCAGACAGGGATCCCAGCCAAAGAAGGAAGAGTTTAATACAGAGCACATTTTAAAGGGAGGGTGAGGGAGCAGCTCATCTGCCCACAAAGAGTGGCAGAGGTTAATGCAATCCCTTTAAGTGGACATTGAGCCAGTTAAGAGGCGATCAAGAGAGCAGGAGACTAAATAAGTCATCTTTTGAAGCCCTCTGTGGAGATTACCTCGTTTTGTCTATTTGATAATAAACTAACTAACATTCTGTTTTGTTTTGTTTTTAGAATTAAATATCTCCTTCCTGATAGTTTGTGTTTTAATATTTATGAGAAGTTTGATGTTTAAGCATGCAATTAGTGTTTATGTCTTTTCTTTCCTTCTTTTACACCGCACAGATAGAATTGCTATGAATACTGTGATTCAGGTCCATGTCTTTGCTGATGAGAACGGTTAGGCTGAAAAACATCACAGTGTTATGTTATGTTGTTGACAGATGCTTCTGGTGCTGTGAGTTAATACACGTTTTTGAATTAGCCTGGCATCGCCAGACTAATTGACAAACGTGTATTAGTCTCGAACCTCTCATTCATTTTCAATTTCCAAGGGCCGTTATCAACGGGGAGAGACAACCAATCAGAGAAACTAAACGCCGTCCTGTCAGGCGGTACGTCTTGTCAGAAATACAGCCACATATTTCTTATCAACACAAAGTTTAAGTGCAGTTGTTTGTGGTTCTTTGAGAAAAAATGTACCATCCGTTTAATACTGCCGTAATAGCCGGCCAGGGAACGTTCGGCATCGGCGGCAGCCATCTTGGTTATTAACGAAGATGCCTCGGCACTCCTTTCTGTCAGTCATTGTATTAAACCCACCTCACACTAGATAAACGGCTGTGATTGGCTCGGCCAGATACCTGTAACTAGAAATCAGTCTGAATGGGAGAGGGGCCAGAGTATCTGGCAGAGCAAATAAAACAAGAGCTTGCAGATTTGTCTGGTTCCCAGGCTAGTGCTGAATAAGAAAACCATGAAAAAGTGTTTTTTTTTTAATCAGCATCTAGCTTTGAAGAGCATTTATGAATGTGGTTTGTACATGTTTGCACGTGTGTGGGAGGAAGTCGGGGGGAAGAGAGGTTGCGTGCAGCGCAACCTGATAGATTGGCTATCTGAAGTATTAGAGATGGCTGTCTGATGGATTAGTATCAGTGGCATTAGCGCTGATGTGTGATGGAAATGATTTGTGATGCCTTGATTCCCCGATCTTCCACCCTCCTCAGCTGATCCCATTACAACACAGACCTTAAATTATCCTCATGGGTGAGTGCATGTGCGTGTTTGTGTATGTGTGCATCATATTTACATAATGTGCGAGTGGGTATAATGCACCACAAACTCTGATCTGAAAGCTTGTTTTGGTTGAAGACGGCATGTTTCGTTTCTCCTTCATTCATCACCATGGTTACTAATTAGCTTGTAGTGCATGTTAACAAGCTGTCCTTGTCATATTGGCCCGTGCTCTTAATATGGGATATGTTGCTTTTTCTGTGCTATGGGTTAATCCCCCACAGTCCTGCAGAAAGTTGCTCTTTTTCCAGAAACTCTTCTTTTGAAGGTTATTTTTACATTTGACCTTGAGGAAAAACTGACCCCTCTGAAATTAAAATTTAATATTACCTCCCTGTAGCCTGCCCTCTCTTCTGCTCTTCCACCCACCCACTGCTCTCTTTCTCACTCCCAGATAAGTCAAGGCATAATCAGACAGAATCAATGCATGAAATGTAAGAGTAGGTCAGCCCAAACTCCCTCTCTGTGCCGCACTACATCACAAAACCTCACCTGATGGTCTGCCCACTGTTTTGACAGGCAATAGATCAGCAGCCTTTAAGTGTTTTCATGTTACTTTTTTAAATATTTTTTTCCAAAAGACTTCTAATTATCTGGTGAGTTCTCGAGCGTCTTTTATCTTTTAGATGTTATAGCTCCTGCTTTAGCTTTGCTTTAGTTAAGTCTGCAGTGTGCTGTATCCACAGTTGCTGTAACACAAACCCAGTCCTCATTACATGTCAGGATACATGACCAGCTAATTCTCCCATCAAAACCTAACCTGGCAACCCGACACTACACCCGCACCCACCTCACTACACGCTGCCGACGACAGCGCTGCAAGACCGGCAACGTCAAAGATCAAATAGCTGTGCACAATCTGCACATTAACCTACATCTCCATTCTGATTGGATGACAATGCCCGGTCATTGAAGGGTAGAGTTGCAGTGTGGGATGAACCCTGCGAGGGTATAGGCTTACAGAAGGGGATGGGATGTAACTTGGCCCTGCACTAAAGGGACAGCATGTCAGTTCAAGGGCTGCCCTTATTTAGTGGGGGGAAATGTCATGGATGAATTAGTGATGTGTTGGAAAGCTCCAGAGGAGTGGAGAGCAGGGACTGGTGGATAAATAATGTCTGTCATAGTACAGTAAACATTGCGTGTGCGTGTGTGTGTGTAGGTAAGTGTATGTGTGAGAGTGGGTGTGGGAACGCAGTATGTGCTGTGCTGTATAGTGCATACTGTTTTTTATATATATATATATATATATATATATACATATATAAATATAAATATATATTATATATATTTACAGTGACACCCTCAACAGCTTATTTCTTGCACCCACACAGCCAAACAAAAACGCCTACATATACACTTCCCCCACCTGTCTCTGCTGTCTTGTTCGGCTCAGGGCAGTTTTCCAGTATGTGTGCACAGACTGTCTGACATTTGGTCTATGCCCTAGGGGGTTCTGCACATCCATTCCACCCCAGCAAAGAGGCCTGTCACTGGGCCTCCTCTCTCCCACAGGTAGCCTCCCAGGAGCTCACCTGTTATCTCTCTGCCTCTTGTGCCTGAAGCTTTCCCATGACTGCCCAGGGTGCTCCCTCTGTTGAATCACACACACACACAACAAACACACATGCCAGTCTCGCCAGGCAGTGAAATAGGACAGGAGGCAGGGCTGGAGACACCTCTCCTGAGCCTCCGTGATGCCCTAGTTTCTCCTGCAGCCTACTTTTCTCCACTGCCACACACATCCATACCTTCATCCACAAACACTGTGACCCATGCCGAAAGGCTGACTGTTGTTGTCAACTACTGTCACGGTTAGTTTGGCTGAATATTACTGCTTACATGCTCTTTTGAATCTTTGATTTAATACGTACAACAGAATTTTAGCTGCTGCCTTTCTAAGCCAGCATACACTAGTTTCAGTCTTACCCTGTTAAGTTTTCATGGATAGACCTGTCAAGTTGAGGTGACATGTTGTTATCTCCGACACACTCACCAGACAGCACATTGACCAGCCTAAATCGGATTTAGAGGGACCAGCCAGCTCTAGTTAGTTGCATTGACTCTCCGTCAGACTTGGTCATAGATCAGTACAGTTGATGCCGCCGTTGTGCCGGACACTGATGAGAAGAGCCATGTTGGCCATGTTCTCAGTCAATAAGTCAGGCAGCGTAAAACAGTGTGTGATAAGCTCGGCCTGCAGTGAGCCAATATTCTTGGCCACAGATAAACAATCTGACAGAGACATCTTTGATTCAGGGAGCGATGAGCAGCAAATTGTGTGTATCTACTCCTGCTCTCTCCTGAATTCACTTTCAGTGATGGAGTGAGATGGACCCTTGTTGGCTATTCTTCCATTGTGTGAAGTGAAATATATTTGTACTATATTTTTAACTACCGTGTAGTTTAAAACTGTACAGCACCAATAAGAAAAGTGCCTCTAAAGTTGTGGCTCTCAGAAACTAGTTGAGTATGTATTACACTTAAACCAAATGGGCTGAGTGTTCACCCCTGATATGTTAGATTAGCGCTAAATTCTAACCGTGGTGGCCCTGCTACCACAAATGTGTTTTGCTACCACTAATGGGTAATGTAGCTCGCTCTAATGTAACCTGCCGCTGATGTTAATGTAACCCTTTTAACCGCAGTGACATTGCACTCTGTATGCTGCTCAGTGTTGCAGCACTCCTGAGGTCCCCATGACAACAGGCAACATCAAACAACTGAGAACTGGTGTTGAAATGGAGGATGGATGAGATAGTATTCTATTTTTTTTGGATGAGACTCATCATCACTCGGATAGCTTAAAGAATATATTTCCTGGGATGTAAAGACAGGGAAAAAGACACACATAGGCCCTTGTCTGCGCAGTTAACTTATTTCCCTTCCTCTCCCACCACTTAGACTTAGAGGTTTTTATGGCTCTGTTTTAATTGATTGGATAGGCAACCATTTAATCAGCAAAGTCCATGAGCTACAGGATGTGTAGCATGGAAAATGGCTTCACCTGTGGAGCCACATGGGAGCACAGGCAGGAACAGTGAACCAGAGCATAATTAATTTCCATCTCCTTTTGGGAAAAAGTTCAGTAGTTCCAAACTTAAGTCAGGTGAATCATACTAGACCTGCTGCACCACCAGGGCCTTTGAGAGGGTTTTTATATTGAGTTTGCTGGCAGGTTTGGTTACTTATTGACGGACAGACGTTGAATTGAGCTTTGAAAATCTGGCAGTAGCTCGCCTGTGGAGAGCTGAAGCAGGGAATGAGAAATAATCTGTAGAAAAATAATAGCACAAAGGGACGGTAACTAAATGTGGGGACTGAAGACAAACACACACAGACAGACCTTAACCACATAAACACACGTCCAGACTTTATGACAGGAGGAAATGGTCTGGCCAAGTTAAACAAATGTAATCACTGTGACCTGAATGGGAGGCAGAGTAGATCTGACGTCCCGAAATGTGCTTTACTATTCTCTCTCCCGTTTTTCTATCAATTTATCTCTCCTCCCTCTGTCTCATTTGGTGTCTGTCTCTGCCGGGGTCACCCTTGAATCCCACAGCAGCGCCCCCTCCCTTTTGTTTCCTCCTCACTACAGTCTCTTTTTCTACATTTGCATTTCCCTCTCTTCCCCTTACTTTAATGTTTTTTTAATCTTTTTTTTCTGTTCTGTGTCTATTCTTTCTCTTCTTTGATCACTGTGTGAAATCTGTGCTTGGACCAGCCAGCCTGTCACCTTGCTGTTATGGCCATGGCGTCACTGCAGAGTGGAGATGACCCCTGAACTCCCTGGTTCTGACCTTTTTCTTTCTTTCTTCTCTCAGCTCCAGCCTTATCTCTCCACACAGCCTCACTTCTTTTCATCTCTGAACATCAGTCCCAGCAGGGGTCAAGCACAGGGAGGAAATAGATGGGCTGGAGTGAACTAGGAACATGTGTTAAACAAACAAACAGACAAAAAAACAACCGGATAGGATACAGTTATTTCAAAGCTTTGAATAGACACACAAAATTTTTTTTTAATGCTGGTGTATTCCCTCTGAGACACACTATATTAAGATAATGTCGACCTACCGACAGACAATGACAGCCAGTCTCATATAAAAATCTGTTTCTAACAAAGCCCTGCACTTATATTATACATTTGTATGCACTGATAAAACACCACAGCTTTTTTGGAAGATTTGGAAAAAGCCATTTATTTTATCAAACTAGAATCTAACGCTATACAATACAATATGTTTGTAATCTAAAGCGAATACTTAGACTACACCATCAAGTAGCCTTGGCCAACACAGACCTGCACACACATACAGGTGAATAGAGAGAAGGCAAGAAGAGTTCCTCTTTTCGGCGGGTCACAACCTATACTGGACTTGGAAGAAACAGCTGGAAATTAAATTAATAACTAACTTTAACTCAGTTTAATCAAGAAAAGTAAGTGTGAAATATGGAAACACGACTAAGAGTCTACAGCCACGCTCGCAGCTCTGTGAGGCTGTACTTTGGCAGAGCGGTGCTTTAACCTAAATGCAAACATCAGCGTGCTAACATGGTCACAATGATAACATTAACGTGCCGGTTACCATCTCACTGTAGCATGTCGGCATCTGCTAAATAGCACTTAACATAACGTACAGCTGAGCCAGTGCGAGAGTCATTAGTTTTGCAGGTATTTGTTCATAAACCACAGTACTGGACAAATTAACATTTTTACCCACTGATGGTGCTAGATGAAAAGTGAAGGTTTCTCTAAAGTTATAACAATCATCCTGAGGGGGGAAATGAATGTGTCTACCAAATCTCACTCCATCTAATAGTTGTTAAGACAGTGGACCCGAAAAAAACAATGTGAACGTCATGGTGACGCTGGTGAAAAAGTCAGAGGATCACCAAAGTCATTAGGATTTATCGTCTAGGGACCATGGACAATTGCTGTCTCATTCATTTTTGTTCTCTGCCCAACTCTCTCGTTAAACTGCTGACTTTATGTCACACACTACTGGAGACATACCACTGGAGTTGTGCAGATTGTAGTTGCCTTGCCCACTCTGTTAGTTTTATTCCCAAGTGAGACTCGTGTATATGCCTATATTCTGTTTTGTTTTTCTTGCATCCAACAAAAGAGATCAATCTCAAAAATGCAAACATTTCAGATTTGTGTTTCAAACCGAGCGCAGTTAGTTCTCATTAGCGGCTTAATCGAACCACACATCAAGGTTATTGTGCCCCAGCTTCTCAATGTCTTTCCTCTTCTCCTCTGCCACACCGACACACTGCTCAGTGTACCCAAGTCCACAGAGATAGATGGGTTCCTGTTGCAATTATCAACAGCCATTACTGGTTTTATCCATACATCCAGTCGTATCAGTCCTCTGAGGCTTGAAAGTATTTCAGCACTTGTAGAGATATGCCTATTATCAGGAGCGAGTGCATAACCATACTTACATGCATTAAAAATTACCATATGCACATAGATATGCACACAGGCAGATGCACAAATGTGTTAATGGCACTGCTATATTCTGTGAAATAGGCAGTATGCAAGCACTCAGTAGTGCAAGCTTTGGGGACTCAAACTAACTCACATGTAATTCATATTTAAATGTTGTTATGCTCCCTCTCTTCTGGTAATTGTGTTTGCACTTCCTGGTTACTCTTGGAAGTGGATTCACTGAAGCATTCTGTTGATAGCAGTCTGGTAATCGCTAATTACAAAGACACAGACATACACAGGCGCACAACACTCGTTCACACACACATGCTCACACACAAATGAGCAATGCTTGTAACAGGGTCCCTGGCTATTATTCACTGACATCCTGGCAAGTAAGTGTACTCACGCTGCTTAATGGGACTCTAGAAAACAACATCTGCAACATCACATGTAGGTTTCTAAAGAGATGTTTAGAAGCTTGGATTTGGGTTACTTACTGCCATTAGTTGCAACAGCACGGAAAGCTACATTTGAGCATGGGGTGGCGACTGGATGGAGCACCAGAGGGGCGTTGAAGTGATAACCACCAGTTGCTGAGTGTCATAATGACCTGTTGCCTTCCTTTGGAGTCATGTTTCTGAGCACCTGATGAATGTAAATCCTATATTCACTCTCCTTTTAGTTTGAGTGAAACAGAAACAATGAGCTTAAAGACACCAAAACGCTCTGTAGTGCTGAAGGGTGATAATTCTCTGCAGGTTCATTTCTATGAGCGTCCCCTTTCAAATGCAGGTAGTCATGTGAGCCACTGCTGATACAAAAATATTGATTATAGCGCTTTAAATACCCCTTATTTGAACAAATTGTTAAAAAAAAATCAAACTGTCTCCAACAGACACACTGGACTTTACACAATGCAGAAGTTGTTGGTCCTTTTTATGTGTTTGCGGGGAAACACCATCTAATGTCATTAGCAATAAGCATGTTATTTTGTGTGTGTTATTTTAATAATAACCACAATGCTTGGCATGAATTATCCTGCTTGTACCATGACCACTGTGTTGACAAGAACTTTGTTAACCTCAGAGTAAAAGTTGTGCTATTTATAACAATTGTGAGAAGCCATTGCCTTGTAATGGCCAAAGCCCATAATGTATTAATTTAGTGACACAACACCAGAGCTGTACTAAAAAACAATGCAAACCCTCTGGCCAGTCAAAATCAAGTATTCTCTTTAGCCATTGTCATTTAAATATAGAATATACAAAGCTGCGAGAGGGCGATGTTGGGATGAAACTCTGCAGAGTGTCAAAGTTAGTCCAATTTAAGTCATAAAGTAGCAAACCTCATGTGTGTTACAGAGAAATGGTGGCAATCCCTCAGTGTGATCCACTGTAAGATTGGTTTTGAAGTGAGTGATGGTAATGACCTTTCCTCTGTGTGCAGTGCCGTGTGAGAGTAATGCCCTTCACTTTATCAACTTATCTGTGTGTTTCTTTCCCCCATTCCCCTCTCATCACTTGACAAATGTAAATGAGGAAATAGCCTATATGGCTTTCTCTCACCGCAACCTGGAAGGCTAAGAAACTGGATTTTGCCATAGTCTTGCACTTGTGGTTGCTTTGCTTCGCTGTTACAATGTAGCATTTATTTGTAAAAGGGCAATCGTCCTGGCAGTATCCATAGTACTGTCAGGCACAGATGGTTATTTGTTGTATTTTGCATATATCCTCTCTAAGGAAACATAGCAGGGCTCCAGCAAACACTAATAGCATACATAAAAACAAAAACACCTTTCTAAGGTAAAACATTTCCATCGTGCAACCTAAGCATTTTGCTGGTTCATAAATAGCAATGCAGTTATTATAATTGCAATTTAGTCGCCTGCGTATGCAATGTCCCACATATGAAGTCATATGTGAGCAATTTAAGTTAGAGCTGAATTGCTGCCACAGCTCTTTTATAATACAGTTAGTATTCACATAGTGCAGAACTAAGTCCTTAATATTACAGCAACACAATGGTTCATTTCAGCCTCTCCCAAGCTCTGGTGACCCACCTACAGTACAATGAACACAATGGGTTACTTTAGCCTACTTTAGATGATAAGAGGTGTTTAACTGAAGCATTACACGGAGGTGACTGACAGTAAATGCATTGGAGGAGCTATAAGAGTGGCCATAAAGGTAGCTGCCAGGAACATTTTTCTGTCATTTTCACAGATCAAGTTTAAGATTTCAGCTCTTGGCACTGTTCCCACCTTTCACAATAGCGAGGTTTTTATTGTAGAGTTGTTCAAAACAAGGTCACTGCTGCAATTAACATGCCATTCAAAGGGCTATTAAAGCTAGTACAGGTTTATTCACATTGTGGCTGTATACTCTATAGTCCTTCATGACATTAGTGCTGTGAAAACCACATTCATTTATTCTTTTTTATTCAGTTTATTTCTTTAGCCATACCTTCTGAATGGGTTGTTTGATTGGTGCAAGGCAGGGTGTTGTGTGCAGTAATTTGCAGTCTGGTACTTTTTGTACCAAATAGTCTTGTTTGCATATAGATTCCTGTTACCTACCCTTGTGTGGTAGTTAATGATCGACATTGCTGCTACTGTAGTCAGAAAATTGCAAAGCCAAAATTCAAAATTCAGTTGTAATAATGCCATTGCACTTTGTCCTGACGCTAACTCTTGCTGTAATCTTTAAGCAGTAATAGTAGGGCTCCAACAAATTCCCCAATTGCCACTGAATTTGATCTTCATTTTTTATATGTAGTCTTTTCAGAAACTCACCTTTCCTGGAATATAACTCCCTCTGTGATGTGGCATTTCATAACAACAGCACAGCTTGGATCATCTTTTTCTACAAAGCTCCATGAAGCATCACTGTCCAGATGTGACATCCTTGTCCTCAGACAGAATAACTATTTTTGAACCTTCTTGACTTTCTTAATAAGCATACTTGTTAAGCAGTTAATTTTCTAAGATAAGTCTCAATCGAGCCCCACAAATCAGGATAACAATCAGAGTTCATGTCTGTATTGAGCTGTCTTAAGGGAGAGCTGATATTATTATAGCTCCATTGTATCTGATTTAATCCATATAAAGACATCATTTGAGGCATATTTAACCAAAGATAACCGACCCTCTCCATATTAGCATTGGCACTATCTGAATCTCAGTCTGTTTCGGTCGACTCATTTCTTTCTCAGCTGTTCTCTTATGTTCTCTTTTTCTTGAGCTCTTGCCTCTTCCTCGTCTTCTTTATCCATCTCCCTACCTGTTGTTCCTCCACCTCCTTATTTCTTGCTTTCCTGCGGTGACATTTGTGGGGGTGATTATAGATGGTTGTCCCATCCCTGAAGAGCCATGTGTCATCAGAGTTACTTCCATCTGAGTGATTGGCCATGAAATGTCGGATGAGAGTACAGATGGATGGATGGTTGAGGGTTAGAGGCCTGGAGAGACAATCTTTCACTCTGCTGAACCCAAAAGAGCTAAGCTTCATTGGCCTGTGGCAGATTTCCCAATAAATGGAATTCTACTACAGTTTATGGATATTTTTATGAGGCATCATCATTTATGGCCACTGTGGTAACACGTGTATTTTTCATAGTAGAACTCAGCTGTGAATACAAACTGATAAATATGCTGAAATTACTTTACACTTTCTATATTCCTAATCAATACTGCATTTCATGTGTTAGTGGGATTCGGATGCGTTATGATCACGTTGAATGTCATATTTTTGAGTCTGGAGCAAAATTGACATGTTATACTGGTTTTGCTCGTGATAATTCATTATTATTATTTTTTCAAATTTTGGTGACATATTATAATGATATAATTCTTTTTTACAAAATTCTTTTTTGTTTAATTTTTTGTGTATAACTTTTGTCTCCCCCTTTGAGAGTAATTACACAAACATTGTCAATCATTTCTGGTTGATGTAAAATGCATCACTACCGGTGCACCAGCATGGGAATGTTGCCACAGACACCAGATTTAAAACTCTGGTATACTGTGAAAAACAGAGATACAGGCTAAATACAGAGATATACCTGGTGGTGATAGGCTTAATAAGCATTGTGTGAAGTTGTTTGGCAAGGGGTTGAATGTAACAGATGTTCATTTATATGTAAAAGTCTCACTCTCCAGCTTTAATAATAATTTCAAGCACATTTTCAAATAAAAACTTTTTCACGTCTTCCTGATGCAGTGTAGCAGTAGTACATAATTACAGCAAATATCAGTTTGACTATTTTAACATGTTCACTCGTGAAAAAGCAAAGCGGAAAAAAACGGGGGAAAAATATATAAATCTCTTGTGAAATGACTAAAACCAGTCTAATGTTGGCAGACAATAGTGTGTGGGAAAAATAAGTTTTTAGGGTTTTTAAGGCTTTAACTGTGATGTGGCCACCCCCCTTTTTAACAAAACCTGTAGCCTACAAAGATACCTGAAAGACATGACATACTATTTTAGGCTGCTACATGGAGTTGAAGACCATAGTGCAAACAGATGTTGGTTTTCAGTAGTGTGAGGAGATTGTTTAAGCAGGCACTAATAGACAGAAACTATGGTAGCTGTCCATGGTTCTGAAAAGTCCAGCTTCCTCAGTAAACCTGCTGTAAACTGCAGACCTTGATGAAAGAATTTCATCCAGGATTAAAAAATAGCCAAACTTCCTATTTATGGGTTTAAAATAAACAAATGATCCCTGAATATAATAGTTTAGCTTTGCTGGTAGAAAACCGGCTTGTAAAATACTTGGTGAAATCTCAATTGATAATAAACAGTTATGTCAACATGGTGAAAGACACAGATTAAGTATGCCAATGAAAAAGATTCCTGTTCTTGCCCTTTAACAGACTCTTCAGTGGAACACATATTGACCGTGTCAAGTAGCGTTGCATTATTTGATGCGCATAGTGCACTCTGGATGTACCAGTCTTGGGAGCAAATGTGATAAAATTCTTGCTTCTCTGGAGGGTTGATGTGCGTCCACATGTGGAAGTGTCCCTGAATCCCCATGCATCAGCCTACAATGGCATGCATCAAGACACCACAGGTGTGTTAAAAAAAAAAAGATGTGGGTGCATTGACATGTCATACACCACCAGATAATTTCAGTTCTTATTTTAGTATAGTGATTTTAGTATCAGTCTTCCGTCTCTGCTTTTGCTTGACCCATATAGTCATACATTTGTAGTTATGATCATTTTTCATGATTTTCATTTTTCCTTAATAATTTAATGATTGAGCCACTTGCTCAACATATATATTCTTTTTTCAATAATTACTTGTCTCTTGTCTTGCTGTAAATGTGTGTATACCCCACTGACTAAACTTGTCACAAATACAATACAGTAGACACACAAACCCATTCACTAACAGAAAGCATGGCCTGCTCCAGTAGGTGATTACAGTCCTCCAGGGGGTCCATCCACCACAAGGGCTTGTGGTCCAAACAGAATCACTTAAGCTATATCTGAAAGGAACTGAAGAAAATTGCAGAGGAATCACGTGGGATTTGGTCTGTAAATGGAAACCCAACCATTAACACTTCATATGTCTATGTCCTGTGGCTGCCTCTCTCTCTTCCTCCCTTCCTCTCTTTTTTAATAGAAGCAGCTTATCTGGAATATATCAATAAAAATTGAATTATGATTTTGCAGCACATATACAAGCAGTTTATGATCCACAAAGTGAAAACAAATTCCAGCAATAAATATTTACCTTGTGACTCAACTCAGATCACTTCATCTCAAGCTTATTGTGCAGCTGGTTTTTAGTATACCCTTACTATAAAATGAGTATAGGAGTCATATATTTGACAAAGCATATATTTATATAATTTGTATAAACAATGTCTGTATATTATGGCCACCTTCAAACTCATTTTGTATTATATTTGTATGCTGGCTGGGTTCAGCAGCAGGTATTTAAGGGGATGATCTATGCTTTCAAGACCTGACGTGACATGGCCTGCCTTAATCACAAATCTGTGTGTCTGTCAGCCCTCAAACCATCTATGATAAGCCCATCCATCACACATACCTTCACAACAGCACTCAGACCCACTCAATAACCCCTCATCTATCCTTCCTAGACTTTATTAATACAACCCGCTGAGACCTGGCCCTTCTAGGATGGGATGTGACAACCCTGACCTAGGACAGACCTACCTGGGTGTCTGCATGTATGTGTGTGCATGTGGGATCTGAGCTTGCACCTTGTATTTGTTTGTATGTGAGGACGCACGTATAATATACAGCAAACTCGTAGTTGTGTGTGTCTGTGCACATGTGGGAACGTGGTATGAGAGGAAGAAATAGGGCTGATGGAGAGAAAAAAAACCTCCTGGGTGCACTGCATCTGCTGAGAGAAATATCTCTCCCTCCAGTCTACTTCCTTTCCCTGCTTATCCATCTTCTTCTTTTCTGACACATTTACCTCCACCTTCAGTGAAGCGTGTCAGAGTCAGAAATGGCCCCAGCATTCATCCAGGCACAAGGGGAAGAAATTACATCTAACCTCACTTATCGCATGCGCACCCTCACACCACTTATTACAGCTTTCTCTTTCTTTAATGTGTGCAAGCCTAGCTTTATCTCTGTGCCATGTATAATGACTCAGAGATGGTATCATCAGAGACGGGCCAGCTTGACTAAATGGGAGCGGCAAATTGACTGTAGTATTAGGAGAGAAGGGCCTCTATCAGGCAATCTGATAGGATCCCATTAAAGAAGGCTTGCAGATAAATATGATTAGCTTTTCATTCCTCCTAATGGAAACATCTTCTGATGGGAGGAGGAGATGAAATGTTTTGTAGTGATAGGGTCTCTGTACCACTGATGGGATTGCTATTGCCTAATTTGGGTAGAAAGGCCATTAAAGTTCTTGGAAGGGACGATGAATGTTCTCTGTAAGTATACTCTCAGTTATGGCTGTGGACCAACGGTTCACTGTGTGTGGGCAGTGCTTTGCTTTGTTGATGCGAGAACCACCCTCGTCTTAAATTGCTTTCTATTGGGATTGTTTTTGCCGAAATCTGTGACTAATGAGTATGAGTTTTCATCTTTTGTTTCATCTCCTCAAAAAATGAACTGAATGGGCTTTTTGTGTGTTTGTGGTTTATGTGTGCGACTTACCATCCTGTGTTTTTACCACCTCCAACGGACTGTGACATAAGTGTTTCATTAGAATATGAAATGACTATCATGAGCACAACTTCTTAAGCAGATCATTGTTCATTTATGGAGAGCCTCTGGGGTGCTGTTTGCCAAGTCTTCAAATAACAACCACTGCTACTCTCTGTGATCTGTCAAAGTGAATGAATTTGATGAGTGCTATTTAGAAACATGTTTCTGGATATCTGCAAGACTTGGAAGAACTTTTAAAGAATTCATAGGGTTCTTCTAGCTATTTAATGTTATTACTACACAAACTGCCTCACCCTCATTCCGTTAGGTTGCTGTGAAGCACGCTGCTCAAACAGGACACAGAACAACACAGCAGTAGACATTTATGAATGTTTCTGTTTTTAAATATTTTTTTTTACAACTCAACAATACAGCTTGGTGTGTGTGTGTGCAGGCATGTGTATAAGTCACTCAGTTTTTTGCGTATGCATGCGTGCCTAGCAGCAGTAACCGGTTGATTTACTAGATCTGCACTAGTGCTGCTCTATAAATCGTATTTTCATTGTCTTCATGATATGAATACTTGTGTGGTTTTTCTTCTCTGAACTTACTCTACATATTTATTGTTTGGAAACATATTTGAGCTTAAAAGGCATCAGACACTGATGCCTTAAAAGGCATCGGACACCACCCTGCAAAACCCCCAACCACCCGAGGCGCCGCAGATGAGAGCCCCACGAGGCAGGCCATGCTTCCAGGGGCTGAGAGAGGCGACTGCTCCGCCAGCTGCGGTTCAAGCCCAACCCCGTTTTGCACTCGAGCCCGACCACGCCAGCCCCCCTCATCCTGAACCTTTGTGGACGGAGTCGAAGGCCTTAATGATTGTAATGGGTGATATTAGCCCACAGTTATTTTAAATCGCCATGTTTCATTTATATTTATTTTATTATTTAAGTTGTTTTCTCCTGATATATTTGTATTTCAACACTAGTAAGAGATATTTTGGGGGGATTTAGGAGAATATTTTAAAGGGTGCAATTTGTTCCATAAAAGTATGTTCAAAATAATATGTTTCATTTCTTTATTCATAGGATATTCAATGTTTAGGGTATGTTAGCAGTGTACCTTAAAGCAGAACGATATAGGAACTGTATAGCTAATATGCACACTTCAATATTTGTTTATTTATCGCAAGTGTTATCGCACATTGCAGATTTTCCTCATATCGTGCATGCCTAATCTGTACTCTGTTAAATCTACAGGGGCCTATGAAATACATTACAGATGCATCAGGGAACCAATGCCAAAAGCTATTATCCCTGTGTCGTTAGTATTCATGTGAAAATGTGTCCATCTGCAAGGTGTTGATGAAAGATAAGTGGAAAAGAGGAATTTCCAGAAATAAATTACACAAAATAATGGAGGGAGATAGAATGGTACATGTGGTTTTCCTGTTTTTGATCAGTATACACTCAACACCTAGCTAAAACTGACCTTACAATCATAAAGGTTTAAATGTTCAGCTCTGTGGTCATTTTGGAAGCTGTAGTTTGTGGTGCTGTTGAATTGTATTACGTTATAATGAGAGGTGTTTATTTAGTGTGCCCTCACTGATATAAACATGGTGGACAAAATATTGGAAACACCTCTCAGTATAATGCAATACAACCCAACAGCACCATAAGTAACATCCTCCAAAATCCAATATATATATACTTTTTTCCTGTCTGCCGCTTCACTCTCAAGTTGTCCAATAAAGGTGAAAAATGAAAACATAATCTTACAAAAATATTTTAATTTTCTCAGCAAAAAGCAGGAAACATGTCCCCTGACAGTGTTGCATTGTTATATACTATACTCCTGTATTATCATTACTGATGCACTAACATATAAGCGACATTTTAATGCTGTAGCTGGTTGTGATAGAACTAATTTAACCCATTTTATATGCTGTTGGTTGGTTTAAATTACTGTAAAATAATGCATTGTGTTCTATTTGTTCATTATAGGTTTTTAAAAACTTAAAAAATGTAGTAAATGTGCTGTATACCACTGATACATGTATGTAAAGCTTGCGCTTGGCATAAGGTGTTGCCTTCCTAAATATCATGTGTTTTGTGACAGTATATATGTGTGATCCCATTAGTGCATGAGGGTAACTCTGTAATTTCACCTGTCTGTGGTTAATCACCGTACAGCTCACTGGCACCACTATATATCTGTTTCTGACACATCACATTGCTATCGGGGTGAGTGTGAAGAGATGAACAAGATACATATTTCCTTGCAACATTTTGTTGCTTTCTCTCTGGCTTTGCCTCTCCTGCGACTTTTACTTCCAGCCTCTCAGGGCCAACCAAACTGCAAATTTGCAAAAAATGTTCACAGATGATTGTTTCCATGAATCATTATCTAATTTGTCTGTTTACACAAGAGACTCTGTAATATGCACACATCAATATATTTAGCATATGTGCTTCGTAGTAATTGTACAGTTTGAGGTGGGGATATTTTGTAGAAATTTCTATTGTAGAGGTGTGAAGCAGGGATTGGCTATAATCATTTACAGCTGAAAAAACAAGCTACACCATGATTTTTACAGACTGAGTCCTCTGGCTGTAATAAAACTGGAATTCATTTAATGAATACAAAGGAAAAGTTATTTTTTTGACCTTCTGAGGTAGTTTTTGGGGTTAGATTATTTAACTGTGAATTGCAGGTTTATACAATTCAATATGAAGGACAAAAATGTGTGTTCACAACGCTACCTTATTGATGTTATTCATTGACGTAATCAGTCTTAACGTAATTATATATTATGCTGGATGCTTAAAGGCTTTTTGTTTCAGGTTTATTTGTAGTCAGACTTGGAGTCAGTTCTAATAAATTCAGTAGAACTTCTTATTTAGCTCGAAAACAAGAACAAATTACCCGCACTTTTTACTCATGAATAAGAAATGAACACCATTAGAAATAAAGGTTGTTTTTCCAACTGAAGTCGTGCTCTTTTAGCTTTTGAATTTCTTCTCCTCCATCTTCTTTTCCTTCCTCTGTTGATTCCCGTGCTGTGGCCTCTTCCTTAGAAAAAAGAAAAAGGGGATGGGGGCTGGGGGGGATTTAATATAGTTATTGTAATTGTGTTGTCTGTCTTTGAACTCAAGACGAGATTGTTTTTGACTTGCAAATATTTCAGATTGAATTGGGCTAAATGACTTTTGGGAAATGTCCTTGGCATTCACGTGTCCTCCTGTTTCTCCTCTCTAAAGGTTAATACTATCGGCTCTCAGTGAATGAATCAGTGGACTTTACTGTGCCACTCAGTGACAGAGGAAGTTTGGTAGGACCCTTTCTCTCTTGGGGAGGGATAAAGTCAGCAGGTCAAGCTTTATCCTGCTGGGGATGAACTCATGTACCATGGAGAAGCCTAAAAAGAAAGATGAAAGCCTTGTACAAGAGAAATGAATGAGCAGTACGTTGAACTGGTTAATAGTGTGTGTGTGTGTGTGTGTGTGTGTGTGTGTGTGTGTGTGTGTGTGTGTGTGTGGTGTGTGTGTGTCTCTGCCTGCATGATGTGAATGACCTCTAGTCAGCTGTGCATGACTAGAAGGTTGAGCTGCGGCAGACAGATTTTATTAAATGCAAAAGAAGACGTTTCACTAAATGTATTCTGTCTTTCTCCCTGTCACCTCTCGCAGGTACGGAGACATGGTTCCTAAGACAATTGCAGGGAAGATCTTTGGCTCAATCTGCTCCTTGAGTGGGGTGCTGGTAATTGCCCTGCCTGTCCCTGTCATCGTGTCCAACTTTAGCCGCATCTATCACCAGAACCAGAGAGCAGACAAGCGGCGGGCGCAGAAGGTACAGGTGAACACAATTTTATTTCCTTTCAACTGGGCCCATGAGGGTTGGACCACCACACTTCTAGCCCAGAGGGGAGCTCTGACGTCTCTCCCCCCCTTCCCCATCCCCCCCAGAGGACAGGACTCCACAGGGGTCAGGTCTTCCCTAAGACTAATGATGATGTGTGTGAAATGCACATTGACTTTCATTCACAGTAGGTATGTGATACATATTCAGTGAATACCAACATACTTTAATGGATCATCTCCCTGGACATGCATACCTAAACTCTTACCTTCCCGTTTTCCTTTTGCTCTGCATAAATAGATCAGTTTTGAATTATTTTTTTTCCTCTTACCCAGAGTCTGACAATACACATATATTCCTTAAAATGTTTCTGTGTGCTGTGTTAATAAGAACAACTTTTTGGTTGCCAGGTTGGAAACCTTCCATGGCAATTAGTCTTACCATATGGAAAATGCTGTGATGAGCCTGGAAAGAAAAGCTACAACATTGAGTTCTTTCTTGATCCTATAGACATCCATAACACAAACCAAAGTATCTCTTTAAGTCCACAACCTGAATGTTAGTATGATTCCAATCTTATCTAAAAACCCAAGCCTATATCCTAAAATTGCTTGTCAAAGAAGTAAATATCAGCTATTTCCTTTCTTCTCATTCACATTGTGAGGATATTTTATCCATGTAAGTAAAAAGCAGAAGAGACACACAGGCACAGATTCATAGATGGATTATATAAACATCTGTTTAAACCAAGGAAGATTTAAAGATCCTGTCTTCCTTTGGGTGAATAGCCCAACCTTTGGACCTTTAAAGAATAATGTTCTGGTGTGTCCATGAGCCAAACTGTGTAAGCAGCATCAGCTGGCGCACATACAGAACTGGGCTGGTAATCATAGTTTTAGGGCAAGTCTGACAGTTTTTGTCCCACTGAGATAGATAGTGGTGTTTGTTTGGAGCAAGCAGACATGCACATACTGACACATATTTTCAGAGTCCATTCCTCTCTCTCATCACTCTCGTTCACACCTCTCCTAGCATGGGCTTTTTCACTCCCTTGGCTTATGTCTTTTCTCCCCTCATTTTGCTCCTCTGCCTTCATTCCCCCTCCCCACCCTCTCTATTTCTCTCACTCACCCTCTCTGTGATTACTGCCATCCATCTCCAGCACATGCTCTCTGGCTGTAGTTTAAATCTGTTTAAAGTCCTGCAGTTCGACCGTGGCCTGACCGCTGCCCAGTCTTAACTAACTGTAACCTTGTCTGCCAAGCAGGACTCCGGTGTAACACAGCCGAGTGTGCGCAGAGGAAGAGACACACAGAGAGGACAGGAAGAGGGTTGGAACGTTGGCAAAATTATCTAGATTGAAAACAGGCTGGAACCGATGAGATGTATAGTGTTGACGCAGAAAAGAGAGAGGAGAGGGGTGGTGGTGACGAGGAAGGCCAGAGTGAAGGAGGGAGCAGGGAAGGCAGGGGGAGTAGAAAGGGGGGAGAGCTGGAGGCGATGTGTGTCCTAATGCTGTGTTCTTTCCTGAAATAGCTATCACCCAGATGAGGTGCTAGCTGGAAGGAAGGTGTGTGTCTGTCTGTCTGCTTGTGTATGTATGTGCATCTGTTTAAAGTGTGTGTATGTGTGTGCGCGCGTGTGCGTCAACCATACTTCCTGCCAGTTTAGGCCTGCCCTTGGTCTGTCCCACCTTTCCCGTGCGTTCTCCACTGAGCTGCGCTTTGGTGCAGTGTCCCAGACACTGCTCGGTACCAAACCCCCACACCTCCAGAAGTACCCACCAACTGACCAGTGTAGCATGACAGTGCTGTCGCCATTAACCGGTACTAAATGACTCCCTCAGGCACTTGAATGCCTCCCTGGCTTGCCTGCAGTGAGGTCAGCAATTTGCTCAAGCACCCATACATCCAACGGATAGGTTTTCTCCATTTCATAACAGCATGACTCAAACGCCTTATCATTGCCCTCATAATAATATTCCATCTGGATGCTTTGATCTTTGAGAGCGTTATTATGAGAGCAACTCAGGCTCTAAGTGCCAAGCATGATGATTGGTTTGCAAATGTGATATTTTAAAACATTTAGAAGATGCAATCTGTGTACCATCTCTGTCTTTAATTAGCCCATAGGATTAAGTGTTGCTTAGCATTTAAGCTTGTGTGCTTAAGACCAGTGGAGTATGTCATGAATTACATATTGTGCTCGCTTTATTGGTAGATGCTGTTGAAATTATTTGATATCACATCCCAACTGGTTGGTGACTAAAACAGCTTTTTTTTTTTCTGACGGTTTTAATCCGATGTGGCTCTGTGGATGGATTTCGATGGAATTTTGTATAGACATTCGAGGACGAATCCTGATGGCTCTGCTGATCCCCTGACTTTTCCTCTTGCACCATCAATTTTAATGCGGCCAATACTTTTAGTGAATGAAGACTGCAAAACGAATGACATTCCCGTCAGCCTAGGCTCTACATTGTTTTTGGTGCTAATTAACAAATATTTGCATAACAGGGTAAACTAAAATGGTGTAAAACACTGTAAGATTATACATGGTAAACATCAGCATGTGAGCATTGTAGAGCCTCAAAGAGCCAGTAGCGTGGCTGTAGATTCTTAGTCTTGTTGCACAATTTGTAGTAACTGCAATGGATTTCACTGCCTTTTCTTACAACTGCTTCCGACATGTGTTCAGTTCATTACATGTTACATCACATTAATTTAATGTTCTTTGACTCTAGGTTGGCAGTCTCTCACACTATAAAAGATCAGTGTGGAGTGTGTATGATAGAGCCATTACCGTTGTATGGTTCACTCTCTCACTGCTAATGCCAACTGTGATGTTTTATGCCTCACCCGGGCCATGAATTACTCAGGCATGCCATATCCTTCAATAGCCCATTACTACCATCTACATTACATGTAGTGTTCTTTAATGCTCAATAACCTTAATGACATATGACCTTCTCAGCCATTAAGCCAACGATTTAGCAAGTGTCATTGGTCATTTACCGTAGCACAATGTCATTTGTTCAGCATATATTACCTGCACGTGGCTTTATTTCACAGAAAATCCGTTCCTCCTCAGATAATTTCTTAGAATAAGGCTATGTTTCAGTGAGAGTAAAATAGGACAACCAGTCAAGATTGTCTTTTACAATACTTAAACGACGACGGGAGAGCAGACAGGAGGAAAGGAAGGGGGGATTATTGAAGAGAGGAAGTGTAGCATCCCTCAGTATTTTCCAACCTCCATCCTTCCCCTTCTTTTTTCTCTCCTTACATGCTTTCCCCCTCCCTTCCCTCCCCCCATTCACATCCATCTTCATTCAGGTCTAATTGTTAGCTGTTCTGGGCTCCCATTACAATTAGCCATCCATCTGGATGGTGGTAGAGAGACAGCCCCTGATCTATCTCACTGCACAAAGGAAAGATACATGAGGATGCCACTAGTTGCTTTGTGGCATAGAAAGAACACACGGCTGAGACACATACATTCTCTATTCTGCCTCCCTATAGGCTTTTAGTGTCACTACTTTTGTTCTACAATGAATTGAGCGCTGAGTTTATGTCATTCCCTGTCTGTACTCATGATCCGATAAAGTGATCTGAAACAAAGTGTCCAATCTGCAGGGGTTACTCCTTCGTTGCTCCTCAGAGCTTATTTGCATAAAGGTAATAATATCCTCAGGTAGGTCTAATTACCAATTCTGAATAGTACTCCTGAAAGAGGGCAAGATTTAAATGGAGAATTACAAAGGGCAAGTAATACAGAAGGATTAAAAAATTCACGGGGAGGAATTTAAATGAGCTTAACTTTTACGGTGTACCCATGGTATTCTCCTGGATCTGTTTCGCTGGTTCTGTGATTAATATGTTCTTAGGTCTTCTCAGATAGAGTTGAATTTACTATGTAGATAACCACTTCTACTCAAACACTCAACAATGGCCCTCATGCAAGAACCACTTGTAAGAACTACAGTTAATTCCTAAGTGGCACGTTCGAGTGATTTAAGAGAATTTCCACCTTGTTGTCATATTTTGGCCCACAAATCATGTTAGGATATTATATAACAGATATTCTCAACATTCTTCATATTCTCCAACAGCTGCCTCAGGGTCCTTATGCAAGTCGTTGTCAATGAATAGCGTAACATCACACACATGATATTGTATGTATGTATGATAATCTCTCATTTATCTGTGTGACTGTCACATCCCCATGACCACCTCCCATTTAAATTGTGGAGCGCTTTGCTTTTTAAAGACCTTTTGTCAGGATTTAGGATCTAGGATTCTAACCCTTTTTATTTCTCTCACAGTACAGCCCTGCTCTGGTGACACATCGTTGGCAGCTGTGCTGTTAATATATTCTAATGGTTTCAGGTCCCCTATTATAACTACTGACATTGTTAAATTAGCTTTTTTCACAGATTTCATAAAACGAGTCACGAATATACACCACAAAGACAAAAGAAAAATTACATGCCATCTTTATTTTACTGCCTTGATTTTTTTTCCCACTTTGACAGGAAATATTTCTCTGGTTGGACCAGTTGTTGTCCTCAAACTTAGTGAATAGTAAAATTCCTGTCTTTTGTGGTTTGTGAGCATTACATTGGCTTGGGGCTGACATTGCAGAAATAAAACAGAAGCAAATCCCCCCCCCCTCCCCCCCTCTCAGTTTCACTCCCTTTGCTCTAAATTATCCCACTATTGTTTTTAGCCCTCCCTCAGAAGGTTGAAGTCAAAAGGTGGAGATGACTTCTGGCTGAGAGTGTTTTGCCCTTCTAGACAATCAATAAAGTCGTCTGCACTTTGCAAGAAGGCAGACCAAAAAAAAGATGGAAGACTGTTGACTGGGGACTTCACTGAGGGGGGTCAAAAGTTCTGCTATGTATTATGTACCTTGTAAAAATAGGAAAAAAACATCCTAAACATCAGCATCACAGCATCTTACAAACAGAGCTATACTTTTCTCTATAAAGACAAGGTAATCCAGGCTTAGCAAAGGTATTTTGTCTCTGAGTGGTGTTAGTCTGAGGTTAAGCTGTCTTTGCTACAGTGGCAGATATCTGTGAAGCAGAGGTGTTGGAGGACTTGATTTCCACAGAATCCGTTCTTGCCATCGTCCAGACTTCCCTGCCTTGACCAACTCCCAGATGGATTTTCTAAAAGTCCTTTTTTCCCAAATTTCTCTGCTCCATTTTTCTCTCATTCTCACTGGCCCTCCTCTTGTTTGTGTCAGTCTTTGTGTGTGTACGTGTTATTGTAAAGCAACATACCTTGGTGGAAGTGACTGACTTGTTTCCTTGTGGCAGAAATGTCAACATGTATAAAAGCAATTCTTAAGATGAGTGGCAGCTGCAGAACAAAATGAGACTCTTCCACAGCTATTTATGTGTGCGTTTGTGTATGTGGTTGTGCTTCCTCATCAGATGGTCTCCGCTTTCATTTGTATGGTTCCAAGGCAGGCCTGAGGCAGAACCTAATCTGGTCTCATAGCGCGATTGCTCCACTTTTCACTCAGCCAAATCCTATATAGGCAGTCTAGAAAAGCTGTAACTCACAAGGTGCCATGAATTTTTTAACTTTTACTTTCAACAAAAAAAAGAACTTCCAACAAAACTTCCTGGCAATGCTCAGCGGAGTATGGCATGGGAGCTGAGTGGATATGTAGCGTTTTTTGATCAGTTGAGATCCCTCAGCTGGCAGCGAACAGTGTTAAAATGAAGCATTTGTGCTGGCTTGCATCTTATAGCTCTAATCTTTAAAGTGTAATTGATCTAAAAGTGTGGCTCCGTGGAAGGAAGAAGGGAAACAAAGAGGGGAAAAAGGGTGTTTGGATCAGTTTATTGGCCCTGGACTATTTCAATCAGCGATATTGAGCATCACTACTCTGATTGTGTTACAGTATTTTGGATTTTTGAAAGCTACTGTTTTCAAAGTTGTGTGCTTTAAAGTTCAACTGAAATTGAATTTCATGATTTGTCCTCTACAGCATACATATCTGCTCTGTATCACGTGGTAGTTAGTTCTCCGTCTACTTGGACGGAGAACCTACTCCAATACAACCAATCATATTAACAGACACTATCAGTTAAACGGACACTGACACACCCCACTAGCTTCTGATTTCCCCCTTAAATAAGAAAAACCTATTAACAATACATTTCAAAAGACACCAACATTAGACCCTCATTTGTTTAGAAATGGTGAAAAGGGTCCTAGTACTTGACATTAATGTGGAACAACAACAGACAAAGTGTTGAAAGTATATTTAATTATGTACCAAACACTTCATGCTGAATCATCTGTTATATGGCAGTTTTCTGTGAACCTATGACCCAAAGTATATTGTATGTGAGGGGAAATTCTGTTCCACTACTGAGAAATTGTTTATTTTGTTTTTACAATTTCCTGGACTACAACTGGGCACTTTTATTTTTACTCTGTGTGCTGTGTTTGTGTGTGTGTCCATGTCTGTGCGTGTGGATATATGGTGTGTATGTGACTGTCTCTGTGTGAAGGAATGTGCAGCAGATACACTTTTTGGCCATGTAACCTTCCACACCGTGTTCCATGTTTGTGTAGGTGTTAATAAAAGCCCTGTGTCCATGCTTTACTTACACTCCTGTGTGGTCTCAGTGATGCTTCAACAGCAATTCAGGCTCAATCTGTCGTGCTGTGGCTCTGCCTGAAAGCACAGATGGGCCTTAGACACAAGTGCTCGTGTCCCAAAGGCCCCGAGAATCTATCAGAGAATTGCAGAAGTAGATTCAATCTCACGGGACATGCTCTTAACATCCTCTGCATTACCCTCACACTGCCTGGCAACCATCGCCACAGTCATGGGCTCCTGTTTGCATGGTGACCCCAGAGAGACAATCCCATTGGCTGATTACAATGCCAGAACATAAAGAAGGGTTATCCCAAAGGCCTGTGGAAATGCTGAGCCAGCACAAATGTACATAGGTCTCAGAGTTTGAGGGCACAAAGACAGAGAGGAAAACTTGTCAAGGAGAGCAGGAGGGAAGGTGAAAGAGACAAAAAGATAAAAGATGCAGGACAACAAGAGAAGGTAAACAGTTTGAAGGGAGTTGGGTTGGTGCTACAGTATAGCTTGGCCACTGTGCATAGGTGTGTTTACATGCACTTCTGTTTATCTCCCCTGCCTCTCTTTAGACAACTAAATCACAGCATGAGCTACCTGCAGGTCAACAAACATTACCATGTTTGAAATGAAACTCAAGTGAGAGGAAGAGTTTGAATTACCATACATTACCATACTCTTACTGCCAGGTATTTCTGCTGGTACGCTGTATGGCTCATATGTATATGTATGGAAATTCAGCTATGAAGTGCAGGCGGGAATGCATAAACACACATGGAGATATGCAAACATACATCCACACACTCAATTAACTCCCCAGCGGTGCATGGGCCCCCCTACTAAACAAGCTCTCTGCCTGCTCATCATTTACACAACTCACATTATCCTTCTACCAATTTTCCTTCAATATATCCGTCCTTCTATTTTAAAATGCAGAAAGCAAAGTAACAGAAATACACACACTTTGTAGCTGCACCAAGCCTGACACCTAACTCTTGACTTTGATGGGAAAATGGCGGGCCTTTGACAAGTGAGTGACTCCGATTACACTATCCTGTAAGAGCTGTTGTTCTGGTAACTGAGAGATTTATTGAGACCCATATTTTCACTCAGGCCTGTGTACACAAACTAATGCGCACGCAGACATGTTTCCACACACATTCAGTCAACACTGTGCGCTTCAGCTAGAGCAAGAACCAAGACATTGGAGTTGAATCCTTTCACTGTGTCAAAGCTACTGATGTATAAAGAATTCACTCCAAGCACCAGAGTGTATCTGTTTTTCCTCATATTCTTTCTCTTCTTCTTGTTCATTTCTGTTGCTGACTGCCTCACGGGAGAAATTTGACAGCGTGCGAGAAAGAGAGGGAGAGGGAGAAAAAAAAACTAAACTGTGCACTAACCATGCTGTACGGGTTTGATGACTAAAGATGCATTTAAGCCGACACTAATGATGTGGAACATTATGTGTCTGGACACTTCCTTGATTTATTTTGCTAAACAAAACCGCCAACATAGTCAGCACGAAAAACGCACAAATAAATCGAATTTAGCATTTTATATACAGAATGACTGCTTAATTCATACAGGATTTACCTGCTCTACTTCTAGCTGCCTCTCTTAACTGATTTTCAATCCAAGCAGTGTGTTATCCTGTAGTCACCATAAATCATTAATAAGTATCAGAGGAGATCAGAGTGAATGCTTCGGTAGCACATGTTTGATTTGATCTATAAGATCGCAACTAAAACATCAACCAAAGAAAGTACTATAGCTCAAATCAGTGGGATGTGTCACGATGATACCCAATCATTCTGACATACGATGTGGTAAAGGCACTGACTAACAGGTGGCTTCTATGGTCTCTTGCTCTTTACAGAAAGCCCGCTTGGCCAGGATACGAATATCCAAGGCAGGAAGTTCCAATGCCTTCCTCCACAGCAAGCGCAACGGCCTGTTCAACGAAGCTCTGGAGTTCACGGTAAGACCATCCTCTGAACCACAGACATCACAATGCTTCACTTGTGTTTCATCATAGTTTTCCTCAGGATTATTCAACCACATATGACGTATTTACATTTGTAATTTTTTAAATGACAATGCAGAAAGCCTGACCTCTGAGTCTCCTTGGAAAAACGATTCTGAGGATTTCAGGGCGGGCATTCACTGGATGCAGGCCTTGCTCGTCCTTCCTTTAATTATCGGTTCTTAGAATGCACCCGGCATCCCATCAGAGCAGCTAACTGTGATCTCATTCGATAAGCGGCACTTCTAATGTGAGCATCTCTGAGCCCAGCTGCCCAGCTGAGGAACAGGCTTCAGGCAATGCAGCAGGAAATGTAAACACAACTCAAGGATGTTTCTTGCCTCACCAAAATGTTGCGGTTCACAAGCACTATAGTGGCCCGGGGCTGACACAGCGCAAAAACAAAAACAAGTGCCTCTTCCTCCCTCTCTTTCTCTTTAAGTGTCTCTGCAGCTCGCTCTCTCTCTCTCTCTCTCTCTCTCTCTCTCTCTCTCTCTTTAGTAGCAATGGTGAGAACAGAATCTGAATGGCACTAGAGTTTATATTCAAGCTAGGGCTGTTTAATGCATTGAATTCATATTGATATTGTCTTAAGAGATGATATACTGCAAAGATTTGCAATATATATATATGCATATATATATTTCTCTGTCATGAGTAAAGTTTTCCTGCACAGTATATATTGAATGATAAAGTTGCTGTATTATTATTTATTTTGTATTGTTCCTATGAGGATTTGGTTTCATTTAAGATTTAATTGATTGTAAAGTGCACACTGCTTCATTAGGACTACCATGGCCAATGTTATATAAATTAATAATAATGTTGGAAAATTATTACTTTATAGAGCAATGCATGTACCCATTCAGTATGCTCTTGTTATAGTGATTTCACCATCATTACTAGCAAACACTGCATTAATGCAAAAATGAGGTGAGCGATAACAATTAGTGTTTATCAGGAAAACAACAATGAGAGAACTTTTTGTCATACTGTGCAGCTTAGCTCAAAAATAGCATTAACAGTATTACAAGACTTTTATTCTTTGCATGGATACAGTCTGGCTGCCTCTGTCCAAAGTCTACAGTGAACGACTCATTAAAGATGATAAATAAATAAGACAAAATGTTAATTGTTGTCCAACTTAAGTATATTTTAAAGGCAGCTATTTACTAGCAACATGTACAGCACCATGCAGAGCGACTCAGTGTGTTTCGTCGCTCTGGAGATCAAGCTGTTTCCAGTCTCTACAGTATGGTGGCCACCTGGGTGGTGAGCCTTAGCCGCCTCCAGACAGACGGCTGACATGGGTTTTGCAGTCGCATGTATAGAGAAAGACAGTAATAACTCAGCCTAAACACCTGCGTTTGACTGCTGTGTTAGGTACAGATAAGCAGCATCAACACAGGTGAGCAATCTCGGATAGGACAAACCGAGTCATCAGCGCAGGAATGCACCCTCTCAGCAAAAGAAGCTTCTGCTTACAGCACCAGCCGCCCGCTTAACAAACAGAAAATTGCAGCTACAAATCTTCCAAACATGGCATTTTACTTGCCTTTCGGCGGTGCTGTGGAGCATGCAGGTTCAGGGCAGTATATTTTGGCTTTGTTTTTTTATAAACAGCTCAGCTACAGATTCTGCTGGGAAACACTGATGCAACCCATTGAAAGTCTGTATATGTGAAACACTGCTTTTTACTTCTGACAAGAACAATGACGGCCTTCTGCAGTAAACTGAAGTGACGTCTTCCCAGGCTCAAGCTAAGGCTATTACACCCAATATTTAAAACAACAGTGTGTTTTCTGTGTACTAGAATTATATGTATGTTAAAATATATATAAATAAAAAATGGCATCTGTTCCAAATATTACTGAAACAATAGATAATACCTCCAAAAATAAAACAGATAACAGAATGTTGACAGTCTTATAATATATATATATATGGTTTATGTTTCTGAATATGATCTTTCTTGTCTGCACAGTTCCTCAAGACGTGGCAGTCAAGCTAAAGGAATGCTGCATATTTATAATCTGATGTTGTTTTTGCTGGTTTCTTTACTTTGTCAGAGGATCCACGAGGCCCCCTAACAGTCCACTTTTTCTCTAACTCACCTCACAACTGCTCAGAAACGAACTTTGTGTCCGAACCACCATAGAGCTAGACATACCGTCCTCTTGTTCACGCACAGATACACACACAAATAAACACATAAACAAGCAATGGCATAAAAAGTGAGGAATATGGAAAACAAGTCATTAACGAGTTGCCCGTAAGCCACCCTTTGCAATAACAGAGATGGAGGCAAAATGTCACACTGGAAAGTTTGAATTTGAATTGTATATAATGTATATCCATTAGGATTGAGTCGTGCTAGAAATCTCCCTTCCAGCACGGATCAATGCACTGGCTCCACTGATGTGAGAAAACATGCCTCTCGGGGTCAGAATAGTAATGTTCCCTGTGTCTGAATGGCATGGCGGCGGTCCTGACGGATGTCTGTTCTCGGTGCTGAACACTAGTAAAACTCTACCTGTCTGTTCTCCTTTTGTCTCCTTCTCCCTCTGAAGCAACTTCCATACAAGATGAACCTTTCAAATCAGGTACAGAGACAGCAGCCGGCCACGCACGTCCCACATCTGATTAGTGTCTTCCTAAAAGAAAATGTAGCATAGCACTCATCGTGTGTCTGTGTGCATGTGTGTGTGTGTGTGTGTGTTTGTGTGTGTTACAGAATTCCACTGAGGAAGAGCAGCGGTTAAGCAAGTCCACCTCTCTATTAGAGAGCCAGCACCACCACCTGCTGCACTGTCTGGAGAAAACCACTGTGAGTACAGCTACTCACACACACACAAACACACACACACACACACTTATAAAACCTTTTTATATTAATATCTCAATACTAACTCTATTAATGATAAATCAATAACATGTTATGACCTTTGTTTTTTTCCAAAATCACACAAACGTTTTAATTCAAGATTTTAAGATATTCATTTAATATCAGGATAAACTGTGCAATCATCCATACATTTATCTCTAGCTGTGGCTCATTAGGTGAAAACAACTGACATCCAGGCTCAATGTGTATAGATCTACAATATGTGTATGTGCATGGGCAAGGGCAGCCCACTGTAGCGTGATGTCCGGTACACTGCATTTCCCTTGTGATACACGCTTGTCTGCCTGTATGTGATACAGACGCAGTGTCAGCCTGGCACAACTCAGAGCTTGGCAAATGGAAGAATCTAGCATGCGCTGCTGCACCTGCACGCATCCAAACTCTCTTTTTTCACCTTGTGCATTTGTGAAAATGGACCGCATGAAGGTCATATCATCAGCTGTTAATTTTATATGGCGAACATGTTGTCAAACGGTTGTCTATTTACGCATCCAGAAGCCGAGCAACCTTAATTCAGTTGGAGTCGTGTTTGTCTCCACCAATATTCACTTTTCTTTTAGCTTGGTTGCTTTTCACCAACTCTTGAGGGAAATATCTGGCTCTTGATCTATATGTTCACCAGCCAGCTGTTAACTGTGTGTCGTCTGTTTGGACGGGGAAGGTAAGATGCAGAGGGTTTTTGGAGCTTTTTCGCTCAAGACAGCCGTGTGTTGGTGTTGTCAGGTGATAATTCTCAGTGGGATCAGCGTTACGAGTGACCCCTTTGACATACAAGCAGTCATGTGATCTGTTGTTAATGTAAAAGTATTGATTATATTAAGGAGCTGACCATGAAAACTTGATTCTGAGCTAAGATCAAGTATTTTTTTTACACATACACACAGAGCCACACACACACACCTATATAAAAAAAGAACCACTCATTCTCAAAGGAGTTATTGACCCAGGCTATGAAGCAGAAAATGACAGGCTATATCAAGCCTACAGTACATGGTCATAAATATAAATGCTGTAAATGTCACATCTTTTTTATGACTCTCTCTCTCTCTCTGTCTTCATCCCTTTGCCGGTCTCGTTCTTTTTCTCTTCGTTTGCAGAACCACGAGTTTGTGGATGAGCAGTATTACCAGCAGAGCTACCTGGAGGCAGGGCTGCAGAATTACCCGTCTCGGAGCCCCTCCCTCTCCAGCCAAGAGGGCGTGACGGGCACATGCTGCACCCGCCGAAGCAAGAAGCACCACACCCCTTTAGCGAATGCCGGTGCCCAAGCACACATGCAGCCTTTGACACACACGCACACACACCAACAAGGCTTGCAAGAGCTCAGCACCATCCACATCCAGCCCCTCAGCACCAGGTGAGCGGACAGGGCAAAGAAACGTCAATCCTTCAACGCGTGTGCTATGATGTTAAAGTTCAGTTTGTGTTGAGAAGCCTATGAAGAAAAGGTTGGTTATGATCCACTAATCCACTTTTTCTTCCTTTTGGTAAAACAAAAAAAAAAAGAAGAAGAAAATGATGTTTTGCTGGTGACTGTGGCTTTCATCATCTGTACGGGTAGTGCAACATCTTAGCAAGTCACTTCTAACCAGATTCACTGTCAGAGCTAGTGGCTACAGTAACAATAAGGCATCTACATTAGCCCAATAAGCCATCATGTAACTATTGACAGCTGACATCAAGGTGCTAATTTACTTTCAGATTGTCCCTACAACATTACCAGAATTGTTCATATACTCTTAATCATCTATGTATCGCAACAGGTCCCTCACGCAAAGTCCTTGCATCCCACTAAATATGCTCATTATTTTATTGATTAATCACTTAATGTTTTTTTTTTCTATTAAATGTCAGAAAATAGTGAGAGCACTTTTATCCCCAAAAAAGTTTTACCCAAACAAAAAACAAGGACATTCAGTTTTTCAATAAGAAAGAAAAGCAAAGCTTCACAGTTGAGAAGCTACAACCAGTGAATGTTTAAGTTTTTTTTGCTTGACTAAAAAGATGAATGGATCATCAAAATTAACAAATGCAAGTGGAATATTCACTCACTGTTTACCTCTGGGTTGGTCCACCAACTCAAATATTAACTTAATATTAGGGGGTGTTAAACTTGCTTGAACCCCATCTTTTTTTCTTTTTTTTTACCAGCCATAGTTTACTTTGGCTCTCTGGTGATTTTAGACTTGTTTGTAAGAAACAAGGGACCGCAGTTTCATTAGCAGCTAAAAGCTGTGTTTGGTGTTGATTCTCAGTGGGTTTGACACTATAACCAACACATTCCCAATTACACCAGCGTTTTGTTTAAGCTCCTTAGAACATGTTGACCCATTCACACTAATGGTGATTTAAACCCAGGGTTGTTATTTCCAGGGTTGTTTGTTCAGCTTAAACCTTCAAGACAATTTTCTCCTTTGGGAGACAGTAAATCAACCTTGACCTTGTAGTTGTCAAAGGAAAGAGAAAGGTTTCTCATTTACTTTTCCTCAGCCAGAACTGGTCTGGGACATGAACCAGTAACCTCCAGTCACAAACCCATATCCTTAAAGGTCTAGGCTAACTGAGCAAAATGTCTCTACATATGCAAACTAGGGTAAGTCTTAATTGTCTTTCTTCCTTTCCTTCCTGTAGTCGCTCCAGTCTAAACATGCGCGTAGATGAGCCAGCATCCCTGAACTGCCAGAGCAGCCAGATCACCACAGCAATCATCAGCATTCCCACACCGCCAGTGACGACTCCTGAGGGCGACGCTCACCTCCCCGCGGGCCCCACACACCAGAACGTTGTGAAGGTGTCTGCACTGTGAAGACTGGAGTGCAGGCGCATCACACAGAAAGACAGATAAAGACTAATTGAGACAGACTGAGGGACAGATGAGGACTGGGAATGATGGCATTTAGAGTCCTAGTCTGGCCATGGTGGAGCCCACCCTCTGCTGGTCATGTACTGTAACGACATGGACTCCCTTTACAGACGGAGGATGGCTTTTAGATACAGTATATTCATGTAAGTGGTTGGCATGCAAGTGTGAGCGTATGCGAGTGTGTGTGTGTTGGTGAAAGAGTATGGAATATGCGCGGGGGGGGGGGGGGGTCGTTTTAGATGAGAAGGCGTGTGAGAGTGTGCCTCCTAAGTGTCGGAGATGAGTTCCCAGAGTAAGTCATGTGTCACTGTGCACAAAGCACCTTTTTATGATTTTTGCTTTAGTTTGACTCTTACGGTCTTTTTTCAGCAGGAAATATAAGGGAAAAGGAAGAAAACTCAAAGGAAAAAAATAATAATACACTATCAAACTTTTTTCCACTGATTTGAACCTTGCCCTTTTGTTTTGTGTCATTTTGGTCCGCTCACCTGTTGATAGATGAATATGCCACCATTCCTTTTCAGGTCCAATATTATTCCACTTGAGTGAAAATTCTTTAAAAGATGAAATATGCTTGGTGTGTCTGTAATGGCGTTACCAATGAGTTTCATATTTGTGAATGAGTGTATGTGAATTTTTGCTAGATAGAGGAATTGTGATGTTTTGGATAGGAGGTATGTGCCCGTGTGTGTGTGTGTGTGTGTGTGTGTGTGTGTGTGTGTGTGTGTGTGTCAGTGAGAGAGAATGTGTTTGTGTCAGTTGATTGAAAACTTGTGTCTCAATTCTTCTGGAAGTCTCTGTGGTTCAGTGTATGGTATATTTGAATAGCTGCCACTCTGAAGGGCTCATTGTACACATTTCTGTCCAAAATTCTCAGCTACAAGCCTTTTACACGATATGTGCCTGTTTTGCTGGAGTAAAAAGAGACGTATTTGTTTTTGGGTTTTCAGAACCCCCCCTCGTTATTTTCCATTTTGGCTTTTGCAGGCTGACCGACCTCAAGTAATTCAATTCTCTAACAAAGAAACCAAAAAGAAAAAAAAAAAAAGTAAATTTTTCATTCAAACCACCACAATTAAAAGCACAAGGTTTTTGCTGAGAATTTCAGACACAAATGTGCCCTGAGCCCGGGTTCTTTGTGAATATTGTTAATAGAATATTTTGTAATATTTGACCATCGTTTGGCAGAACCAGTGAAGCTGTCTTCTCGTTCTCTCTATCTCTCCCTCAGTCTGTCTTTCTCTCTTCCTCTCTCTGCATTTGCATTTCATTTGCAAATGCATTTCTCTCCCTCGTTGTTGTCCTGTTGTATCCCTACCTCCTGTGTGAACAACAGTATGCTTTCAGTAGTCTTTATAGCTGTCAACGTTTTTTCTTCCCCAAACTCAGCGGGCATTTTTCAGAGTTGTTGAGTATATGTACTCTATGTGGTTAGGAAACTTGGTGTTTGTACTTTTTGTCCTCCTTGGTGTTTCAAAGGTATTTTATTTACTTTTCTTCTGGAGTACTTAAAGCAGGGAAGTCTGTTGTAACGGTGACCACAGAGACACAGAGGACCCTGGATGAGCCATCCAGAGATCTCTGTCACCAAAAACATGTGCTATTCTGTCTGTTATCTCAACTCACAGCCCTAACGTGTAACTTTAGTATTACTTATCATAAAATCCCATCAAAGTTGACCTTTGTAACTATGGACAGTGACCTTTTAGCTCTGCTAACCTCCTAGCTGATGCCTCTCTGTTGGCCTTTTTCATCTTGAATGTCATTATGAGTCCAACAGCTACACAGACTTAACGGTCTGTCTTTAGGTGGACGAGACCACCGCTGGAGTTTCACCAAAGCAGGGTAGAGCAGCTTCAGTCACAACATACTAAGCACCCACTTCTGCTCCACAGAGATGAAATAAAATGTTGATCAAGAGCACACAGACAGGGCTAGAGATGCACCGACATATCAGCATACTGTCCATGTCAGCCAAGAGCATATCTCAAAAGCAATACTGCAATTGGTCTACTATAATCTGCCCTTATGTAGCTGATGTGAAACAGTTTTTAAAACAATTATCAAACGAGCAGCAAAATGTATCATGGTCTTTTTTTTTTAAGTGTTTAATTATCTTAAGATGGAGACATCTTGAAAGCTTAACCAGTTTTACACATGCATTTGTACTAAGACTTACAAAAAACACATATCATCATCATATCAGCCAATGTGGTTGGAAATATAGAGCATTATTTGTACCATGTCAGTGCATCACTACACAAGACCCTAAGGTCCCTTAGACTCCTCTGTTGTGCTTTAGTTCTCTCTGATCCTGAGGTTTGTACCAACCCAAAGAAAGCCAAAAATATTGTACAGAGTTAAAACCGGATGTGTTTTACCTCTGATATTCCTAGCAGTGACCTAGTACTATCGCTGGTAATTTAATACTGTACACAGTGACAGGCTGCCTAGATCCAGTATTAGTGTTTAGTCAAACTGTGCGCAAATTTACCTGGAGTAAATAAAAAAAAAAAAAAGAAAGCACAGACAAGCAGAGCTTTTTCAGTGTAATTTTGAAAGTAGGGTTGAAGACATTGACTCCATATTCACAGCATCAAGTCTGACATTTAGGATCTAATGAAAACTACAACAAGGGTATGACATAGGTAATGGCAGTAGTGAGGTTCCCTGTATTTTTTGTTGCTAGGAGTGATTAAACGTGATTTATTTACTGCTTACCTGTTTCAAGACAGGTTGTTTTGTGTCAGCTGCACTTTACAAATGACACAGTTTGAATTATTATGTAAGCATATTTCCGCTCAAAGTGTCAAAGGATTGCATCTTTATTTACAAACATCAAAAACAGAGATCTGTGATTGTGTTTGTCTCTCTCTCTTTCTCTGTTATGTACTCTCTTTTGATTGTCTTTTTTCTGGGCTCAGTCACTTTTCCTCTCACTCTTTGCTTTGCCCTCTTATGCCACCTGTCGTTGTTGAGACTACTGCTGTGCGTATCTTGTCAGGTGTTGGATATTATTTATGACCTTGTCTTGTGTCCCGACTGTGAAACGCCTGATAAAACATCTATATCTGCCACAAATACAAAATCTGTGGGCTCTCTTCTTCACCCGCCTCTGAATCACTCTGTGTGTATAAACACAAGGTAGTGGCTTGTGTTTATTAAGCTTCAGTGGTATTTTTCAGTTCCCAAATTGGGTCCTTTGCAATCCACATGGCCCAAATGTTCAAGTATTGGACCTTCAGCCCCTCAGTTTCAGGGGACACCCTGGAATGGAGGAGAGGATCTTGCCGAGCTCAGAGCGAAACTGTCTGGTGACTAACGTATAGATGAGGGGATCCACTGCGGCCTGCACACAGGTCAGCACCATAGCTGACGTCTCCAGCTCCATCAGCAACTGTGGGGGAAAACAGGAGAGCGCTTAGGATAGTGCGATGACACGATTCGAAAATGCTTCTGCGGGACTCCAGTATGACCTGGGGCCCAAATGAATTATTATTTTCATTAATGATGAATCCAACCAACAGTCCAAAATAAATTCAGTTAACTATTATCTAAAACAGAGTAAAGCATAACTTCATATTTGCAAAGCTGGAGCCAGCAAATTGTTTTTTAATGATAAATTACTTCAACTACTATTATGATGCATGAGTGACCAGAATAATAGAAATAGCTGTGTAATGCATTGCAATAGCCACACAAATACTTAAAATGTTCCGTTGTTGTTGATACTTATTTGTATTTAGAAAATGTATTGTATTAGACTGACTTATTTGTAAAGAGGTTTCTAATTGTTGCACAGCTCCTTTGGAGAACAGATATTAGAAACCTCACAAATTTGTGAGATTTCTGATGCAGGACTGTCATATTGGATTGCATTACATTGTACAGGGTTTCTATTTTTGTTGTATTTTAGGATTGCATGGCCAATTTCCGCAATAGCCTATTGCAAAAAAACAAAAAAAACAAAACAAAACAACCTGTTACACTCACATTGTCCGCATCCTGCCACGACATGACGTTCACCAGCAAAATGACAACCATGGGCGACCAGAAGAGCATGAACGCAATGATGATGTACCCGAACCGCTGGGCCAGTTTCCCCTCCATCTGCTTCTTGCCCCGCTCCCTGGCCCCGCGCGTCAGGAGGCACACTGCCCCGACGATCTCCGGAGGTCTCCCCGCGCCGCCCCCGGCGGACGAGCCCGCGCAGGGGCCGCCGGCTTCGGCCACCAGGAGCACGGTCCGGCGGGGGGCCCGCGGCGCCGAGGCGGGGACGCTCAGCCAGCCCCACACGTGCTCCGACACCGTGGGCGTCAGCTGGACCCCGCGGCTGAACACCTTCCTCCGGTGCTCCTTCACCACCTTGAAGATGCGCACGTAGTGCACCACGATCACGGCCAGGGACAAGCCCCACACCGGCACCAGCACGCAGGGTCCAAACGGATCCCAGTGGCGGAGACGCCCGGCGCCGGCGCGCGGGCGGCACAGCATGTAGAACAGCGCCTCTTTGGACAGGGTCAGCGAGACCACGGCCAGGGCGAGGCCGCACGCCCAGGTGGACAGGATCCAGACGCGCAGCCTGGCCTTCCTGCCCTCGGTCTGGAAGGGGAAGGCGATGGCCTGGAAGCGGTCCACGCTGATGCTGACCAGCGTGAGCAGCTGGACGCAGCTGCACAGCGCGTAGGTGAACTGCTGCAGGGCGCACACGGGCGCCGACGCCCGGCCCCCGGCCCCGGGGCGCACGAGGGAGGAGAGCAGCAGCGGCGTGTCCACGGCGCACTTGAGCAGGTCGCTGGCGGCCAGGCTGACCAGCAGCGCGTTGTTGCAGGTCTGCAGGCTCCGGGTCCTGAAAACCACCCAGCACACCCACAGGTTCCCGGGCAAGCCCAGGGCCACGGCGAGGGTCAAGACCGTGCAGTTGAAGACGAGGAAGGCGCGGGGCCCGCGGTGCGCGCTTGTGTCGTTGCAGAGAGCGCGCGCGTCCATCGCTTCACCGGCTTCTCTCGTGAAGCCTTCGGCTCGTCCTTCACAGATCCCTCTCCCCGGTCACTGTCCACATCACTGTGCTGCGGCTCAGGTTGAGGATAATACGACAGAGTCACCTCCGCTTCATAATGGTGGTTTAAATTGGAGACACAAAGGCTGCAGATGGTAGGAACGGGCTGAAGTGGGGCCCCTGGTTCAAATTAATTTACTCAAGGGTGTTTGCCTTTTGTGTTGCCCAGCACTGATTGGGTGAATGGTAGGTAGCAGTTGATTAGCCTGTAATCAGGAGCATGTGGAGTCCCTCTGACCTTGCTGTGTCCTGGCGAAGAGATTACATAAAGTAAATTGCGCAGCTTTGCCCACTTCTAAACCCTTCCTCTATGAACAGCAGCTTGGATGAATGGCCAGTGATGTGGATGGCCTGAAAATATATATTTCCACAGGATGGATGGATATAAAAACAGATACAAGAGTTTCATAGCATGCGGATGTGTGGAGCAATAACAGAAGAACAGCTTTGAAATACATGCTCCATACTGGTCATTTATTAGAAAAGTTACTGGGACAGTATATAGTATGAATTAATTGGGGGGAAAAAAATACACTGAAAAGATTTAAGTGCAATGTGTTAGACCAGAAGTGCAAAAATTTGTATTCAAGTCCTGCTGTCCCAATTTTTTTTTTTTTTTTTTTTTTTTTTTGCAGGGGACATTCAGGCACGTTTTCGCATAATTGGACATCTTGATTGACAGTATAGACAATTCAGTTTTTCAGGAGTTCCTCCATGTAGACGGCATTCATACGATAAGCTGCCATCCAGTTGTGGGCTACACTGTAGTAGCTTTGGTAACCTTGCTCTTGAAAAGGAGACATGGAGGCATAGTAATCATTCCAGGCTCTGTAGCTGGCTCTCCAGTAAGTTTCAGCACTCCAGTCGTCGTCGTCGTCGTCCTCCTCCTCCTCTTCGTCGTCGTGTTCACTTTCATCCCTTTCCCTCTTTTGCTCTCTGATCATCTTCTCTGAAATCTTTTTGCTCCGTTTCTCAATCTTTTCTTTAATCTTTCTTGATTCATTTCTGCCCATCTGTGCTGGAGCCGTCTGATTGGGCTGCCTGCTCGATTTAACAACTGGTACAGGCTCGTAGTTCTCGGGCTGAGACAAAGCTCTCTCATTCGATGCACAGGTTGTCTGATATATTTGAGGTGCAGAGGTATAAACTTTGGATCTACTTGTCTCTGCCTTTGGTTTGGACACAGCGTTTTGTGTTCGTCTAGCTTCAGTCTGAGGCTTCGCGTCTGCTCCGTGTTCACCTCCTCTAGTCTGATCCGTCTCGTCCTCAGATTGTGAGCTTGAAGAAGCAGAAATTGACCTTGGACGTGAAAAGTCAGATTTCCACCGTTTTCCATTTTGTTTGAAACACTGAGCTCCGGAGTCATGAAGCGTGACAGACTCTCTACGCACAGCCTGGTCATCGGGGCTACCCTCCTCTCGACCTCTGAACTCCCTGATGACCTCCACTGATCTCCCCAACCCCGTGGTGATGAAGCTATGGAAGTCCCGCTCAGCCTCCTCCAAGGTCATAAACCTTGACCTACAACTCTTGAACGAGCTGAGAGGAGGGATCTTTGGCAGAGCGTCTTGGAGCTCTTTTCGAGTCTGCACCGCCTGAGGAGGACTCTGTGGAAGAGCTTCTCTTGCAGGAGATACATTTCTCGGCTTCAATTCGCCGTGTACTGCCAGCCTGAGAGCTGGTTGGGTCCTCTCTGGCTTTCTTTCACCACTGTGCTCCACAGCTCGATCCGTGACCGACTTGGCACGAGTCTTCTTCTCCCTCCTGGAGGCGAGCTGGGGTAAGGGGCCTGGAGTTGAAGCCTCAGTGCAGACATCCCAGTCACACGGCTCGTCCATCAACCCAGGCTCTATGGTGGCTACAAGGAGAGAAGACGGGAATTATTTTCCAATTTAACATTAAATTAAAAAGGTCTTGTTTTAAAAAGGGAGGAAAACGTTGCACATGCTGTATGTAAAATTTACAGACATGTGGGCGGGACTCACATGGCAATGCAGACAAACTCAGGCCGCACTTTTGAGCAATTGCCATCATCTTGTTCTCCTCCTCACCATGGCAACAGTAGGTGACAGCCAGCCCCTGAGTACCTACAAACAAAATGTAATCCTGATGAGAACCCATCATATAAACAGGACGGGATAATGGAGGGTGTGTGAGTTGTGTGTCTAGGGATCTCACACACAGTGCAAGCTACATCGACTCTGTTATAATGATACGACTTTTCTACAGACTCTGCCCCTGTGATGCAGAGTATGACACAACACTGCTTGCTGTTGATTCTAATTGCATGTTTCAGTATAACCAAACATTGCTGGAGACTAACCGAAGCGGCCAGCTCGTCCAATTCGGTGCATATAGGTCTCCCAGTCCTGTGGCACATCCAGGTTTATCACCAAGTTTACTTTGTCTGCATCTATACCTCTGGAAGTCTGACGAGAAGGAAAGGACAGGAAAAAAAAAATGTAATAATCAACCCAAGGCTAGTATAACACGAAGAAGAGAGACGTAAAGACAAGAGGACTAGTAATTGGTGACATATGGAAAGCAGCACAATGGGGGGGTGGGGTCTCACCAGGTCAGTGGAGATGAGCACCCTACATTGGTACTGCTTCAGTTTCGACATCGCCTCCAGTCTCTGGTCCTGACTCAGACCACCTGAACAGGTCATCACACACAGTCACATAAAATCACATCAACTGAAATCCACTCTGCTGAGACAAAGCTTAGATTTGTACTAGCCTAAAGAGCAATTAATACTTCAAGATTATTTGCAATCAATAATTTTTTTTAAAGCAACTAATTGCTACGTCAAAAATAATGACAGAATATGACAAGTTACCCAACCCCAAACTGATGCCTGGCCAACAGTCAATAAACCCAAAAGTAGCCAATTAACAATTACACAAAACACAGAAATTAAAAAGGTAATATAACCATCTAAAGTTCCATATTTTTATCATAATTACCATTCAAATAATTACCATTTCAAATTTTCTGTTGACTGATTTAATTACTACACTACACACAAAAATCCCTGCTTTTCTAGAGGCCCTCTCACCTGAGATACAAACAGCAGGTAAGCCTTTAGAGGACAGGATGTCTGCCAGGTGCTGAGCCCTGTGGGAGAAATCCAGTGCAACAGCATTTAAGAAACTGTCTCTCAGAGATACATCATTGATTTTCAGATCTAATGAAGTTCAGTATCACTTCAAAATCATGTAAAGAGCAAATCCACAACTGAGTTATATTTTTATTGGTAATAATAATAATAATAATAATAATAATAATAATATTAATAAATCATCATCATCAAGAGCACATATAAAGACAAGGCTAAACAGTAAAACCACGCTTTACCTTGTGTGTAGGTTGGAGAACACTAGGGCCTGGTTGAATGGGATTTTACTAAAAAGCTCCAGCAAGTGCTGCACCTTCTCCTCGAAAACCTTGTGAGGTAAAGGATGGGACTGCACCAGCTTGTAATACTGCTTCAGACCTGGCAGGGGGCGCAAAAGGACAACATACATGAGAATATCAATCCAAGCATGACCGACTGAGAAGAATAACAAGATGTTTTTTTTAGGGGACTAAAAGGGATAAATTTGATTCTGTCAGAGATGAGTGTTTTCACAGAGCCCTTATGTTACTCCTTGCTTACTGTCAATCACCTCACACCCTCAGGAAGAACTATATCTTTATGCCAGGAAATAACCCCTTAAAACATGTCACATTACAAACTTTACTATCCCCTCAATGTTAATTAGACATAGCTGACAGGCAAAGTAATTTCCCCTAAAATAAAAGTGATGCTTTAACACTTTAAATTATAATTCTTTCCCAGCTTTTTGTGGTAACAATGACAGCTGCACATCAGACCAGGATGTTACCTTTAAGGCCCATGTCGCTGGGATTTAGTCTGACAAAAGTGGGCTCTCTCATGTAGCGGGTAAGGTACTGAGCAAGATATTCCGGGTAGGTGGCAGAGAGCGCGAGCATCTGTTTGTTCACAGGCAGAGAGGAAAAGATCCAGCTGAAGAGACAAGCAGAGGAGGTAGGTGAATTTCAGTGTGTTTTCTTTGTAAAGGAGCATCCAATTTATGATATTTCATTTATACAGACTTGTTATGAAGGGTTTAGGCTTGAGTACTCTGGCTGAATAACAACACAAGCCTGCTGGTTATCGTGTAACTAATTAAATAAGAGTATGAATATAGAGGTTTCTGTCCATCTTACTTTATCTGTTCTTGGAAGCTGCCCTCCTCCAGCAGCTTGTCTGCCTCGTCCAGAACAAACAGTCTGATGCTGGCGGTGGACAACATGCCCAGCTCGACGAGCTGCTTTATGCGTCCTGTGTACATAAACAGGAGCATAGTTACAATACACAAATAACACCATGACGGTTACATAAGCAGGTAATGCCTCTACTGGCCTCTTACCAGGTGAGCCCACAGCTACATGACACTTCTTCAGGTGGAGTTTGTCCTGACTCACAGGCCGGCCCCCGATGAAAACGTGGCACTCGAGACCCTCCATGGCACAGCCTATGGCCATCACTACTGAGTGGATCTGCACCGCTATCTCACGTGTAGGAGCCAGGACAAGAACCTACAGTGGGGTGGGGGGTGTTGTTTGTAAAGAAGTTAGATGTCAACAACCACTTACATTTGATTGGGAGCAGATTAATGAGAGACAGGTGTCGGGTAGTTCCAAAAAAGACCCCGCAGCTAATACGATTACAGTGCACTAAAATGCAGCCAGTTCATCAAGAAGAACAGACGTACCCCTGCTTTATCAATAACTCTTTCATTTACTTTTGACACTGAGCAGCTTAAACTCATGAGAATAAGACTCTAAAACCAAAGTGATTACTTCTCATGACCATCTGTCGTTGGGGAAACTGATCATAGTGGTAAACTTCAAAATAAAAGTGTGTTATTATTCATTAGAGGATGCCTGGAGACTGATAATTACTTTACTTAGATACATTTATCCATATTCCACTAAACATCTAGATCTCCACTGGAGTAAATCTGCTCACCTGGGTTGCAGGATTCTCCAGGACCAGAGAGTCCAGGGCGATCGTGCAGAACACGCATGTCTTCCCGGTGCCAGACTTGGCCTGCACAATCAAATCTGAAACAGCAGATGGACAATGTAGGGCTGCACAACTCCTTTGAATAATCAAGAACACAATTTGACTTCTACGGTTAATTAAACTTGATTGGGTGCAATACTGACGCTTCACATCTCGAGTGCCTAATCTGCTGCATCAAATCATGTGCCTCCTATTCACAGTTGAACTGTCTGACCAATCACAGGTGCTTACTTTGAGTACACACTGATTAACCGCTCTCCACTTCACAGCAGCAGACGAGAGCACTACACAGACAACCTGCAAGTGGACAGTAACTATATCTCGATCTGGTTGCATGTCATGGGGGCATTTTTCCGAATTTGTACATTTGAAAGAGTTTTCTGAAAGTAAAAACATTCAGGTGCAATAAGCAATTTTTTTCATAAGCAATTTAAACATTCAAGATGAACAATTGCGACCACAATAATGGTGGTTATCATTTAGGCCATTTCTGTGCAGCCTACAGTACAAGGGTCAGTTCACAAAAATGTCTTCTCTTAGCGTATCTAGCCATGCAGAGATGTTTAATTTTGCCAGGATTTGAGATATCATCCAGTCAATCTGAAAATAAATAGGCAACTATTTTGAAATTTAACTGATCCTTTCACTTTCAAACAAATTCACCACATAACATTGTCAGGTTCCACGGTCTCAAAAGATGGGGGGTTTTTTGGTCATGTGACGGTAATTAAATCTTTAAGTTTGAGTCTGTTGATCAGATAAAACCAGACATTTCAAATGTTCTGCTAAAATAAAATGGACATTTTTAGCTATTCCCCAAACATCTATTGCTATAGATCAAATGATTAATCCATTCATTGACAAAAATGTCAGATTAAGCAATAAAAATACTAATAAAAGTTAGTCACAGAGCGAGCTGCAGGCGCCTAAATATAATATAAAGTATAATAACCCTAAAGTTTGCTCTAAAGCACAAATAACAGACCAGACCTGTTTCTGCTGCTAAATAAGGACGCATCCACTAACATAACGAACACTATCACGCTGTTTCTGACACTGACACACACACACACACACACACACACACACACTCACACGTTTGTACAGCTATACTTGTGAGGACATTCATTGATATAATGCATTCCCTAGCCCCTTACCCTGACCTTAACCATCAAAACTAAATGCCTGACCCCAACCCTTACCCTGACCTGAACCTAAACTTAATTCTAACCTGAACCTTAAAACCAAGTCTGAACCCTCAAACAGCCTTTGAATGTGTCTCAGAAAGTGAGGACCGGCCAAAATGTCCTCACTTTCCAAAAACGTCCTCACTCCCATGGTCTAAAACTCAAACTGGTTCAACAACAAGAGCACACACACTCACTCACTCACACACACTCTCTCTCTCTCTCTCTCTCTCTCTCACACACACACACACACACACACACACACACACACACACACACACACTCTCACACACACGCAGCTTCGTGAACGCACCGAGTCCGCAGCGGCCCAGCGGGATCGCCTTGAGCTGTATCGGGGAGGGTTTCTGGAAGCCTGCGGCGGACAGTCCGTCCAGCACGGCCCGAGACAGCAGCAGGGAGCCGAAGTCGATTCCCTCCGACAGAAGCACATCGTCGGTCCGCCTTCGCGTCTCTATGTCGTGGGCCGCTCTCTTCACGGAGGCAGCCATGTTGACTGGACCGACGCGCGGCCAACGCTGCCGCTTTAATGCGCGTCGGAGCTGCAGCCGCGCTCTCTACCGCCCCCTGTGGCCGGGAGGGGAGCTGCTCAGCCCCGTTGATAAGAGATGAAAGATGAAATTGCATTAAAAAAAAAAAAACCTGAAAACCGTATTAAAGAGAGGATGAAGGACAAGCTGTGGTCTGTGCAGGTGCACGTTGTTTTTCTTGACTTGACCCCCTTTTGGGTTGCCAGGTTGTGAAAAATCCCTCTGGGTGAGATTTATCCGTTGTAGGCTATTTGGTAATAATTCAGGTATAAATGTTGTTAATGATTTAATAAATACATTTGGGTTTCACATTTTCTAATGAACCATCAAGCCTGTAGTTATACATTTTATAAAATTGTTAATAAATGGATTTTGGTGCACAGGTTTTTTCAGAAAAGATTAAATAAAGAGGTTAAGTGTCCAGTTTGAGGAATTTTTTACGGCCTGGTAACTCAAATGTTCCTATTAATGGCTGATAAATGAAATAAAGTATTAGTAAATTATCTATTAAACACTGACAAGGTTGTTGGTTACAGTTTCCAAACACGGTATAAAGGGTGACTTATTATAAAGTGGATCCCAAAAATGCTTGTTGATATGACATTTTCAGAAAGCCAAAAATTTTGATTAGAAATAGTTTGTTGAGGCAAAGTAGTAAGAATATTGTTTTTATAAACATACACAGAACAAAGAAAATGAAAAAAAAATGAAAAAAGCATTACTTGAATTTGAAAAGAGTGACATCACATTGGGTTAAAAGTAAAGTACACAGATTCTTAGATCTGTTTGACAGAAGAGATTTTTGTCGCAAATTTAATTTTATGACTGTAGAGTTTACCCTTATTTATGCTAATGAGGAATGTGTATTTTGTGACTTTTAGTTTGCCTTAGTCTTATAGTCTTATTTAGATATTAGACACAGTAGGGTGGAGCCCTGCTTAGAGATGCTAAGCCTGAACTGATGCTCAAGTATCTACCCTGCTACAGAGTCCTTGAGCAACACAATTCAGTCTTAAACATCCCCTCTGACCTCTTTAAAAGGGGGCAAGAGAGACAGTGAAGGCAAACAGCTAATTGTAAGTCTTTGTCCTCACTGAGGATTGGTTGATAGTTTCAAAACCACATGCATTTAACCAACAGACATGCATTTAACTTGTGTTACTTCATTACTCAGGAGCAGCTGTAATACCAGCAATCATGGAAAGTGCAGTCTTACAGGATATTAGACAGAATTATTGTCTTCACAATCCGGATCTACGGATTTGGTTTTCAAGAATTAAATGTCATGGTCTAGAGCCTCTCTCCTCTTACTGGGCTTATTAAGAGGGTCCCATCGCCCTCTCTTCCCTCTAGCTGCACCAGAGCAGCAAACATGCAGCATCTGTAGGCTGATACTTCATTGGCTGTTGATATTTTTGGCTTACTAAACAGATTTTTTGATTATTCTCACTTTTTCCTTTGTTTTATATTTTGTGTAGCTGTTGTTTTTGCTTCTGGATATTTTGGACTTGAGTTAGATGTGTTTTGAGCTAAGTTTGTAGATGGACCCCTGACACTTTATTTTCATCCCAGGAAGTAAACAGAGCACTCATCTACTCTACACTGAACAAAATGGGGCACCTTGTTCTACACGGAAACACCTCATCGTCTCACAGCTCAGTCGACACAAAGCTTCTGTCTCAGACTGGCTACACAATACTGGCCGTTATCATGGGTGTGTTCTCTGTGGCAGGGATCATCCTAAATGTCCTGGTGATCGTGGTGACAATGAGACACAGACAGCTAAGACAGCCACTCAGCTATGCCCTGGTTAACCTGGCCATATGTGACCTGGGCTGTGCTGTATTTGGAGGTCTGCCCACCACAGTAACCAGTGCCATGGGATACTTCAGCCTGGGACGTGTGGGCTGTGTGTTAGAGGGCTTTGCTGTAGCCTTTTTTGGTGAGTTTCATAACCAGCATGCTTTGTTTTATTTATTTATTTATTTTGTTTGTGTGTTACTTACAACTGGGTATGATTTCATTTGCACAGTAGAGGAATAAGTACTCACATCCTTTACTCAAGTAAAAGCAATGCAGCAATGTAAAAATATGTAAAAGAACATAAGTATTATGAACAAAATATATTTCAATTTAAATATAAGTAAAAGCACTCATTCTGCAGTATTATTTATTACATGAATAGATTGTTAGTGCTGATGCATAAATGCACTTGTAGCATTTTGAAATTGGTCGAGGTTAATTTGGAGGGGTCAGGAGATAGTTAATGGAGTTGGAAAAGAGAAAAAACAAAGTTCTGTTACACAAATTTGTATCAGTCTTTTGGTCTCTTCTCTAATTAATTTCTTGTTTCTCTTTTTTGTTAAAAACCCAATAATTTTACCTTTTGTTGGTTGGGGAACTTTATTAAAGTGAGACTGAAATCACTCTTTTTCTTTTCCATTAGGTATAGCAAGTCTGTGTACAATAGGAGTCATTTCTGTTGAACGCTACGTAGTGGTGTGCTATCCCATTGGTGCTGTCCTGTTCCAGACCAGGTACAGTAGTGACCATCAAGGTTTCACTTGGCAGCATCACACAGAGTAGAAAAAACTGCAGCATGTGACAGACAATCTCTGCTGTCCTCAGACATGCAGTTGCTGGAGTGGTGCTGTCCTGGGTGTGGTCGTTTGTGTGGAACACTCCGCCTCTGTTCGGCTGGGGAAGTTATGAGCTGGAGGGCGTCAATGTCTCCTGCGCCCCTAACTGGTACAGCCGGGATGTCGGGAACATGTCGTACATCATCATATACTTTTCACTTTGCTTTGCTGTGCCCTTCTCTATCATCATGGTGTCTTACTCACGACTCTTGTGGACCCTCCGCCAGGTAAGCAATGTAAATGTTGTGCATATGTGCAGCCAAGTCCACTCAGTGATGAAACGATGACAATGAAAAGAGAGTGAACTTCAGTTGCTTGTACCAGCATCACAGTTACGTGTTTTGCCTGTATTTCTGTGTCCTAGGTGACTAAGCTGCAGGTATCTGAGGCTGGCAGCACAAATCGTGTGGAGGTGCAGGTGGCTCGAATGGTCGTGGTTATGGTGTTGGCCTTCCTAGTGACCTGGCTGCCGTATGCAGCCATGGCCCTTGCCGTCATCATAGACTCCAGTCTATATATTGACCCCATCATCGCTACCATACCTGTTTACTTGGCTAAAAGCAGCACTGTCTACAACCCCATCATATATATTTTCATGAACAGACAGGTAATCCTCCATCATGTACACTCATATTCACACACACAAGCAAAGCAAAAAAAAAAATAAAATAAAAAGTTCAAGGGTATATAGTCATACACTATTTTATTTCCTTGTATTGACCATGTGTGCTGTTTGTATGTGTTTCCAGTTTAGAAAATACGCTATTCCCACTGTCCTGTGTGGATGGAACCCAGGGGCCTCAGATCCACAACTTTCTGAGGCCGAGAGCACTGTTGCTTCAATCAACAAGAGCCAAAAGGTCTCACCTAAAGAATCTTTAAAAGAATAAAAGTGTAAATGAATCCCCATGGTTCATCAGCACTGGACTGCAAGGAAAGATTAATTTCACAAAGAAAATATCTAAAACAACATATGAGTAACAGACTGATATGGACACCAGGAATGTTGGAAGCTGTAAAATTCTGTGTAGTCGTATTGTAAAAAACATAACAGCAGCTGTGAAAAGGAAACCATTATCATACTGTATGACACTCTCTATGTGTTCGAATCAAATTGATCTGTCATTTCCTGCCGAGGCTGTCACAACAGTTTATGTATTCTGACAATAAAGACAACCCCTCTGTCTTGTTCTCGGTCATGGATATTGTTGATCATGTGTAATTCTTTTTGATCTCACCATGAGGACTGTGTAGAATTCAGAGGGTGTAAAGATTCAAAGTTTTAAAGATAAAAGGTTCAAATCCACATTTACCCCCCAAAAAACCTGTTAATTACATACTGCTGAAACAACATACCTGGTTTGCTATGATATGCATGCACATGTAAACTGTTCATGGGTATCATTTAAAATCAAAATAATTGTAGGAGTTAAATGTGTAACAGAGAGAAACTGTATAGAAAAAAACATGGTTAGCCTGCAGATTACCTGATGGAGTAGAAGGCAGCAGAGTAGGCCAAGCCACTGCAGAATAGGCCATGCCACCTAGGTGATGGTACATGGTGGTTAGTAGAATGAACTGATATGGGCCACGGGACTGGCGGTGCAGCTCCAGCACTGGCGACCTGGCTCCAAGTGAACATGAGATCATGCTTGATTGTTATCTGACCTGCTCTAACTGTCAGTTTTTTAAAAAATGAGCTCTGGAAAACCCAGAACTTACTGGTATCAAAAACAGGACACAGGTGTAAAGAGAGGGTAAGTCACGAAGATACTGGTGTAAATTTCCACAGGAATGAGTCGGACAAATACATAAAACTGAAGGAGATTGAACTTGTTGGGAGTTTACACCATTGTTTCTGGGCATATTTTTGACAGGTTTTAAAAAAGTAGGAGGTGGTGTCCCCCGAGCCACAGGGTATATAAAGAGTGGCTTTTTGAGATGAAATCAGTCAGGTTCCAGGACCTCACTCATTTTTTTGCTGTTACATGCCTGTACTCAATAAACTCTTCACATCAGATTCTGTCTGACTTGGCTGCATTCTTCTGAGTATTTTTGAGACTCCAATAGACTAGGTAGAGTTGATTTTTGACTAACAGTCGACAAGAAGACCAGACGCTTCCTGGCCCATATCTGGACCTTTTTGACCAAAGAATCTTCCTTTCCTTGGGTCTTTTAATGAGTGTTTGGGTTACTTGGTTTAAAAGGATTGCATATAGTATAGTGTAAGGTATAAGAACAAAACACACAAACACACTTACTTGGTTGACAGAGCCTAAATGAAATGACCTGTAATGGTGAACAATGATCATGTATATGTAGTTGATGATGTCTTCTATCACACTAGATAGGATATATTTTCAAAGGATTTATGACAAGAAAAGAAGTCATTACATGATTTTCTTTATTTTATATTAGGTGTACACATCCCCTTTGCTTCTTATGGTCTGTGCTCAAACATGGTACACACCCCCATTGTCACCTATATATGACTTTTATGGCTTTTATTGATAAAAATCAAAATAATCAGTGTGTTATACTCCTTTGCAACATGATACTTCACTCCAGCCTTTTGGATCCAACATGTTAAACAGCATGAAAAAAACCTGTCATCAGTTTAGTCAAGTCTCACAGTTTGATCATTCACAGTCATTTCTCCTCACTAAATAAACACAAATGCAATCATACTCATCCTATTACCTTGGCTTTTTATTGATTACAGAAATATTGCTATGACTTTCATTAAAGAAAAAGCAAAAAAGCCAGAGTGAATCGCTGTATCAAACCTGTACACTTTTGTATATACAGAGTGAGGGATCATCTATGTACATGCTACATACGTCACACTCTGGGTAAATAAGTAGTCTTTCTGACAGGCACAGACGTAGGATCACTTCACCCTTTCTGAATCCAATTCAGATGCAGAAGTGACCAAAGGTCAGTGCCTGAGAGAAACTCCAATCTACACTCACAGGCCATCTCATTGATACAGTACATGTTGACATGTCAACTGATTGGTGTGTGAAACAGTTGTGTGCTTGAACACCTGGTGCTTGGAGGATTGACTTTGGTCCTGTTGTTTCTGGCAGCCTGTAACAACAACAGCAGGAAACAACAGTGTGTCTGAGTGTTTCGAGTCCTGCTAAATGTTAGTGTCCAGTTGTACAGGCTAAATATCAGCAGCAGTAACCGTACCGGTATAACTGTACCATGCACTTTGAAGCTGATTCAGATTTGTCATACAAACCATCTGGTCCCAAAGCTGGCAGCACATCACATTGTTGCTGAATAGTTGTCTTTGTCTTATTTAAAGTACAGCCACCGGAGTCATTGACGAGCCATTACAGGTTAATGTGTTGTTTGGTGTAAAAATCATGTAATACGGTCATGTTCCATGCAAAATTTAAACCAGCTGGAGGTATCCCCTTTCCAGCATCAGCTATTTCACATACCAACTAAAAACAGTTGTGTTTATTACACAAACATGCTTGAGGAGATGGCAAGTAAAGACATGGGTAAGGTAGTCACTGAACAGCAATATTATGATCAAATTAACAGAGAATGAATGACACAGAAGACTGACAGGTTAATGCTGAGAAATGATTCTTCTTCACATACAGTTTGAACCAGCTTTGCAAAGAGTTTCAGGCCATTTTTCGACATACTCTGCTTTACTGGGGAGACATACAAGACCAGCTGTACCTCACAGCATCAACACAACGACATTAGCAATTAAGTCCTGAGCTCAAGGAATGTGCAACACGTCCCCAGCCAGTCGCCAACTGTTCCGGTGGAGACACAGTAAAGACTGAGAACAGCATCCTGGAATTATCATTGCTTCTGACAAGTAAAAAGTATGATCATATATATAGATTGAAAAAAAAAAAGAAAAAAAAAAAGAGTAAAAATAAATGCACGTGGAGTTGGGCAGGAGAGGTTTGGGGCTGTTGAATGTTCAACTTATGATCTAAAGAGGTAAAAATCAGGTGCAAAGAGAACATTTCAACATCAACACCTGTACACCACACAACAAATCAAGACAACTTCTGACTCAAGGCAAAAGAGTAAGGGGGTGTCTAATAATAAGCAGGTGAGGATTTGTACACTTCCTTTACCTCTCTGCTGTCCTTACAGGTTGTCCTTCTTCCCGTACTTAAACAGGAGCATCTTGCAGCGTAGTGTTCTTTACAGCATGCGAGCATGTGACAAATGTAATTATTGTCTACTACTAGTTTGTGAGTGTTTTTAATTGTAGTGTAGTGAAGTGCCCAATTCCAACGGTGATGGTAAATAAATCTGCCCTATGGTTAGTGAGTTGTTGTTTCTCTTTTTTGGTTTGTTATTCTGATTCTTCTACAGCCTAATATCTAAAAAAAAGTACTTTACATCCTACTCTGCTTGAGTAACTGATGAGGTAACGTAATGACAGCCACCCTGACCTCTACTGGACAATAAGGTGCTAAAGTTTATCTCTGTAAACTCCATTGATCCACACACTCTTAACTTTCAAGTGAACCATCAGTCTGTTTGTTTGTTTATGTGTGTGTGTATTTAAGAGAAATACAGAAAGACAGAGAAGGAGAGAGAAGGAGAGCGAGAGATTGTGTGTTTGTGTTGTTTTAAAGATCATGTAATAAAGGGCCAAGAGGATAGGCGAGGGTTTAGGGTTGAGGTGCAAATTCAGGCTGAGGCGTGTTATGAAAAAGCAGAGTTCTACAGCTCAGTCTCTTTATGTACAACAATAGTCCGAACCAAAAAGGAAAGCGCAAGAGAAAGTGACAGGTGTCCTCTCTCTTTCTTTGCCTTCAAATCATGTCCACTTATCACTCCTTCTTCCTCACAACTCACTAATACAGCAAGTTCGGTTCAAAAACCGAGTCACCCCACGTCCTAATGCTGCCCTCTTCTGGACAGCAGCGGTAGTAGCAGCAAGGAGAATCTTGTACTCTCCCACTTTTCTTCCAGCATCACGCACTTGTTTTAATTTTGTCTGTCTTTAGGGTTGAGCCTTTTTTTTTTTTTTTAAGTTAAGTATGGATTCTTCAGCTGTGTGGTTTTGTTTCCATTTTACTGTGTGTGTGTGTGTGTGTGTGTGTGTGTTTTCTTCTTCAGTGTGTGTGTGTTTATGTGGCAGGGTGTGTGTCACTCCTTCAGTGTGTGTGTGGCAGGGTCAGTGAATGTATGTCTGAAAGGACAGCTCCACGTGTCACTGTCCTCCTCACCTCAGCGCCCCCGCCAGCACTAAAACAACACACTCTGCCTCCTGCTCTTCCCCTGGGCTGAGAGAGAGAAAGAGAGAGACAAGAGAGAAAGAGAGAGAGAAAGAGAGAGAGATGTGAAAAAGGTTTGGATTTCATTTAGACACACAAACACACACCACCACACACCGGCAAATTTCACTTCATGCCAGCAACACGGAATATATACTACATGGCCAAAAAGCACTAGAGATACACAGGGCTTGCAACTAACGTGATTATTTTCATAATCAATGAATATAATGACTTCTCTGTTAATCATTCAGTCAAATAAACATAAAAAAAATAGTGAATTCACAACTTTTAGTCACAATTTCCTATAGCCCGTGGTGACATCATTAAATGTCCAAAAGTTTGCCCCAAATATTTAATTTTGTATGATATAAGACAAGGGAATGCAGCTAATTGTCACATTTGAGTACCATCATGGCATTTTTCTTGAACAATTAATAAAACAATTAATCGATTATTAAAGTAGTTGTCGACGTATCTTCTGTCGATCGACTAGTTGTTGCAGCTGCAGACACACATTACACACATACAGTATGTGATGTTGAACATTTTGTTCCAGTTGAACATTTCGTTCCACCACCATGGGGATTAATAAGCAGCTATAACAGCCTCCACTCCTCTGGGAAGGATTTCCACAAGATTTTGGAACCTGGTTTTAGGGATTTGCTCCCATCAGTCCTCATTAACAGCGATAACGTCTGGCTCACAGTCAGCGTTCCAGTTCATCCAAAAAGTGACCTTAACATGGTCCATTTTTATCAAACTGCTACAGTGAAGTTTGGGACTTGGATTTTGGTAGACAGAAGATAAAAGTTAATGTTCTTCACCTTTTCACCTACTCCTCGCAAAGCTAGGTATTTATCAAATGTCTTTTGACTTAAAAATACAAAACAGTTAACACTTAAGAAGTTGGTGCTGAGTAGATGCTGGACAAATGCAGTACAGAAAGGATTGTACAGATTGTACAAAGTATCATTGTTATTATGAATAATATATAAGCATTATCAAAACTTTTATTTTATTAATATTATTTTATTTATTTAATATTTTGTATTTTTTATTTTTTGTCATAGGTTCAAATCATTTCACATATCATACATTTATTATAAAAAAGATTGTTGTTTATTTCAAATGTTAATGCTACTACAGTTAAATCTGCATTTCACCCAAATAAAATTGACGTAAAAAAATCTAAATCCTTTTGGCTTTTGTAGAATAAATGTCACTGACAAAATGTGAGGATTTAAAAAAAAAAAAAAAAACTGAAAGAACAATAGGCCGGAGCCATCGGATAAATCACTATGTCGGATTGTCTCTTCCTCTATGAGCCTACACTAGATCAATCATGTAATCACTTGCAAGCTGATTACAACTTAGTAGAAAGAGGGGCGAGTCACTTGATTAATGTGTCTTCTTTTTCGCTTTCAGCAAATAACTTTTTTCACTCCCAAGTTCAGCATTTGAGCATAATCAAGTATAATTTCTTAGAGGTTTGATAAATAATTGGCCAATGACTCTGTGCAGGCCAGTCAAGGACTTCCACATCAAACTACAAAAAACATTTGTTTATGGACCTGGGTTACTGCACAAGAGCGTTGTCATGTTAAAATCAGAAAGGGCTTTCCCCAAACTGTTGCACAGTAGTGTTTAACAGCCCTAGACAAAAAGTACACAACCGTATGTGGGTAGATACTTTTGGCCATATAGTGCAGCTTTGGTGTTATCAGTGCCAAGACTTCAACTGGATCATATAGTTCGATAACCTGTAATACTGTGTATAATCTCATGTTGCTGAAGAAACGTCATACTTACCAGTCCCTGTAACACACTACAGTAAGACAAACAACCATATCCATGCTGATAGAAAATGTATTTAACACACAACCAAGCAAAACACACACCACACCAAACCCTCACTTACAGACTCAACAAAAAGGCTACATCTCTCGCTGCAGAAACCTAAACAGGACTGCAAATGAAAACAATCAAATGACTTGATCCCCGTCCTCTGATCATATTCTTTTCTTTTATAAATATAGTTGCCCCTTTCATCCCTGGAATAAACACTGGGAGTGGCTCACTCTGAGAAAAGAGGATTAGGTAAGTGAAAGCTGAGATGATTCATGTGGGTGCAGGGCTGGAAATGTGGGGGACGGCCGGCAGGAGCGAGAATGGGAAGTATGGGAAATAATAGAGAAAAGAAAAAAATAACAACTATAGAAATAATGAAAAGGTGTGAGTTCAAACAGGTAACAAACAATGTGTTTTTTGGTTCAGGGAATGCAAGGAGGAAAGTGAAATGTACCAGTATTTAGTCCAGATCAGCAACCGTGAGAGCCACACATAAGGTGGGATTGCAACAAAGACAAAGTGCAGATGGACAGAAGCAGAGAGGCCAAGTGACAGCCAAACAGGAAAAAGAGAAGGGGGAACTGGCTAGAAGACAGACAGAATGAAAGAGACCGTATTTACCAGAACGGTAGGGGCCACTCAGCCAGTGGAAGTGGAGGAGAGATTGTGACTCTGAGCCCTGGGATTGGCTGCATCTCTCTGGAAGTACTGCGAGGGTGCAGAGCCTAGCTTATGGGCCACCGCTTTTTAGGGTTAGGGGGAGAGGGGGGGAAGGTTGGGAATATCGAGGTGTTATGGAGGAGTTGGAGTAGGGCACACAAGGGAGATAGAAAGGATTAAGGAAAAGATGAACATTGCGAAAGAAGAGAGCATGGGTACCAAGACAGTGAAGGGACAGTTTATCAGAACACGACAGAGAGGCAGCGGAAGCAGAAATAAAGGGACACGCAGACCGAGACTATGATAGAGACAGAAACACTGAAGTAAATCTAAGCAAATGTCAAAAAGGCACATCAGGTATGCACGATTAATCTATAGTGGTTCAAACACTTCTTTATCTATGGTGGGACTTCTGTCTTTAGTTTGAGGTTACAGCATGAGCAGGCACAATGCTCTTTTGAGCGCATAAATCACTGTACTACTATTCACTGAAACACGAGTCTGCAGCCATGGCAGTGGCTCTGTGAGGCTGTACTCAGGTACAGCAGTGCTGTAAGCTAAACGCTACCATGCTGTCATGCTCACAATGACAATACTTACATGTTGATTTTTAGCAGCTATAATGTTCACTATGTTCACCATCTTAGTGCAGCTGTGGGCATGCAAACCTTTGTTAATTAGCACTAAACACAAGTATAATTGAGGCTGATGGGAATGTCATTAGATTTGCAGGTATTTGGTCATAAACCAAATTATTGGACAGATTAAAATTTTGACCAGATAATTATCTGGTCAAAATTTCAGATAATTATCTGATCTAGTTGAAAAGTTAAGGGATCACCAAAGTGTTTACAATTCATCCTAAATGGGGTCATGAATATTTGTAACAAATTTCAGGGCAATCCATCAAGTAGTTGTCATGACATTTCACTTAAAACATCGTAAACCTCATCGTAGCGGCTGAGGAAAAAGTCATTAGGATTCATTATCTGTGAACAAGAAAAATGTCACGGTTATCTATCAAATAATTGCTTGAGATATTTCAGTCTGGAGCAAAGTGGTGGGCTGACTAACAGACCAGCCTTGCCATCCCTAGAGAAACTCCTGTGGTCCCTCTTCACAGAGCACAGCAGTAACTGATCCAGACATTAAAAAATATTTTGGGCATTAAAAAATAAATTTTAAAGTGTATTGCAGTAGCTGAGCATATTGGCGATCTGTATGTAGTGGAAGCACAAACCTGGCGAGAGACTGGGACACTGTGTGTGACATGTATGACCACACAGTAACATGAGACAACATAAAGCGAGCAGTTAGACAAAGAGAAAAAGAGAGAGAAGAGGAAGAGAGCAAGACCTATTCTCTATCATATTCCCAATGAGAATTCCTTATTTTCTGCTTTTCCACCTCTATTTTTCTATCTTGGAAGACTTACTTGACTCTGGGTAGACTGAGGATCTCTTCCCTGGATCTTTCTGGAGCTGAATGCCTTTTACGGAGAAGATGGATGCAGCTGAAAACAACAGAGGGTTGGTAAGACAGTGTTTGTACACCCCACATGTATGTTCAACATATCAGACTGTATGTACTCACTGTCAGCCAGTGTTTGAAGCTGCTCCCCAAGACTTCTGAAATACGATTGTCTGAGAGCATCCTCAGCTGATACCCGCTTCTTAGCTTCAAACTAGAGACGCATAGAGATAGAGGGGATGTAAAGACAAGAGTTTTAATCCAATGCATTAGGTGTACATATATTAAAAGTATTCATCATTATGAGATATGTTTGTTACCTGTAGAAGCATTGAGAGCAATTCATGACCATCGCTGTCTATCCTGTGTCAAAGAAAGACAGAAAAAAAGCAAGAACGGAAAGTGACAGACAGAGAGAATTGAGGGTCAGTGTGGTCAAATGCTGACATAAGCCATGTGGAGCAGTGCAGTGTTCCTGCCATTTCAACAGAGGCGGAAATGCTTGACTACGGTTCCTTCTGAAAATCAATCCTTATTTTATTACATCTAACGTATCACAGTCTCTTAAAGGATAAGTTCACAATAGTCAGGTGCCCGTATGAACATTGCAACAGGTTTTGGTTGCTGTAATCATTCCTCATGTCTAAACTGGTGTAAGGGAAATACTTGTTATATTAACATGTTTTCCAAGGATATCACATTTTTGCCTAAATTATTCGATGTTTTTTCCACCATGATATTACGAAATATAGGTTGTTGTGAACTAAAGACAAGAAAACTCATCATAAAAGAGTTAAGCCTGGAAGGCCCTCTTCCTGTGTCAGAGTGTACAGAAAGAAGATGATGCACATAGTTCTGTAAACAAAGAATATAATTGCTTTATGCATTTTCACATGGTTCTGAGAAAATAATCGGCAGACAGTGGAATGTGTGTGGAGTTAAGGAGTGGGTGCAGGTGTCAAACCTTTTGAAACACGGTAAGGCATGATAACAGAAGAGCTATGTTCTTTAGCCAAAGAAAGTATCAACAAAAAGATAAAGGTCAAAATGAATTTCTTTGGTGAGATCATGTGAATCCTGTTGATCTCTACAATTAATGTTGTGTGTGTGTGTATGTTATTTTTAAAGTATACAAACTGATGGGACACTGCCGGTCTTCAGTCATATCTGTACAACTGATGATGGCTCTTGCTCGCCAGCAATAAAGCTCTACTGAGGTTTGAATATTGTGTTATTTGGTATTAAATTACAAACTCTCATCTGCACTAGATGAGAACTGAGATTTCAGTCTCCACGTCATTGGCCATGAAGAGATCACTTCCCACATCAATTTCACATGTGGCCATGGCTGTGTGCGCATACACCGAGGACTACACACCTGGGTGCGTGGTTGACGAGGGGCTCCGCGTGGTATCGGGGGAAATTGTACGTCTTAAACTCTTCACTGGTGGTGATACCAGGCCAGGTCTCTTCTGTAGGAGTACCTGTTAAAGATAAAGAGGATCATTCAACATATGTAGAGTGTACACACACACACACACACACACACACACACACACACACACACACACAGAGACAAAGCATGAACATTACACAAGCAAGGGTGTCGTCTCACCAAGGATGCGGAATATGAGGTGAAGCTCATCCTCCACAGTCGATCCAGGGAAGAGAGGTCGGCCAGTGATCATTTCATAAAAGATACAGCCCACACCCCTGAACAAAGGGACAGAAACAGTGGAATAAGCAAACACAAATTACAGCACATGTAATACCTGAGTAGGTTGTGACTTGTGACATTAACATATACTGTAATTATACTGTTTTGTTATCCACGATGCAACATTACAATGTTACATGACCTAAAATTGTACTATAGCGCCATGTTGAGGTCCAGAACAATTTAAATGCAGGTGCAAAGATTCAGGAAAATACAACTCGAGACAATATAAAGGGAATCTCTAGAAAACTGTGGAAAACATATGTTCTTTAATGAGTTCCACAATGTTTGAATCAATAAGTGCTAAATTCTGAACAAAATAGTGTCAAATGTTGCTCATTTGATGACTCTAAAAAAAAGACTGACACAAAACTATCTGTCTAATCACACCACTAAATACTGTAAAAGTTCATACAACATACTATCAAATGTAAGACACCCATCAAAACAAAAAAGGGGCTAAATCTAAATCTCTATCTAAAATCTAAAGTCCAGAAAGAACTACAGAAATATTCAAAGGAAAAAAATATGAAATCCAATAGCATCCCCAAATTTTCTCGCAACTCACTGTTTAAACTGAAAACCTTAACAATGAATAACAGCATGCTGATTTTCAAAGTGACCACAGCAACATAAACATTTTGGGGACTTTACATAAAGACAAAAAGAAAGTTCAGGATAGTGTTATACAGTTTCTCTGTTTGCTCACCACATATCGATGGGTGTAGAGTACTCAGTGGAGCCTAGAAGCACATCTGGTGGTCGGTACCATAATGTCACTACTTCATTAGAGTAGGTCTTTGTAGGAACAGACTTGGCTCGTGCCAAACCTTAATTCAAACACAAAATTACATTAATGACGTTAATTTATGTAAAATTGCTTAATTTATTGCATTTTCTTGGCCTTCTTCAGGACTTATCGTACCAGAATGAAACTTCAGAATTAAGAACACTTTTCCTCCTGTTTTATCTTACAAACTCAGAATGAATTAATAGTGTATACCAGAGTATGTACAATAGTATGTCAAGTTTTTGATTACTGCCTAAGGAGGGCAGTGTTGGGTGGATAGTCACTTTAAACTATGTTGTCCTGTTGAGTTTAAGGAGCAGTATGGCCTTTAGGGGCCACTACTGGGACTTTGCAACTCTTGTTTCAGTTTTATAACAAATTTTATTATGAAATAAATATTATATAATAAAAATAAAACTATCTATTAATTACAGGCTGATTGTATTAAGACACATGTTGAATTGGTGGGCTACCAACCAAGGACAACACTATCTTATTATCACTTATTATCAAGTGGAGACATACCAAAGTCTGCCAGTTTGAGCTCTCCTTTTTCATTGATGAGCAGGTTCTGGGGTTTGAGGTCCCTGTGGAGGACCTTTCTTCTATGGCAGTATGCCAGCCCTCGTAACAGCTGGAAAAGGAATATCTGCAGGGGAGAGGAAATTAGTATGACTTTTTGTCACATATTTATTAATACATAATAAGTAACCAAGTAATGTATTGCTACAGCAACAATTCTGTGGCTGTATTACAACACAGTGATCAAAGAACACAAATACATTTTTAGATTTATCATTCAGAAGCCAAGCTGCCTGCTAATTGTTTGCCACAGTCTAAAGTATAAATCAAGCCAAGATGGAAGATGTAACAGAGATCATTCTAAATTTTAATTGTTGAAAATATGATTACATTCAACAGCAATTATTTAATTGCTACAGAATTCTCTTCAGTACTTAACAGATGTATTACTTTGCATTACCTTGACATTGTGAACACTCATGATGCTCCCACAGTCATCCATGTACTGCTTCAGATCTTTTTCCTGATGGGACACATGGAAAGACACAAAGAGAGAAAGAAAGAGGATTAATATAATATGGCCTCTAAAGACACACATACACACATGCACAGTACAGACACTCACCAGGTACTCAAACACGAGCGTCAGGCACTTGTCAGTGTGGATAATGTCATGGAGAGTGACAATATTGGCGTGCTTCAAGTCTTTCAGTAGTGACACTAGAAGAGGGAGACATATCAGAGACTGTCAGTCAAACACAGACAACCTGTGAGGAGAACTAAAACAGCTCATGGTCCACCTACAGCTCAGGGAGCTACAAGGAAATACGGGTTCGCAACTACTGTACGTCCCAACAACACTATCAAAACCTGACAAGCTTATTGACAATATGGTCCCGTGTCGACCTGTAAGTTGTTTACTCCGAATCACATGATTTAAACTCTGTACCTTCTCGGATGGCTGTGCAGGGCGCACCCTCCTCATGCTCCAGTCGGATCTCTTTCAGAGCTACTAAGTTGTCTGTTAACTTGCTTCGCCCCTTAAACACTGTAGCATAGGTCCCCTGCAGAGACAGAAAGCAAGCAAATGCATTGTAAAATAAAGCAAACTATTTGAGGATTTTGCATGTACTCAGTGGCACTTCTGCTGAATTTCTTGATGATCTCACCTCCCCTAGTTTGTCAAGTTTGATGTAGGTCTCAAGTTTCCCAAAGCCGATTTCAGACTAGAGAAGACAGAAAAAAGACAGTTGATGAAGTTATGAGTGCTATCAATGTGCATTATCACAAATGCAGTTTGCATTTAGTTTGGTTACAGCCTGACTGTAAACCAGACTAGGCCACTCCACCATGTTTAAGATAACTATCACTAGGATCAAATCCTCCAGGCCACGGCTGTTAGTTCAGTTTTCAGTCCCCTTGCTGTTGACATTTGGCCTACAACTGCAGGGGTCTGAGTCACCGACCTTGTTTTTCTGTGTGTGTGTTTGTATGCCTGTGCTTGGTTTCTCCAACACAGTATGTTACTGGGCCTCTCTGCTACTCTCCATGATGCTCACGGTTTAATCTTAAATTTGGTCAGATCTCTGACATTGACATTTCAGGTTGTGGTTGTCTAGGTCACTGAACTCATTTAACACCACATACATTGCATTACATGTACACACACACACACACACACACACACACACACACACACACACACACACACACACACACACCTGTGTCTTACAGTGGAAAACAAAAGGCTATGTTGGCCTAATGTGAACAAAATGTAATTTCTCCGCAGTGCCTGTGTCGCTTTAATGCTACAAAGTGACGTCATTGTCAGCTGCACATGTATTCTTTGGCCACAGGAAGTCAGTATAACAAAGACAACCAAATGTGGCATGCACTCTACCACTCTAGATAACTTAATGGGGATTGCATATTTACTTTCTAAACATTTCTATAGATATCAAGCAGGTGTACTACAATCTGTATGCATTCTGAATTAATCCTGAATTCAGCTAATAAAGGTTTAGCTGCATAATGTATGTGGCCCCTGGGTTTTCGAGGTCATGAATTATAGATGGATGTAGCTATGTCAAGCTGTGATACCCACAGGCCTGTCAGTGTTTAGCCCCCTCTCTGTCACTTCTCCTCACTTATTTGTCTATCTCTGTCAGGGTCGTTTCAGCCATGTTTTTCTCTGTGTTCATCCCTCTAAACCTACCCATCTCTCTCAATCTTGTGCTGGCCCATCCCATCATGATGCTGATATGAGTGCCAGGCCGATGCCCGGCTACCCATGTATGGGTGGGAATGAGGGGGAGGGTCTCCAGTGACCAAGTTAGCTGATGAAGCATGTGATCTCTTTAAAGGCATGTCTAAAAGCCAACATCAGAATGAGCTCAGACACATGATGACACACTTACACACTGAAACAAGTGTGTGTGTGTGTGTGTGTGTGTGTGTGTGTGTGTGTGTGTGTGTGTGTGTGTGTGTGTGTGTGTGTGTGTGTGTGTGTGTGTGTGCGCGCGCATGGGTACCCTATGGGAACTTATTGCAATTTGCATAATTAATAAATAGGCATGATCATATTTATGTTTTAGAATCAATATCTTGGTTTGTATCTGGTAATTTGCAATGCTTGAAAACATGATAATACAAACTATAGAGATGTGTGTATGTGTGTGTATTTACATATAGTATGTGCAGGGACATGTGCTGTATGTATAAGACTGTGCGTGCTTTTAGGCAAGAGAATATTTGTGATGAGACATTGAGCCTATGCTGAAATGTAAACACACTCACCCTGCACACACACACAGACACACACACAAACACACTGCTTGCATCTTCGTGTTTGTGACAGAGGCTGTCAGGAGCTGTTGCAGAGCTGTGCTGCTCTTTTGGCAGGGGGAGTCAGTCTCATGAGCAAAACACACACACACACACACACACAGTGACACACACACACAGACATTCAAAAACACACATATGCTATGGCCACCTCCCCCCACACTGACCCCACTATGTGTGTGCGCCTACGTATGCTTTTGATGGCAACGGGTTCATTTTATTCCCAACGCTCCAGTGAGCTTACTCAGCAGAACTAGGTCAGACCAAGTTTTAGTGACAAAATTAAAGCAACATAAAACCAAACAAAATGTGCGTGCGTGTTCTCTTCTCATACAGATGGATGGACTGACAGCAGACGTAAGAAATGCGAGAAGAGAGATGTCTGCAGCTGGGTTCTAATGTGCATTGAGAGAGGAAGTCCATTACCTCGACCACATTTCATTTTTAAATTCTCCTTGTGCCGACTGTAAGAACTAAGAAGGCTTGAAAGGGAGAGAGAGGATGGAGTGAGGGTATTGAGTGGGAGAGGGAAAATGACTGCCTTCTGCTAAGAAAAGAGGTGACAGGCAAGGGGATGTGGGAGGAAAGAAGAGCTCTTTCATTAACATGATGCATCCAGCCCTCAGGGTTTCAATCAATCAACCAATAAACATCTTGCTCTGTGTCACCTTTTTCGTGTAAGCCCGCCGATAGCAACAGACAAGGTTAGACCCAAAGGAGTGGACTGACACTCGAGGTCAGTTATGATTTTTTTGTTGTTATCATTAAACAACAAATGCATAATGTAACCGAGAGGAGAAGGGACGCATAAAATGGCGTCTTGCCTAATTGAACATTCAGTTTTACAGTTATAGGTTTAATATTATGTCACTGCAGGGTTGAATGGGTTAGAAAAAAGTGAGTGTTGCATAACATGGTTAAGTGTTGCGGTTTGAGATAAAATGACATCTCTTTTCTCAGCACCATGGAACACTGAATCTCATTGGCCTGCTGTGAATAATTGATTATTGATGGGCATCAGCCATGAGAGAAAACTGATACTAACCAACTTCACTTACATTACATTGGAAGCGATTCAAAGATCAAAATACACGGTTTCAAATGTTATGGGACACCCGACACATGTTCTATGTTACGGTAACAAATGACAAGCACACTGATAGCCCATAAACCATCACATCAGTGGGCTCAGAAGCATATCGTCATTTTTAAGCTTACACTCATTAAGGTAAGGTGTGACTGGGGAAGAACATTTGTACACATCTACATACAGTATACATAGAGATTTTGGGAGA